>VYZX01030085.1:23023-52804 GCA_013401335.1 Brachypteracias leptosomus
TTTTTTTTTTGTTTAGATTTGTTCATGTACTATGTCAGCTTTTGTGAGATAGCCATTAAAATATAGGAAAACTTATTGTGTTTTCATTTAGAGATTAAAATTTGCTTTTCAACTCGCAATAGAAAGCCTCCGGTCACTCCCATTCTGATTTAGATTGGTTTCTCTGTTTCTTGTCTGGACAAGGTACAGTAACTTCTTTCTCCATGACTCCCTGTTTGTCATCATGGAATGGCAAGGTCTGTGACAGAGGGAGGTTCCATCATGCAAGGCCTGTTTCAGATCACTAATATCCATAGCTAGTCTTTTGCCATACTGCTCTTTTACTATCTGTTTACTTAACAGGAGATCAGGTAACCACAAACAGCTCTTCCCCAAAATCAAGGCCTTCATTCAGTAATTCAGAACTTCTTGACTCTGAACTTCTAGCCCTTTCTTAAAAAGGATAGATTTTTTTCATTCCTCTAAAGCCTATTTCACCTTCCTTTACAAAAGACTCTCTTCTACTTAAGAAAAAAATGATGACAAAATATCATTTATGTTAAATTACTTTTTCAATAGTAGATGATTTATAGTTGATTAGGTAATTAAATCAAATACAAGTGGCTGAAAGTAAATCTATTTTTATCATCTCTGTAAATTAAAAGTTCCGCATCATAAAAAATCATGACCATCTTGAAAATGACTAGTCAAGTGCTTTTTATAGGCAAGCAGGATTTATTGTCAATTAACGTATTGAACTGGATAGTCAGCATAACCCTGTGCTCAAGACTTTTTAAATTATTGGCTTCCGCTATCAAGCTGCTCCATATCACAGTAATGAAATGTATCTAGCTATTCACATATTGAACAATTCCTTAGGTTGGGTTTATATCTCACTATAACAACATTTCATTTTATTATTATCTCCTATCCCCTGTAATGAATACAAATACATTCCTTTTTTCCATCATGGGTTTATCAATTTTCATTGATTTGCCTGTAATGAATGCAGACAGAATGAGGGAGAAAAAAATTTAAAGAGATCATATCCATTAAAATATCTGTAAATTCAAAAGTTTTCCACTTGCAGTTGCATCAATTAAAAGCAATCATTCAGAAAAACAATTACAAGGAAATATTAGTTTAAGTCTTAATAAATAAGCGTAAAAAGGAATTTGGGACTCTTTTTTTATAGAATATTTGCTTTTGCAATTTTCTTTCCATAGACTTTTCTTTTTTTAAAGATGAATTCTCATTATAGTTTCATGTTTCATATAGATTAATTTGTTGTAATTCGCCACATTTTTCTTTTTCAATAAAGGTCAACTTGACTAATGAAAATGCAGCTTATGGTGCAAAGTGTGATTTGCTATACACAAAATATGTTTGAAAATTACTTAAGCCAGCATCTGCCCTTCCGACTGGGAAGTCTCCCAGCTCCCACATCAGTCCTCACTGGAGGAAGCCTAAATAAAAACACATTGGTTGAAGACAAATATAAACATGTTGAAACTCACATTACAACTATGTTACAAACTTTCATATTGAAACCCAAACTTAAATGAAAATACAAACAGTGTTCTCAGTTGTGACATTTTATTGCACTATAACAATTGCATCTGCTAGTGCTTGGCAATTATGTCATTATGTGACAATGTAATTTGATATGAAGTGATACAATAACATCCTGGCTTTCATTCAGGCACAGAAAAAAAAATAAATCACGGAACATATAACGTCCAGTCTATCCAGGAAAACAATTCAGCAGAATCTGACCTGTTGTATTTATGTTGTGTGGCAGAATAGGACAAGGTTGGCTTCAGAAAAAAAAAGGAAGGACTGTTAGGCAGAAAACAGCTATCCTACTTTCACCACCCCCCACCCCCAGTTTTTTTAATAGGTAGAAGACTTGTTTGAAACAGATTCATAGATATGTTTGGTCCATTTTTTTTTTTTTAAACATGGAATGAACTTCTGTCTAGAAGAATCCTACAGGTTTTAATGCCTCAGGATATCTTAATTGAACACTATAATCAGATTTTCAAATGAGATGCATAGTATGACCAATAGTAAAAACAGACTTCAAGAGGAGAATCCCCCCCATCTGTCAGATATCAAAACATAAGTTACTTTATTATTCCTTATACTTATTTCTTGTCTAAAGCAGCCAGCATCTTCAGTATTATCTGTGATGAACACAACATAATCCTTTCCTTTATGGTGAAATGGTGAAAATGCATCGTTGGTCTGATGCAGCCCTGCCTGAAACCTCTGATAACTTAGGGTTAATGTGAGAAAAGTAGAGAGAGAAAACAACATCTGGAACAAGGAGTACTGAGAAAAGCAGAGGAGAAAATATCATCTGTTTCCAGATTACTTTTCTCTGTCCCTCATGCATATATCTGTCAAGCAGAACAAAAATATCCTCCACCACCCTGTTATTTTTCACCCAATTTCTCTAAATACACCATGTAGCATATTTGATAGCTGTAACACTTCAAGCACTTAATGCAAATGATACATTTAATCAAAGTAATCTGGTCCCTAACTGGTGTGTGGGTCACCTCCTCTAGAATAAAAGATCAAAAAGATGTAGGGGAAATAAAATAGGCAGTTTGTGTCCTTCTGCCAGTTACCAGAAGAGGTGCAGAAAACTAGCAGCCAATGCCATAAAGATAATTTCCAAACTGCAAGTACCCTAGTCCTGCTAAATATGCAGGTTTTTTCTCAGACACAGGAGAGATATGTCTGACACCAGTTAATATAGTTAGAAAATAGTGTTTCTCAGCATTACATGTTTTGCCCTGAAACCTCATTGTCATATGTGTTAAAATTCTTACATTTTACAAAGCCAAACTATTTTTCAAGCTAAAAAAATATCATAAAATCATAGAATAGTCAGGGTTGGAAGGGNTTCTTGAGAAGACATGTAAGAGTAACTCAGGGCCTCTTTTTAGTGTTGCTAAATTGGGAAAAGATTAAGATGCACAAAAAAGAACAAGTACTAATAAGCTTTTTCCCTGTTGAAAGGAAGTTCAGAAACTGCCAGACTTATTCCCTCTAGACCTACTGAATCTCCTTTTTCCAAGGATATTCTTAAACTCATTTTTCTAGATCAGCCTGCTGAAACTCAATGAGAGTCTGGTATCTAACTTTCCTGTGCTGCTTTGAAAATTCCAGCCTACAGCATTACAAGCATGCTTTGAATAAGCTGCTTCAAAGTAAAAATGTCCTTATCTTCTATCATTTCAACAGCTCTAGAAGGCTTTCAGTGTTAATCTTCTCAGTAAATAAACCAGATATTTAATTTTCATAGCTGATTTTTTTTTGGTCACATGTAATATCATATGTCACAAGCATTGCATTTAATACTTAAATAATAAGCATGGTCTTAGCTTGATACATTATACATAAGGGGGTAAATGCTGCATGTCAAACTCAGTGGTACTGTTTGCGGGGTGTGCCAGATGGAAGACACTTTCCTTGCAGTCTTGAGTGACAAAAAATTTGCAGAATCAAAGAACCTTAGGGTACAATACCTACTGTAATACACACAGATGACTAATTTGGCTTATGGTCCTTTTAGCAGTAATTCTACTTTGATCCAAAATATTTGATTGGGAAAAGAAGTTGGTAAAATTGTTTAATACATTATGGAGATTATAAGCATGTGAAAAAAAGGCAGTAATTACAAGAGGGCTCTGCTGCAGATTCATTATTTCTCAGAAAACTTTAAAGCACATTATTCTGAAGCCAAGACATGGATTCACCATTGAAAAGTAAAACTAAACATAAAAAAGTTGTCATTTCATGGAAGCTTTTTGTATCAATGGCAAAGCAATCGGTATCTTCTTCAATATGCCAAAGTTGAATCTGAAATGTGCTGACCCAGAGAACAGTTTGTGCTTTCTAAGAAAAAAGGCTTGTCTAAACTCCTCTTTAAGCACAAGTATTATTTTTGTACATGATTGATATTTTTAAAATAAGTAAAAAGAATCCTATACCATAATATTTGCTCCCAAGTCCAAGCTTCCCTAGTAGCCTGTGTTTGGGAGTTTTGTTCAGGACTTTGATGAAAAACCCTCGTTCATCTGTCAGAGCCCATCACTGGTGAAAAAGGGGCTAGCTTGCTACAGAAACTACTGTTCTGAAGGAGAATGTACTTTGTATATCAGGTTTGGAAATATTAATGTTCTTCCTTGGAAAATGCAAATGAAATGGAATAATGCAAAATCCAGCCTAAAAGTTTGCCCACCAGTCAAATGACAATTTTTTGGAAAAGGTTTCACACTGCTGCAATCTGTTTCCTGCCCTTTTAGTGTGCCCTACCCTCACCACAAAATATTTCACATCTTTCCGAACCTCTCCCAACACTATTAGAATATCTATTAATAATGACAGCATACAATCTCCAGTGAGGATTAAATCCCCAAGCAATATGGCAGCAATGGAGCTTCTCAGAGGGATGATTTACTGAACTGTCACATCTTACTGCTTAAGAAGGCCCAAGGTTTAACAGCTTCATTGGAACAGTGACTTTTTGTTAATGAAGGAAAGGTGTAAAACTAAGGTAAGAGACAGGAGAAGTAACCTGGTTATTTGTGACTCAGAGGATCCTGATTCAAACCCAGAGCCTATGAGAAAGAAGGGAAGAAAACAGCTTGCTAAATGAATGGGCTGTGATTCTAGCACCCTTTTTTTAACTTGGTGAAAAGGAGACATCTTTGTCTACTTTGCTTTAAACAAGTTTATTTAGTGATATACTCTCCTTATTAGCAGTGGCATTTTCCTCTCACTGTACTTCCAATCATTATTTTGTGATTCTCTTCCTGCTTGCGCTTTGTTTCTGGACTTTTCTGAATAAGTTGAGGCGAGGTCCCTGTTTGACCCGTGTCTCTCAGACAGAGGCTGTGCAAAGCATCCTGACACAAAGCACACGCCGGACACAGTGGCTTTGTACAGCACTTTAACAACATAGGTTATTTGTTGGGTTTGCTGCAAAGGTCACAGCTCCCATTACATGGTTACAAGCCTAAAAGCCCACCACTGTCTTTGAAACCCTGACGATAACAGTCTCCTAAAGTGTTACGAGATTGTTTGAGACAGACAACCAAAGAAAAATGTGCCAGAAGGTGCTTAGAAGAAGCATGTGTATTAAATAAAGACAGTTGCATGATGGGTCAAGTGAGCCCACCCTGCGGACACAACACCATCTTCCATGCCTAGCACAGCCTCTCCACCTTCAAACACTTCACAAGACACCTCAGTAAAAGAACTTCTTCAATCTCTTCATTTAAAAATCGATAACCTTCAAAATTCCACAGCTTCCTTTGAGAGTAAGGTAAATAAAATTGAGGGAAGGCTGGAGGGATTTGAAAAGCAATGGACTCAATTGAAACTCAAACAACAAAGAGAGGAATTCTGTAATAAAAATCACAAAGGAGAGAAAACTGTGTTTAAATATTATGGAGCTCCTGAAAGAAGATTGGAGTCTTTGGGAAAATCAACAGCATTGTCAAAGTACTTAATGTTCTGAGCATCTTCTCTGAATGATCCAAGATGACTAGAAATTTATGGAAAAATTTGAAGCTGACATAATGAAGAAAAACCCATTATCTGGAGTAGCAAAAGCAATACATCCGCATGAATGTTCAAGGCTCAAAGTGCTGCACAGGAAGAACATAATAATTATAGGGAGCACGTGACCGAAGGCAAGGTTTGAGCAGTGGCCAAAGAATTAGAATAAAGATGGAGATCAGCCATCTTATCACTCCATAAACCCTTGGCAAAGGATAGGAAGTAACTTCATTTGAAGAAAGAAAATTTTTTACTAAATGACCCTGCATCAATCTTCTATCCTGCCAGATTGTCATTACAGCTCTTGAGAGAAGAAACACAACATTTCTGGGAAGCAGAAGCAGCACAATGTTTCACACAGAGTTGAAAAAGAGGCAGCAGAAACAAATTAGACAGCTAAACTTAGCAAAAATTCTCCAACCTATTTGTTTCATTCCTTTACCACAGAAGATGCCTTTGAACGTGATTGTTCTGGAAAAAATGATCTGCTCTCTCACCCAATATGTGAGGCATTGGTGGTTTTAGTGTCACATGCTGGCATAAAGAAATATGTTCAACTAAAATAATTCAAAAGTTTAATTAACATAAATCATGATAAGGTTGCTGAGTTCCTATAGGTAAATTAATCTGATTCCTAAACTGCACTTTCAGAGGACCAATTTTTACATTTGCCTTATGCTGACATTTGAAGATTGTTGTTTGTACTAAGAACTTTTGCTAATACATATTGCTAATATGGAATTTAGTTCCTCAACATTATTGATAATTATAAATCATTATTTCTTCTATGGCAATACAATAAACAAATATACAACAAATATTTATGATAACGGTTTGTTCTTTACTACTGAGAAACAGAAAGGAAAGGAAAAGAAGAAAATAAGGAATCTTATAATGCAGCCTTCCTATTTTAAGGAGCACCTTAGGACACCTTCATTTTAATCTATTGTCATTGGTTCAAACAAAGCCTACAACTTTGTTACCCTAGAGTGAAAATGTCCTTGCATATCTGAGATAGACATATTTCTTTCTGCTGAACTGAGAGAAGCTGGAATACTGCACCCGAAAGGAATATATGAAGTATGCACTGTAGTCAAAGTGCTGAGCAGGAAGATTGACTGGGACAACACGTGTCCAGGACAAGGAGATGTTCTCAAGTATGAGCATTAGCTAACAAGAAATCAGAAAGATAAATTGATGTGAAATGTGGTAGATTTATCTCAAATAATCTGATCAGGTGTCAGAGCTCTGAGGGCACCGAGAGACCTTCTTGTCCTTGAGCAGTCCCACCAGGTTCTCGTACCCACACCCTCTGCCCACAGGCTAAGAACAGTTAAGGTCAGGCCCATGCTCCATGCTTGCTTGAGATATGGTGTTGGCAGGCCTACAAGAAGAGAAACAACCGTAACAAAGTGCATTCAAAACCAAACCATTGCATCCTGCAGATTTTTGTACAGTGTAGTATGATTTATATGATTGCATGATTTGTATGACCTAAGCATAAAAGTAGAAAACAGATGAAAACAACCAATTTCCATCCCTAAAATGTAAAGCATAGCATCTTCTCCAAGTAAAAATTAAACACACTAAAAATTTCCCGATATTAAAAAAAATATTTCTAATATTTTACATTGAAATGATTCTTGCTCCAAAGCATTAGGGCTGAACAGAAAGCATCAGGGAATAGAATTCAAATATTGTTAAAGCATTTACTGTCTAGCACAGGCTTATGTTTTTGAGTTGGCTTGCTTTCACTTTTTTGACTTATGCATATATGAAGGCTTCTGTGTCTGGCTGGTTTGTTTGTGGTTCTTTGTTGCAATGTTTTGTTAACCTTTCTTTATGTATTTTTAATGAATACTACAAATAAGAAATGTGTAAACTCATCCTGAGAAGAGGCTATAATGTCTTCCTGTGCTTTTGATTCACTGCCTCATTTGCAAGATTGCTGCTTATTCACAAATTAATTATGCAATGGCATCTTTAGCTAATAAAGTCTAAACAAAAAACATTTAATCCAATTCATAGTTTTCTCTCAATCAAACTGAGTCTGTCAAACATAATTACATTACACATGCAAAGCAGGAATGAGCCAAACATGTGCCACACCTGCTTAGCACTTCTTCAGGCAGACGATATACAGTAGAAGAACAGTTGGCAACGCAGATGGCAAAACAAAGAAGACTTGTGAAAAATGTAGCTGTGGAGTGTGGTTTTGTGCCTTTTATTGATAGGAAGGGTCAAATAGTGATCTCAGTTTATGTCAGACACACCTTTCTGGTACCTTTAGGCTTGACAACTCTAATTTTGAAGATACAGACCCCAGTCATCTTGTGCTTTCTAAAGGAAGAGGCCTGTGCAGCTCACAGGGAGTCATTGCTGGTTTCCAACCACAGCCACAAGCTCTGGGGACATGAGTGTTACAATTTATTTCCATGAAGACCATATTGTATTTTAGGGTGAATCTAAACAATATGACCCCCCACCAGCATCATTGTATATCTATAAAATGAAACATATTTGGCAATAATAAGGATAGTGATTCTGTACATTTCAGTGCATCCAGTTCACATAAAATCAATACGGAGCAAGGTATTCCACTTAGGAGCACAAAATCAAAAGATAACACAAGCAGTCCTGGGTAGCTTTTAAATTTCATGGGTATGCTTAATTGATAAAACGGACATATGATTTACTATTAATGTGCACTTAATCTGATTTCTACTTATAAACTATGTAATTATATCAAGAGGCAGATTTTCTGGAAATTGCTTTAGCTACATATTTCATGGTATCTCCTTATACCACCGAAACAACCTCTACCATTTCATTTACAAAGTTAGCACTCACAAGAGTCAAGATACCCAAACCCAATCAATATGTCACTACTCCTTTTCTGCAAGATCTAATAATTAGCCTTTGGGTTCCTGTTCACACAGGGAAGAAAAGAAACTCAAAAAACCCCAAAACTCAAAGTGTTCTTCTTCAACTTATGTCTCTTTTCTCAGTTACTGTTACCTGCTTCTCATCACTACAAACTCATCCTCTACAGAAATCTTTTCACATCTGTTGTATATATTTTATATTTGTATTGCATCCATGTTATAAAATCCGAGTATGAAGCCATCACTGCAGTTAGCCGCTTTGACCACATGTTGTATCTCTGAGGTTCTTCGTAACTTTCTCCAGCTTTGTCAAGCTTTAGGGGAACATTATTTCCATCACACAGGTTTTCTTTCCTGATAGACTGAGAGAACTATTAAAGAAGATCTTGGGTTACATCCACAGAGGATACATCCATAAGGGAATTACAAGGATGTGAGAGCAAGTGGGCTTCACAAACTCTATTAATTGCTATTAAATGTTTTCTCTCATTTCTTTCATGATAGTGGTTCTATCAAAGATACTGTGTAATGTAAGATTTAGGGTAAGCTTACACCAGCTCATGTAACAAGGAGGACAGTACACCCTTTTCCATTGCACATGCAATGTGCCCCTGCAGTACTGCATCACCACAGCCCAGTGGTCCGTGCTAAACTGGTCATATCTTGCTGACTGGGGAGAGTTGTGGGAGAGTATGGAAGGGAGCTGCTTCTCCACCACTGAATGCAGTAATCCAGAGAGAAACAAGAAGAGACTAAGTTCAAAGTGGACACAGTTAATATGGGGCTCTCCACTTACTTTCAATATGCATCTGGCTATGCCATACTGGCTGCAAGATTTTAGTAAATGTAACATAATTTAATAGATAGGTTAGCTTATTAAGAACATTTTCTAATAACAGTCTCAAGACTCAGTTCTAAGTCTACTATTGGCATCCCTGCATCAAAGCAGAATGTGGATCAAATATATGCATAATTATTTTACAGCAAGAAGAATGGACCTGTCCTGACTGCGGCGTTTCAAGTATGTTATACATTAGAGGAGCTCATTCTCCACTGAAGTTTTCCTCCTGCTTTCAAACTTGTTTTCCACTTACGTGACCAAAATACTAAAAAAATATTCATACAGTATTTCCCACAGGTGTAGGTACACTAAATGGAGGCTGCAGCATCAAGGACTGGGAAAATGGTATTGAAAACAGAGCATGTTCAAATCACTTCTGCAGTAGTCATTCCTTAGAATGCTAAATTTTCGAATCTATTAGTGTGCTTCTAAATTCAAAAATATTCCAGTACAGAATATTTTGTCTGCTTTTCTCCATGGACGCTTGACCAGAGAGCTGTTAGCAAGAGCTGGAAAACTGTCAGTGGAACTGAAAAGAGAGCAGTAAATAAATAAATAAATAAATACAGCACAAACCATTTTTTCAGGGATTGAATGCAAAAAAATTATTCAGAGGAAAATACACTGGGATTTAACTTAAACAAAGTTTAAAGAAATTTACAAAGTTTAAATTACTGAGCGAACAACAAATGTCCTGGGAGAATCCTTATGACAGCACAAGTCAGAAATAAATCAGCAGAAAGGAATACCTAAGTTTTTCTGAGAAGAGAAATCTCAGAGCCATCATAAGTATTAAAAATAAAAATAAATTAACCAATCTTATTCAGAAAGCATATCTGTTCCAGAGCCTCAACTTCATTGAAAGACACCAAGATGAACCAATGAGCAAAGCTATAAAACCAAAATCCCAAACGAATAAATAAAAAGGCCATCTTCTGTTTCAGAAATCAGCACTCCCATAACACATTGCTCTATAAATTTCTTCCCTACAGACTGGAAGGAGAATGTTCTTGACTAACAGATCTTTCTTGCTGAAATATCACCTGGGATGTATAGTACTCACTGGCAAGCTTGCACCGTTTGCTTACCAAGGCTCTAGGAAAGCAAGCAGCAGAAGCGTTCCATGTTTGCATAGCACTGTTTTTAAAAGAAATTGTATCTGCTTTTACTTTGTTACACAGGGACATTTCTAAAATGCCCAAGCTTACACCCCGTTATTGCCTTAGCTGCACACACTATTCCAAATGAAGCTTTGTGAATGTTTTCCTAAATCTGAGAAATACTGTTTTCTGATATTTATGTTACAGTCTGAATAGCATCAGTGCCAGTGAAGTATCAAACCATAAATCTTAACACTCTTCATAGATGGTCATGAACTCATGGATTATGCTGACAGCTGTTTGAAGGGCAGCCATAGGGCTGCAATCTGGGCACCAAACCTCTTCCACACGCCCCACATCACCCTGTACTATTTCCAAGTACCATAGTCCTGAAGTCTTTGGGCATTTCTACTGGATACAATGGAGCATACCACAGACAGCACTAAGACCATTTAGAGCCAGAAGCAGAATGAATATGGAGCTTTACACTAAGCAAGTACTTAATAGTCTTCCTGAGACAAGATCATTAGCATGGGGTGCAATGCTGACATGCTGAAATGACCTAGAGGTTATTGGTGCCCTTTGCTGCAGCGAACCCCAGAAATGCCGTGGGTATGTCTCACAGCACTGCGCTGCACAAGGCAGGTGTAGCCCTTGCAGTCAGCTCTGCTGCACTTTTGATAAAGATGCAGCAAAAAGTCAAGCTAAGTTTTAAAAAACTAAGTCCAATTCATTGTCCTTTCAGCCAACACTATTCATATGAGATTAATATGAATCTCATATGAGATCAATACCACCAACAGACAGAAGGTAAGATACAGGGAAGTTTTAAAGTCAAAAAAGGACCATTACTATCTCAGCTTTCAGCCTTCGGATTTTACAGAGCATTTGGGGTTCTCTCCCCTATTAAGCATAGGTATAATCTACTATTAAGTGATGTGATCTTTCATCTTTTATTTTTTTCATTTTAAAAGATGAAGTACTAAAGTAACAGACAATTATTTGTCCCCTTACCTTTAATATAAATATTTAAATAAAAATGCTTAATGTAGAATGCATGAGATGTGCAGTATCCAAATTTGTCATCTCTCATCATTGTGGTAACTGTCACTACATGTGGATTTCACTTGAAAGCTAGATCCTGTAAGATTTTGAACTTTGATTAAAAAGTGCTCATTCTCAGAGAATAAGAAAATATTCATATATGTTTAAAATTCTCAAAAATGTACAACAAATGACATATCTCCATCTTTATTTTTTCACTAAGCTTTACCTCTGCGCTCACCTAACGATTTTTGTTTGAATGGCTGAATTTGGCTATGAAACTATCCTTTATTGCACAAACAAATGTTGCAAATATTTATATATGATGTAATCTAAGTATACAGCCCCAGTGGTGATGTTCACATGCACAACCATAATCGTATGCATCAATATCTGTCAGACATGTATCTGTTTAATTTCAGAACTAATTTTTTTAAATTGATTTTTTATTTGAAAAAAAATATTGAAAAATTACTCCTTCAAAATGGCACGATTTAATAGCCAAGAAAATGTTGCAGATTAGAAAATGAAATAAAATAAAATGCTAGACCAGATTGATAAGCTTGCAACAAAATACAGAAATGGCCCCTTGTTTCCTTTAATATTGAACATTACTCTAGCAAAAGGGATTTTGGACAACTTTTCACAGAATCACAGAATTGTCTAGATTAGAAAAGACCTTTAAGATCATGGAGTCCAATCATTAACCTAACACTAACAAGTCCTCGACTAAACCATATCCCTAAGCACTACATTTATGTCTTTTAAATATCTCCAGGGATGGGGACTCCACCAGTGCCCTGGGCAACCTGTTCCAATGCCTGATAACCCTTTCAGTAAAGAAATTCTTCCTAATATCCAATCTAAACTTCCCTTGGTGCAACTTGTGGCCATTTCCTCTAGTCCTGTCACTTGTTTCAAGTCAAAATACACCTAAAATCAATGTCTATTAGAGCAAGACAACAAGGTAACCTAAATATCCAAGTAAAACAGGAAATGGATTTTCACCTGGCCCACTAAGGACTAACATCACACACTCTGCTATGGGTAGGTGTCAGCATATGCTTGCTGTCATTCACGTTGTAGTCTTCTTTCACCCTTCCACAGACTAGGCTCTTTCACTCATTATTGAAAACCAGCAAGTTCTCTTGCATAATGTGAGAGCTCTTCAACAATGAAAAAAAACCAACCCTTGCATGTGTCTGTGCCCTGCTGATGCTCCACTGATGGAAAACATTTAATTACACAACTATGGAATTTTAATAAGTATTGATTTTATTCCTGTCATGAAGAGAAACTGTGAATCTTGTCAAACCAGCATGAACACAGGTTAATGCAGGGTTATATACGGATCCACTTGTCTACTAAGTCCACTAAGACTATTTATTCTTCCACTAGCAGAAAAGTACCAAATGATAGAAGCATATTCTGAAGATTTGCAAATAAGGAATGCCTAATCTCACTCACTGTTTGGTGCAGAATAAAATTCACAACACCTATATATTGCCTTGTTTATATTAGACTGTGGAAATTTAAACTAATAGACACTTATGGAGATTCAGGTAATGCAGGAGGAGGGGAGAAAAGGATTTTGCCTTTCCTAAATCTATACAAACTTTCTTTGTGAAACAGCTTTGACAGTTGAGATTTGTGCTCTATGTTCCTAAAATACATAGGCAGGCCTACAAAATTGCTCAATAACCTTGTATGCAAAAGGAACACAGTGACAGCTGAAAAAGATGTTCGTACTCAGGATTAAGGCCAGTATTTATCTTCTTGGCAAAGGTGACTACATGAAAGACTAGAGTAATGATACCACACTCTACAAACTACTACAAAAACAAGATCAAGAAGAATTTTATAAATACACCTATGTAACATCCATCACATTAATTAGACTGTAGAGACAAATGCAAGTTGGTGCTAAACTTGGCATCTATTGACTACAGAAGAAAGTTAGACACTGCAGAGACAAATACTATCCTAAAGCCATTGGGAGACCATGGACCTGAAATTATTTGACAGACAAAAGTTCATCTGTCCAACAAAGTAGCACCTTCCAGGTTTGGCAGCCCACCAAATGCAAAACTGAATTATATTCTCATCTTAACAATGGTCTTCTCAGACTGGTTTCTGAACGATCTGTTTGGGAAACTGTTCTCACACAGCTAGAGGGGAGGGAAGGATGCTAGAACATTAGAAAGACCTCACTCAAAGGTTTAGGTGAATGTTATTTGAATATCTGATGTCTGAAAGTAGAAGCGTTAGTTTAGCATCCGATTGGGTGGAAGTAAAACGTCTTTTCCTTTTGACCAATGAATATACCAAGTTATAGGGATGTTTGCTCAGTATTTTGCTAAAGAGAACAAAAGGCTTTGCAAAGCTAGCAGTGAGAAGTTAGCATATACTGTGAAATGTAAAAACTTCCAGAGAGGACAAGAAGATCCAAGCTCATGAAAAAAGGACCTCTACACTGTTTAGCCATATTGATATGAATTTTTAAAAATATCAAGTGTTAATTCCCATCTTTCCCATTTCCAAGCTTTTATAGCTTAGAAAATTGCAATGCTCTGCTCTGTTTTCCACCTGTAATTTTGAAATTTTTTTCAGTGAAAGGTAAAAATAATTCCCATGGAAGTAAGGTGGATTATTGATTTTTTTTTTCCCTTTTTAATTCCAGAGTTCCATTAAGCAATTTTTCATCATAAACAAGGTTTGCTGGTTTTATAGTTATGCAACCAGCTACTATTGAATCTTAAAAGTAAAAATAAAAATACCACTTTTATGTAACTGTGCTCAGAGCTGTTAGTAACCATCCCGTTTATTTTTCTTTCACAGTAGTCAGGCCAAAATGCTCTTTAGCTAAGAGGATTACAATATAGAGGGTAAGTGGGTTTTTTTCTGTTAAACTTATGAGACAAAAGATGCAGAAGTTTCAGGCTCCACAAGAAGTCATAAAAAAAATGATTGTTAGTGATTGCAAGGGAGAGCACAAAGTGATAAAATGCGATGTACAATGCCTGGATCAGGTTTGTTTTGCTCAGAAAACAAACCAAAAGAAGTAAGGTCCTACAGAGACTGGTATTGTCATGAACTGTGAACAGCAGATGGTTATGAGCACGTCTTGAGTCCCACAGATGTGAGTCAAAGTGATGATTGTACAGCCTGCCTCAAGTCCATACAACAAAGAGATAAAATATGCACAAAAGGATGAGGCTGTTAAACACCCCCTCTTGTAAGAGAACCCATTAAATGTTTGGTATGTTAGTGCTCCAAGTTTACTGTTTCTGGTGAATGCCAAAGGCATACTGCATCTGTGTCATATCCCTGTGTCAGCAAATGACCGGCAATTTCTGCACTGCCTTACAAACATTTGAAAAGGCACAGTGTGAAAATGCACACGCTTTGAATGTCTCCTCCGAATTTTTATTACCAGACCTGAAAACAAAACAGCTCCAATGGCACCACTACAGAAAAATAAAATGAACCAGAGTTACTGCTCTCCCAGCTTGGTGAGGATCGCAGCTCCTCTCCCTAGTCACAGCTCTTTGCAGCTGTTTGTTGTCAGAGCGGAAAGTACAAGCCTTGGCATTTCTCCTCTCTGCTGTAGTCTGGATGGCTGCTCAGCACATCGGCGTAATTGACTCATCTTGGCTCAGTCATAACCTCAATCAGCTGGACCATCTCATTTTCCCCACAGCCAAGGAATCCTGTCGCTCTCAATATTAGGGCAGCAGCCAACCTGTTTTCAGAGGGAAGCTTATTGCCAAATATCCCTCTGTATCCCTGGGAATTAGCCGAAAGCTTAAATGGTTCTTTTGAAATAAAATACTTTTTCCAAAAAGGGGAGGGGAAAAAAAAGCTCCATTTCTATTGTCTTTCCGAAAAATCTCTGAACAAAAAGCCAAGTCCCAGAACAACACTGGGAAAAGGTGAAAGGAAAAAACATTCTGGGTTAAACATGAGCCTCACACTTGCTGAATTCACAATCAAAATATTTGTTTGGAGGATTTGAAACCCATTGCAGGTTACTTTCATCTCACCTCAGAGTTGCAAAATGGAAATCTCTGTTTTAGATATTTGCAGATTGAGGCACTGGGATTCACAGAATCCACGTCAATAAAAGTGACAGTCTTTGTCTTGCGTTTCTGGAAAAGGAACGCTGTTCCTTTTCCCGCTGCCCATAACAACTGTGGCTCTGAATGCATGAACCTTAATCATATCTTCTTTAGATATATTTAAGTGAGCAAGTATTTTTATAAACTTCATAGTCACCTCAGTTATAACTATATCTGGGGTTTGTGTGGCACACTGCAGTATTTTATTCTGGATATTCATTTCTCTCCATAAGCACATAAAGTTCAGCAAAACCTGACAACCTAATTTTAGGAATGTATATTGATTCCAAACCATAATTTTATCTCAAATTCAGACTCTTACAAACTTCAGGGAACTTGGGAAAGCTAATGTTAACCTGGTCCTTCAGTGAATGCAAGTTTTCAAGCAATTCCTGCCCTTCCCTTAGCACTTTTTTTCAAGTGATTTTGACAGCAGTAAAGGCAGGGCTGAGGAGAAGGGAGGTGGGGCCACATCAAGAGCAGCAACACATTCTCATGAGCTGAAGGCAGGAAAGCAGCAGGGACGCCATCACATGGTTCAATCATCTTGAACCATCTTGTTTCAACTAATTTCTGCCAAAGGCTGAACTTCCAGGAGGAGGGAAAGCTCTTTCCTCCAAGCAAGGCAGAAGGCTCTGCTCTGTGCTTTTAATTTCTCTGTCAAGAACTGGTACTCATGACTGACTTCTTTCCTGATCAATCTGGGTATGTCCTTTCCCTTTCCACAGCTGAAGCCCCCATTATGCTTCAGCATATCTTATCTCTAGCAACCTTTTCTCCCTGTTATGCATGGGCTAAGTGCTGAGCAGTTAGGTGGTCACATCCAAGTTTCCCCTTGCCTGTGTAGGAGAGTCTCTGAGCCCTACATATATGGCCCTAGTCTTGTATGGAAGGAGCACAGAGCTTGCCAAACTGACATCCTGTTGCAATACTTCGTGCCAAAACATTTCAGTCAAGCTCTGGTACTTGCTGGCACATATAATTACAACTTGAAGGAGAAAAACATCTTTTCAGCTGGTGCATTACAGAAGGGAAAATCATATTTTCCTCCAGAGCATTAAGCCTGGAGAAGATTATCTGCCCTCTCTGCTGCTGCCTTCTATTTTGAAAAAGGAAGAACTCTCCTGATGCTTTTGCAGACTATGGTGCTCCTCACAAGCCGTTACCTACACATGCTCTGGCCCCTCCACAACTACTTCCATTGTCCTTCACATAAACACAGCACATTTACCCTGTAACAATGGTTCCTGGATGCAGTTGTTGTTGGTGAAACAGTTCCTGCCCCTTTTCATCTACCCTTTTCTCATTTATTTTCAGCTTCCAAATTCCCTATTCTTCATGCTAATCCCTCTGCAAAACTGTTACTTTCCAACTCAAGTCCACCTGAAGTGGGTGCAAGGAGATAAATTAATTCAGACTTCTATTCTTGGAAATATCTTTTTCATCATGTCTTTTTTCTCTCCACTTTCCCATTGCTTCAATAACTCATTTGCAGCTTTTTCCTTCCAATCTTCCTCTCTCATACAATCTGACAGGATGAAGATAACCTCCATAAATATACATATCACACTGGAAAAATTTAGCTTATGAAAAGTATTTTATGGTATGCCAAATTTATTATTTGGTCGGGAGGACCTAATTTCTTATGGTGAGACGTGAAATTTCTCCTTGTGTGTGAGATGCACATGCAGCTTTACCAGAAAAGACTTCTTCAGTAAAGGAGTAAAGTTCTGGAACTTTGCACGCAAAGTGGCCACCAAGATACTGAAAGCTTGCAAGAGGATTATCAGTGATACCAAGCAATATATCATTGTTCTGCAACACACAGAATTTCTCTCTGAGGCATCTCACACTTTATCACAGAAAATGCTCACTAAATGATGATTATTTTCACTTCAGTTCTGCTAGGAAATCTAACTGAGGGAAAAAACTGGAACACTTCCAATGGTTTTTTTGATGGGAAAACATTCCACATGTAAAAATCAAAACACTTTGTGGGAATGTGTTGATTTCAATGTATTTTTGATAGGTTTCTCCTGTAAATCTGCACAGTTCCTATCTGATGTACTGCCAGCCTGACTGTCTGTTGTTTAAGCCCAACAGCTGTCTAGCTGGTGGCCTTCCAGAATCAAGCTCCTGTGTAGCCCACATATTGTATGTTGGGATCAAACGACACCATATTCCTTACCCACAAGGGAACAAAAGGTATTTGTCCACCTTTAAACCCACTGGGTGCATGACACTCTGAGACATTTCTTGCCCTGCTTCAGGCAGCTGCTATGTAACTGCTGAGAAGTTGTCTACATTTAGCCCATATCCAGAGCTAAACTACAGCAGTTGTTCTATTACTCGATGATCCCTCCCCAGCATAGAAGGGGGATCAGGAAATGGAGAAGAGACCCATGGGTTGAAATAAAAATGGATTTAATGAAACAGGAAACTAATATATAAAATATAATAATATATATCATATCATAAACTAATATAATGCCCATATAAAGTATATAAAATTATACTCAGCCCAGTGAATGTATGGCAGTCACAATAAATGGGAAGGCAGCCCTTGGGAGCAGAATGAAGAGCAAACCCCTCTGGGAGTGGGGAGAAACTGTAGGAAAAGGCAGAGGAGGATCAGGAGGAACTCCCATCCTCAACAGACTTCCTCCTTTATAATTAGTGTGATCTGGGATACCCCGGTAACCAGCTAGGGGCAGCTGCTGACTCCAAACTGCTAATGGCCTGCAGACCACGGCTGGCCTAGGATTCTGTCCCAGCAAAACCTGGACATAAATGCACACATTACACAGCAAAACACTGCAGCATAAAGGTATGCTGGTGCTCATGCTGCAAGAGATGCAGCAATTGCAAATTACCATTAACAGCTAGCAGCAATTACCTGTGTATTACAGCTTGCATATATACATGCAAATTCTTGCTCAAAATATATGCTGGTATGCATACCCTTGCACATGTGCTCATGTAAGTTCAGAGAACACATTTCATCTTTTGCATAAGAGGAGGCATTTTGGCACAGCCTTCTGATAACTAAGCAAAGGGTGCAAAGCAAAGAAGCTACAGAAGTTGGCATTATTTCCACTTAATCAGTCTGAAATCATTATAGCTTTGCTATGAAAATGAAACAACCCTAGTCATACAAGATACATCATGACACAGAAAAATTAGAAAACACTGTGAGCCCTGCACAGCAAGATTTGTATGCCTGCCAGCAGAATCACAAACTCTCACAGCTCTAATTTGTCTAGGAAAAAGGGGTGTTTAATTGCTGTGCATAATAAACACACAAACGTCAGAGAGCAGCCATGGATAACATGCACAAGTAGATTCCAGCTGTACCGCTAAGGAAACATAAAAGTGATTTATTTTATATCTTGATCTTAAGTCCAGTGAATCACATTAAAATAAAATACCCAAATTTCCCTAAATGCTCAGCACTCAGCAGCTCTTGCTGGCCTTGCCACTGAGCTCTTTTGAAAATGCATTGATTTCATTTAGGTATCTGCAGGGTACAGTGCCATGCAGCATTTCCTGAGCTATGGTGGGCTCCACAAGCAATGGCTTTTTAGCTTGTTCAGTTAGCCTATACAAAGCTGAGCCCTCATGTAGTTCTAGTGCCTGAACTAGTTTATTGAGAGCTAGGTCTGCTCAATCTTCTCTCTGCTCCATGTGCAAATCCCTAAAGCATCAACTGATTGCTTTCACAAGCCTGTCCAGTTTGTGCTGCCTAATGAGAGCCTCCCAGGGCCAGCCCTTGTATAAACATCTAGTCAGAAATTCATCTTTGTTCTGCTCCTAACTACAGCCAGTGCCCATCACCAAATACCCGATATGTATGTGAATTGGCTTACTAGAAAATTATGTTTATATCTCAGATTCTTTGTTTTCCCTCCAGAGTTGGGAAAATAGAAGGGAACCAGTCTCCTAGAAAATGTGGGGGCAAGTGTCACCAATTTGCAACTGGGCTAATATCCGTACTGTTCGTACTCTCTTCTCAAGCTCATCTTTTATCGGTAGCAGGAGAGGAGAGGACATGTTAATGCAAGCCACCTTTTGCTGAGGTGTGATCCAAGTCTCAATTTAACCCATTGCAACCATCCATCTCAATTAATGCTTCAGAGTACATTGCACTCAAACCACATCACAATCTACTTTGCGTACACTTTAGGTTCAAATTGTTTTTCTGTTCGTAATCATTAAACCTTACTTTCTGGGTATGAAGTTGCCTAAGATTTTGTTGAATCTTTAATTCAGAACTTACAAGTCTTTACAAAGAGCTGATATTTTTTCCCTTAAGACAACTTTTAATTGAATAATCACTTCCTTGTTACCTTCCTTTCTCTGCCTGACTGGCTTCAAGAAAAAAACAAGTATTCCTTTCCATAATGAGATTACAAATCACTATCAACAGCTTGAGCAGAGGATGACAAACCACTGCTACAGACTTTTCTTCAAGGCTTTAGACGTTTTGGAATTTATCACTCTTCACAGAAGTCCTGCATTTGTACACAGCATTCTTACTACCTGCAACTACCCTATCTGTATTGCAGAGCATTTCTTACATTACAGTCAACACAAAAAGTCTGTCTGCAATTCCCCTATGAAGAAATGGGGCAATCAATAAAGCTGAATATCTTGTGATTTTTTTCTATTTATTTACAGCATGGGATTTATGTGAGAATTAGACTACCGTTTATTTGATGCAGGAAAAAAATTGCTGACTCGCAGGGTCTCCTGAAAAAAATATTTATAAATTAGCCAGCTGCTATGTGCTTGAAATCAACAGCAGAAATCAGGACCCAGCTTGCTTTCTTGGTCAAGTGCACAAAGTCTATCCCTACCCTCAGTGTCACTTGTCTAATAATATATTTAAGATCTTCCAAATCCTTCAGAATTTACATCAATCTAATCAAGAGTAACACCAGAAAATTATGGTACTTTAATTGCTTTTTCCTTTTAAATTTGTAAGGGTCCACAGCGTAAATAAAATTGTTGCAGCATTGAGGGTGTTTCTCTCCATGATCACAGTGATGAAGAAAGCTTTACCTGAACATGAAGAAGATATTGTCATAATAAATACAGATAATAAATAAATTTATCCTTTGTTCTAGTGGAAGGTACACAGTTGGAGAAAGGAGAGGCTTGGGACTCTATATTATTTAGTGCAGGGAACTGTTCAGCCATCTGTCCGTGAACAGATAGCATCCTCTCCCATTTGTGCGGGAATAATCTCTTCACACCATCTTGCTAGATCAAGGTTGGTAATGAAAAACAGAGAGAACTGGATGTAAAAGTCATGTTGAAGAAAGTTATTAAGAGAAAACCTTAATAGAGAAAAGGGTCCCAGGAGAGAATATTATGATGCTAAGAATATAGAGACAGATACAAATGGTGCCTCCCTAATCTCTTGCATACTCAGAGAGTGCGAATATATTTATACGAGATAGTACACCTGGAAATTTTATTTGGAGCAACACAGAAAAAGTACTGCATCTCATATCGGTTAGACAGCAAGTAAAATATTTTAAAAGCTCCAACTTTTGATGAAAACACTTTTTGAAATTTTTCAAAATTATCAAAGTATAAATAATAAGATCTAGTAATAAAAGCTGAGTAAAACATTTGCCAGAATCGCTTGTTAAAAAACTCTCATTAGTTCTTGTCCTATCTCAAAGCAGAATAAGAGAAGGCATCAGTTTTAAATTACTTCTAAGCATACTATCCCCTCCCCCCCCTTCAATGAAATCTAATTCTATTGCTTACTTCAAGAGTTAAGTTGCCACAAGAAATATAAGAAATGTAAAAAATGTGTGCATTTTTTGAAACCAGATTTCTTTGAAACTTAGGACCTACATTTTTTCTGGGAATTGAAAAGTAGTTATAGCATTAGGGCAAGAGGATTCAGGCATTCAAAGTGTGAAGTCTATGTTTAAGCTTATAACCAATGATTCAACTACAACATTTTATCTTCCTGGCATTATTTGTATGGCAAATAGATCATTGTTATGGGATTTACATAACTGATCTGTATATAGCGCCAAGTTAAAATAAAATGTTGCACTTCCTTTGTCAGAATTGGAAAAATATACACTTCCATTTTGCAAATTAGTGAGCAAACAACAGATTTAAAGCTTGCACCTCTAAGTACATATGAATCACATCAGGTTGTGAGGTCAAACACATAAAGGGCTAGAAGTCTTCTAATGACTTTACAAGTCATCTTAAAGCCATTCAATTTAGATAACCTTTTCAGAATAATGGGTTCTAAAGCTGCAATTCAGCACAAATCTGGCAATTTACTGTACAGCACATCCACATCTTTGAGAAATGATCAAGGAAAGATTAAACCACTTCACAATAGGATAAACTATTGCTTCAACTTGCTGTTTTAAGTGAAGTGCTATCAAGATCATCTTGAAAAATCCCGCTTTAATATTTAGATTCTCTAGTACCCAGAATGCTTCTTTCTGTTTATCAGATTTACAATAAGAGAGAGAAGGGAGATTTAGTAAGTCAATAGTGCTTGCTAAACTACATTTCTCAGGCTGAGTTACAAGCACATTATGCTTTATAAATTAAACTGGACTGTCAAGATAAATGCATAGGCAATACAGTGCTATTTGTAAGTAAATGCCTCTTTATGTTTAAACAGGTTCTTATAGACCAAGAGGCTGAATCTCTTTTTCCTAACAACATTATAAATCTAAAAGCCAAAGGAATAAAATGAAAAGGAAGTGGGCCCTAGGTCTTTGTGAAGGATTGATGACTCAGGCAGTACTCAGTCTGCCAGAAATGATTATTTTTCTTGTCTTTAGTTGGCTTTTGTCTAATCATCATGAGGAGCAGGGGAGGGGGGGAAGACAGAGAGGAAGGGAATAAAGAAAAAGCAATTTTAGCTTTTCACTCCTTATAGGAAAAATTGCCTTAGTTACCTGCATATCATGAGATACAGAGAGTACTAAGTCAGCAAGTTACTTATTTTGCTGGATATGCTGTACTTACAGTGATTCACCCTGCCACTTAGAGTGAAATGACACCCTATTGTAGTAGCAGAATAACTACACTTTAAGGCTGCAGAAACATTCACCAATTATCACTAGCAAGAAGGGAATATCAGTTGGTAAACTACATAATAACAGTCTCCTAGCCCAGTCCCAAAAGTCTGTCATCCATCTTTGCCTATTAAGTGAAATGCTTCTGCATCAGGACATTGCAGGGAATCAGAATCCCATAAACATGCTGCAGGAATGCAGCAGCGATACAGGGAACTCAAACCCTGCAGCCCTGCGTGCTGCTGGACCGTGTCTGTTCTGCTGCAGGCTGCTCTGTTCCTGGATTATGGGGGGAAATTTTTTTAAATTGCTTTATTAGCCTACCAAATTAGTGCCTGGAACAGTTCTTTCTGTCATCCGTTTGAAAGTACTATATGAAGTTGAATGGGCAAGCAAAAATAAGCAACTTTGCAGAGGCAAAAGACATAAAAGGCACTAAAGCTGTTGTTCAGGGCAAAGCCAAGCCAGAGTCAGAGAGATAGACTTGATTTCAAATTCTCTTTTCAAAGATGGTAGGCTCTGCTGTTAAAGCTAATGACCCTTCCTCTGGCATTCAAGAACATATCCACACAGCTATTTTACAATCTCTGCATAAGATACAAAAAGATATACGTAAGGCTTTGTAATGATGCACTGTTTTATGCTTGGCAAGTCAATATAGATTTGCAGGTTGCAGTGTGTAACTCATTAGCTGTAGGCTGTACAGCACATCCTACGTTATGAAGCATTAACAACACAAGTTATGGAACCTGTGAAATGAAATATTACCTCATATACACGTCTGTCTTCCCAGCTCTGGAACACTGGAAGAAGATACTGCCATAGACACAGAGAAAAACTTACTTGGCTGCAATTGCCCAAATTGCAGCTCTTCAAAAATCTTATGGGGTAAGATAAATAATACATCAAAGCTAAACGTGTAAGGCCTTAAAGCCTAAGCAAAAGTGTTTGCATACAAGGAGCCCCCTGTGCAACAGATGTGCCCTGTACAAACTGTAAACTTTTAATACCAAAGTAACCAGATAAAGTGAAGGTGTGTGTCTGCCAAATAAACTGCTGGTTGTATGGCTGCCAAGGACAGAAAACAAATTCAAGGTATGACTATAAATTAATAACTGCATTACAGGTCCAGGCGCTGGCAGGGGGGCTGTGGGGGTCTCTGAGGAGCGGCTGGAGCTGCCCCGTGCTGGGCAAGCTGGTTCCAGCCGCCCCACACAGGGCACAGTGAGCCCCTCGACCGGGCTGCTCATGTCTCAGGGAGAACATGTGGAAGAAAGGGCAAAATCCTGCCTAGGCCCATGAGCTTTTTCACCTCGTTCTCTCACCCCATTCTGCTGAGGAGTTGGAGGTGAGAGAGTGGCTGGGTGGGCATCTGGCATAAAGCCAAGGGCAACCCAGCACATAACTGGTAAACTGTGCAGTTAAACAGGAACACTAAATAAGGAGCCTTTGCACTGCTCCCTCCATATGTGTGCCCATATCTAGCTTGTATCTGGGGCTAAACAGTAGCTGTTGCTCTATCACCCAGTGACCCCTCCCCAGCCAGGAAGGGAATCAGGAAAGGGAGAGGAGATCTGCAGCTTGACATGAAAATGGACTTAATGGAACAGCAAAAATAATGCGACTGCTAATATAAACAAAGTAATACTTAGCCCAGCAAATGTACAGTGATCACAACACATGGGAATACAGTCCTCGGGAACAGGAAGAGGAACAGGGTCAGGGTCAGGAGGAGCCCCAGCAGGAGCCCCCCCCCCCTTCAGCAAACTTCCCGCTTTATACTGACTGACATTTCTGGTTTGGGATACACCTGTAGCCAACTCAGGGCAGCTGCCCTGGCTGACTCCAAACTGATAATGGCCTGCAGACCATGGCTGGCCTGGGATTCTGTCCCAGCAAAACCAGGACATGTTTTCATAAGCTTTGTTGAGAAGGGACTGGAGATTAAAAAATGGGAATCCCTGGTCTGTGTGAAAATGTAAAGTAAAAGGTATCATCCAGTAATTTACTAAGAATCCTATGAGAAAATGAAACAGAAATGGTTGTTTTTTCAAAAATGTGATTTTCCTGACTCCGTAACAGCTCCCAAGAAATGATCAATCTCAGAGTTTCCAAGAGAAGTTAGTGCAGCTTAGTGAAAACTCAATGGAAGGTGTTAGACTTTTGGGGAACAGTAGCAATTGTACATATCACTACCATATGGAACAGGCCTAGACAGAGAAAAAATAAATACTATAAAAAAATTATTGCTTATTACAGTGAGGCTGACAATAAAGTAATAATTTTCTGTATAGCCTGGAATACGAGAGTAGCACTTGCTCTGGTGTTTCTGCAGTTATGGTTTACCTGAGTGGCCTAGCAGAAAAAACCACCCATCTCTTTCAGATTTGCACAGAAAGCAGAGCAAGGGTTCACTTCCTCGTGTTGTTGCTGCCCCAGCTGTCAGAACTGTACAATGCACACTTAACATCTTGTAATCAGGATATCTTCATTGAGGAAGCTATCAGCACAAGCTAGTTCTCGGATTGGAGATGCTGTCACAGGAGGTGCATGGAGACCACCAGCTGTGAGCTGGAAGAGTGAGAAATACAAGTCCCTGAAAATTTCTTTCTCTTGTGTTTCTTAAGAAAAGGTTGCCCTGACCTAAACCTTTAGTACAAATACTCTTGGTTCTTTAGCAGATGAAATACCAACATATGTGTATCCTCTAACTTCCACAGGAAATTAAATCCTGATGCGCACAAGACATCATTGGCTATTTACATCCTCAATTGCTGGGCACAGAGGAGAATGGCAGAGAAGAAAGGGCTTGAAATATTCCCACAGCACAACCTGCCAGGGTGTACGACTATAGCAGGAGCTGCAAACCCCACCATACATGTCTGCCGCTGGACACAAGGGATGTATTTCCATAAAAACAGTGTGCTGTACTGCAGCCTGGCAGCTCTTACCACAGAAGAGATTTGATGCTTTATTCAACTGCCACCCACAAGTACACAAGAATCTTCTACAAGGCATTTAGAGTCTAGGGCTGTGGATAATGTAAAGAAGCCAACTAACTAGGTAGAGAAGCTGACCAGAGGTAAGCAATCCAGGACGAAAAGAGGATACTCAATGAAAATAATGTTTTCACTTAAAGAGGTACTAATTTGAAACTACTTCTGTGAGGTCACTGAAGATAGTCATCTGTAATTGAGAACAGAATTTGGCTGTTATAGCCAAATGAAAATGAAGAAACAAAAACAACCATGAGAGAACATTTTGGTATTGTAGACAAATAGCCATTACTTAGCATAGAAGAAAGTGGCCAGAGATGGACTTAAAACCACTACATTTATATGGTTTAGGCTTTGCATGTCTCTTTATTCCTCCCAACTGAATAGTAGTGGTAAACTGCACAATACTCCAGCCTATGTTGTCTAAAATATCATCTCTTCTCTAAATGAATGATTTAACCCAGCATTAGTTAAACTGCAGGCCCCAAAGTTGTGTGCGTAGATCTGACTGTCCAATTCTAAGAGCAAATATATGAAGCAAACGTTCTGATTTGTGTTGGAAGAGAATGGTCATATGTAGTAGTCCTGCAATACAGTTTGTGCCTATGAGAAGACAAAGCTTTCACTTTAAAAATCTTTCTATCCCATCAATTAAATATTTGATCTTCTAGTAAGAAAGAAAAGGCAAATTTCTTATTGGAACACATTCACAAATTGCACGGAGAGTATGGGTTTTTTAATTGCACGAATTGCATGGACATCCCCAGAGACAAAGTTTCTATCCAGTGCCTGTAAGAACAGATTTGTCATTTTGGACAAATCACCAGGAAATAGAACTTTTTCCTACTGTTTTTGTTTCACTTTATGCACTCGTTATGATACCCAATGAATATAAAACATTTCTGCATCCCCTCAGTCTAACTGTATTTAGATTTCAGTCTGTTTTAATCAAGGTATTTTCACCCAGTACATAACTCCCTCAGTAACACTTCTAGTTAGAAAGAAAGGAGATGAGTGGTCCCTTCATACAAGGCTACCTTCATAATGATCTGTGGAGACGTCGCTTTTCATCTACTGCCCTTTGATAAGAAAGCAGAGATTTCCCACTCAGCTGATTAAAACTGAGTGACTGCATAATCTTATAATAATCTCATCTATTACTCAAACAAAATGGTTACCTACTGCATCATAGTGGCTAATAAGAAAAAAGGGCTCCTTTCTGTGCTGAGGTTTTGTAAATTGCTTGCTCTACCATATTTAGTTCACGGTTAAGTTACACAAGAAGATGTCTTCCCTCATGTTTTCCCCTGTAGTAATGCCACCACCAATTGGAAACATTTTATGCTGTCTAGAGTTGACGCTACAATTTGGTATAGATAAAAGATGACCGAAGATCACTGCAATAATTCAAGATAGCTATGGGTAGCCCATCTTATGCTGCATTGTTTTCAGAATCCTATAGAAAAATCTAAAATGCACCACTGGCATTTTCTAAAGGCACGACATTCTCATTTTCTCGTGTCAAGTTCTCCCACAGAAGTCGCTAGAAAATTGCACAGAGCATAACACATGTCAAAAATAGCTAAGTCATGGGGATTCAGACAGTGCACAGCAATAAGACAATTTTTCTCTATGGCCGGGATAGTATCTTCTGGTAGCATCTGGGCCATGTTAGCCTATTTAGACAGTTCTGTTACAAAATGAAAATGCAAATTACTTTTTTTCTGAGAAACTCTTTCCATTCCTTTCTTCTCCACTGCTCTTTCATCCACAATGAAGAAATCTATCTTTCTGCTTTCCTGCCCTAATAAGTCTCTCATCAGCAGACCTTGCCTATTTTTGTAACATGCTGTAGCCTACTACACCAGCTAAGATAAGAGCTGCCAGCATAGAGAAACCAAACAGCTAGGATCACATCCACAAAGATCTGCTCATCTGCAGCCTGTTACAAAATTCATGCTGGGATGGACCCTCTATTACCCTCAAATTTGTCTCTCCCTTACACCTGTGGCTGAAGCTACTACAAAATTTACCTGATGATTTTGAGATAGAATTGCTACCAGTTCCTCTGCAAAACTTTTGAATTAGCTCAAGTATTATCATACCCAGTATCATGTATTGATGAGGGAAGATTTCATTTAGATACAGGCATTTCTATTGGGAAGGACTGATTTTGAAATTTAATTTGTGTTGCAAGCTAGTAATGACATTATGTTTGTAGCAAAGTAGCATAAAAAAAATAGGGAGATCCTTGATAAGTAGCCTGGGATCAGATCAAAATTATCAATTTCTTACTTGTAAGGATGAAATTTTTGACTTAGAGCAATCATTACAAAACATAAACAAGGACTTTCTTCATTGTTGTCCCATCACTTGTTAGGCAATTTTGAAAGACCCGGAAAAGTAAAGATTGGCTATATATAATGGGCAGTTCCACTTTGCTAACAATCTTCACCTAAAAGTTATGATATATACTTGGCATGTATGAGTGCATCAATTTATCTAGAGTTCTCTGTTTCCTAGAAGTGCCCAAAATTCCCCATCTTTACCTTGATGATAGCCTTTAAGAAGTTTTGAAGGTGAAAATTAATCATGTCATAGTGTTATTATTCATGTTTTATGTACAGTTTCTAGCAATACAAAACCGGTATTTTTTAGTCACAGATTCTGTAAGACTCCCAGAAATCAGGAGAACCTTTGGTTTCCATTTTATGTCACATTAAGATATTGGAATAGAGGGAGAGGGAGAAAGCGCGGCCTTATCCCACTCAGCTCATTTTGCTCTTAAGTTCTGCAGGCAGATAGATAGGACTTTAGTGATAACCAATGTTTTCTATTCATATAAAATTTAGAAACATCAGAGCTCTCTGTACAGAGCCTGAAATATTTCTGTACTGCTTTTTATGTATTATTAGAGTTGTGTGCATAACAGAAATCCTCTCTTTAAAGGCCACAGCCAAAAAGTGATGCTCTTCACAAGAACATGACTTCATTTGTATCTATCTGGCTATTACATTGCAACTCAGGCATGTGAATTTCTGATTCTTACTGCAGAATTATCTAGCACTGGTGCTGAGTTGGCAGTTTTACTTTCTGATAAACTATAGGCCATCTCAAAAGGGCAAAAAATATATAATTCCTGATTAAGCTGAAACAGTTAAGCAGCTTTTGACTGTCCAGTTAGTAGAAGCAGAACTAGAATCTGTAAAGAAATAGCTATAAGACTTCAGTGTTCATCTAATAACAGGCTGCTTACCTACAGTGATCTAAAGTCACTTCCTACAGTGGCCCAAGGCAACTTTCCAAAAAGTAGAAGAATGATATAAAAAAAAAATTTGTGGGTTTTCTTTTAACATTTTTATTACCAGTATTTTTACTGCCAGAATGCTCTTTGTTTAGCTGTCTTTATCTTTCTGTCTTGCTTAAAAATAAAACAAAAATAGGTTGATATCTTGATGTGATCTAAATAAATCCATTTATTAACTAGTACCTATTTCCAAAAACTGGATTGGTTCACAGCGGGAATGCCTGGGATGCACCTGGAAAGGCTAGATCTAAGGCAGATGCAACTGCAGGACCACTGAGATCTCCAGACTGCAGAGGTCCTTTACAACGTAGGCAGCTAAGCATCCTTTATAGCAGCACTTACCAGCGCAGCCTGAACTGTCCTTAGGCCAGATCTGAAAAATGTCAGATAACTATAGGGTATTTTTCCATTCCCATACCCAAATTTTCTTCATTAGACTAGAAACTGGAACTATTCTCTCTTCAGATTTTTTAAAGCAGTTTAAATCAGAGGTTGTTTGGGTTTATTTTTCACATTTTAAATGTCAAATATGTCAAAACATATATTTTAGCACCTACTATTACAGTCTGAGATTTGTTAATCTAGTATACTGTCATGATTTAATGCGGCAGGCGGCTAAACACCACATAGACACTCGCTCACTTCCCCCAACCACATGACAGGGAAGAGAGCTGGAAAAAAAAGAATAAATTAATGGGGTGAGATAAAGGCAATTTCTTAGGACAGAAAAGAAAGTAAAAATAATAATAATAATAATAAACAAATTAAAATATACAAAACAAGTGATGCACAATGTAATTTCTCACCATCTGCTGACCAATGCCCAGTCAGTTCACAAGCAGCAGCCCCCAGCCAGTTTTCCCTCTA
>VYZX01030086.1:0-87611 GCA_013401335.1 Brachypteracias leptosomus
CCAACTCCCTACAACCTCCTTTCCTGGACTTGTAGAGAATGAGAAGGTCTCCCCTGAGCCTCCTTTTCTTCAGGCTAAACAACCCCAGGTCCCTCAGCCACTCCTCACAAGACTTGTGGTGCTCTAGATATATATGAGATTAGATATGGCCTCTAGTGATAGGACAAGGGGTAATGGGTTGAAACTGGAAGAGGGGAGATTTAGATTGGAAATCAGAAGGAAATTCTTCACTCTGAGGGTGGTGAGACACTGGCACAGGTTGCCCAGTGGGGTTGTGGATGCTCCATCCCTGGAGGTGTTCAAGGCCAGGTTGGATGGGGCCTTGAGCAACCTGGTCTAGTGGGAGGTGTCCCTGCTCATGGCAGTTGGAACTAGATGATCTTTAAGATCTCTTCCAACCCAAACCATTCCATGATTCTGTGATATGAGAAATAATTGTATTGGGTGTATTCAAATTTTTTAATTTGGAATTTAATTTTAAAAAAAAGTTGGGTTTTGTATTCAGGTTATAATATAATCCTCTAAGCATTTAGAGGAGAAGTACCTCTAGTACTGTTGTATCAGTCTTGCCCATGGTATGAGGTTGCAGGCCTCACGGTTGAAGAAATAGTGTTGTTGTAAAAAATGAATAGTGGTTTGTGTTGGCTGGTAGGTTTTATGAGCAGCCTCTACCAGAAAAGTGATGTATTCTAGTAGTATTTCTAGTAGTAGCCAGGAATTCAAACTAGCAAGTTCATTAAATAAGTTCCAGTTCAGTGACATCTGAAGTTTTCTCCCATCTCTTCATCTGCCAGTTCAGCTTTGACTTGGGTGAATAAGTTTGTTAATTTGTGCGCACCAGAAGGTGTAAAATAAACAGTTGGAGGTTGCAATGTGCAGTTTCCCCTGTTCAGCCCCTGTATTTCACTGCTGTAATCCAGGCTCCATGTGGAGCTCACCTGCTGTTGTCCATGGTGTGTGCAGTGGGAGAAGCTCAGGACATGCAGCCCTTTGTCCTACCTGGAGGATGCAAGTGGTGTTCAGGCTGCAGCCTGGAAGTGGGAGCAGGAGCTGGAGGAGAGGCCTTTGCTTTCCCTTGTCAGTAAACCTACATCAGAGACATGTAAGAAACTCAGACTTTGATCTACTCGATGAGGAATAACTCATGGGAGGGGAGGTCTGGTTGAGTGGGTTGTGAGCACTGTTGGGACACCCGTAGCAGTAGCCATGAGCTCCTCTAGCATGCAAGAGCAAGAAATCAAGATTACTGCTCATTGAACCTCCTCCCACCAACATCTACAAAATAGTGTAACACTGTTTTTGAGCTTCTCTTGTACAGGTATGGAAAATTGAGATGTTCAAGTATCCCAGCATCACAGGGCATGAGCTGACAACATGTGCTTGCAGCCCAGCAGCCAATGTCCTCCTGGGCTGCTCCCCAGCAGCGTGGGCAGCAGGGCAGGGAGGGGATCCTGCCCCTCTGCTCCAACCTGGGGACACCCCCTGAGTGCTGGGGCAGCTCTGGAGTCCTCAGCACAGCAGAGCCATGGAGCTGGTGGAGCGGGGCCAGAGGAGGCCCCAGCAATGGTGGGAGGGCTGGAAGGCTCTGCTGGGAGGCCAGGCTGGGAGAGTTGGGCTTGGTCAGCCTGGAGAAGAGAAGGCTCCAGGGAGACCTTTTTGTAGCCTTCTAGTGCTTAAAGGTGCCTGTCAGAAAGATGGGTTCAGACTTTTTATCAGGGCCTGTTGTGACAGGACAAGGGGTGATGGTTTTAAACTAAAAAGGAGGAGATTTAGACTAGATGCAAGGAAGGAATTTTTTCCAGTGAGGGTGGTGAGAGCCTGTGCCAGGTTGCCCAGAGAGGTGGTGGCTGCCCCATCCCTGGAACCATTGCAGGGGAGGTTGTTTGGGGCTCTGAGCAACCTGCTCTAGTTGCAGATGTTCCTGCTCAGTGCAGGAGAGTTGGACTAGATGACCTTTGGAGGTCCCTTCCCACCCAAAGCATTCTGTGATAATGTAATGTTGGTGGGTCATATGGTGAAAGAGCTGGGATGGGATGAAATGTGGGAAGAGAAGACAAGGGGAGGTCCTGCACCATGTTGTTGCTCTGGCAGCACCACCAGGTGCAAAAGGCCTTGCTGAACTTGTTCCTGCTGAGATGTCAGCATGTGCTAAATTTGAACCATCAACAGGAATAAAAAAAATATTTCAGTTAGAGCTCTATTAGATTTCTAATCAGCAGATCAAGGTATTGCTGCTTCAAGAAAAAGAAATGGCTTCAAATAATTTTTAAACTGGGATTAAGTTTTGGTTATAGCAATTTTGTTAACTTTTAGGTTTTCTAGTTGTGTTGAATTTTGCTGCTTAACTGTGGATATAAAGCTGGCGGCTTTGGAAAGTGTAGGTCAGAAATCTGTAAGTGATGTCACAAACTGTTTTCAAACAAAAATGGACAATAATCAGAAATTGATAAATATTAAAAAAATTAAAAATATGTATTTGCATGAGGCAACTTTTCCAAGGAATGTTAAAATAAGTTTATTCTGCTTAATTCACTCCTTTTTTCATGTATATAATTACTATCATACCATTGCCAGCATTATTTCATTTCTGTAATTATCAGTATTAAAATGAAAAGCCCCAATTTTCTGTCATGGATTTTAACCAATTTCTCCTGTGACAAGTTTCTCTTTATTCATTTGGTCTGTTTATTGGCAGTTCCATCAGCTACGGAGTTTATAGATGCATAGTGATTTTCATATATTAAAGGAAAACTGAATCATCAGTCATTTAGTTCTGATTGTTCCTGGGTTATTCCAGATTTTTCAGAAAAGGAAATTTTGGGGTTGGATTTAGTTTCAATACTGTGACTTCTTGACCTCTGAGTGTCTGAAACTGTTGTAGAAATATTTTAGAAATGGTAAAACAAATAATAAAATTAAATCCAGTGACTTTGGTCTCATACAGATCAAAATGAATAGTAAAAGATTAGCTCATAGGAGTTGGGTTTGGTCTTTATGCAGGTCAGGCAGCACCAGAATTGTTAAGATCCTTTGTAGTGAGTTACACCCTTTGAGTTGGAGAAGAGCAGGAAAGAGTGGGTGTTTAGGTTATCTTCTCCCTGGACCATCCTCTCTGGAGATACTGGGCAGACTTTCCATGGTTTATGTTGCTGTTGGGTAGTTAATTGTTGCATGCAGGGTTTAGATGCTCTGGAGTGCAACCTTGCACTGCAGAAGAAGGTGCTCCAGAAATCTGTCCTCATTTCAAACAGACATGATTTTGCATGGATTTATAATTTCTGCTGTGTAGAAACACAGCATTGAAACTTGTTTTATTAAATAGAGAGGTGTGGAAAATGGGGATGAGGATTTGGGGAAATACACACCTTTTTGTTCACTAGGAGATGCCACCTTTACCATCCTTATTCCAGTAAGTGGAAGAATTCAAATAGGCTGAAAGTTGGTAGGAGAATGCTTGAAGCAAAGTTAGAGGTTATGTTTGTACCTCCTGTGGAGCTCAGTTTTCAGATCCAAGAATATTACTTACTCTAACTGAATCGACTGGCCTGTGAACAATCTGCCCAGAGGACATCTTCTCCACCCCCAGCATTTTTGGGCATATGGATTTTTCTGCCTCAGCCTTTGGAGTTACTGAATCTCTTAGTATTGGAGGTCAGATTGATAGGTCTCCTTCTCCTTCCCCCAGGTTCTGCTTTAGGAATTCACTGAATCGTTCCTGTTAAAAATCTCTCTCCTCCTTACTCGCGGAAACAATGAATCAAACCAACCACAATCAACAGGAGGCAAAGAGCTCATGGCTGCAAGCGGCCAAACGCAAATTTATAAGGACCTCAAATTAAAGGCCAGGTTTATTCCACCTTTGCTTTGAAGGTCCTATACATGAGAAAGTTAGTTAACTGCTTGGTTGGAATTTATTGCTCCTCAACTAGGCTTTCCAAGAAGTTCTGTTATGCTTAAACTTTCTGCGGCCATCAGGTTGAGGGAGGTGGTTCTCCTCCTCTACTCTGCTTTTGTGAGACCCCACGTGGAGCACTGCANAATCCAGAGTGGCTGCAAATGACTGCCTTAAAGCTACATTTATAATGTCATAAAAAATACATATTTTAAGAAGAAAATAACGGTTGGAAAGAGCCTAAAGCACTAGTGTGGACTGTAGAATAATGTTTAGGAATAGCAGAAATAAATCATGAACACAATTCTTTTACCTGAAGATCTCCAGGGTTCATTTAATAGAAATATTCTTAGGTAGTTAAAAAATAATCAAGAAGTCTTACTCTATCTGAAAATGGTTATAGCATCATTACTATTTTGCTATATATATTTCTCTCTCTACATATATTTCTATATAGAATGTATACAGCTTTTTAATTTCAGTTTGTTTAGCTTAGTAATATTCTTATAATTATGGAAGAGAATTGTCCCACATTTGATATGGAACATGATGGCACATTTGTGTGGAAAGGTAAGTATTTAATAGATATATATGTGCTTTTGTTTTCAATAATTAATTTAAAAGGGCACAAGAGTGCTACAAGTGTAACGTGAGCACACGCTGCTGGCAGACACAATTTAAATGTGGAGGGAGATCATCTCTTCTCTGGTGTTTTATTGCTGACATTTCAGGCTGTGGAGCAATGTCTTGAACACTTTTTTATTCTGTTTTGCTGGGAGGGAACGTGTGATCTGCAAGTCTCCAAACCCAAGCAATTAGAGTAGGAAAAGACCTATCAAGTTTGGACAGATTATTTTCTTGACAATGCAGGGTTTTTTTTTTCCCTTAAACAACGTTTTCAAGTAAGTGTGCCTGTTCTAATCACAAAAATGCTCCTTCCAAAAGTCTCTTTCAGTTTCTAAGTACAGTTCATCATTGGAAAGACATCATGCATCAACAGTTCTGTGGCTTCCTTCTCTTACTTCTCATTCACGTTAAAGAATTGTGGTTTGAAAACAAAATAATTAGGTGTTTCTTCCATTTTTTTCCTCATCAGTTACTTTTCTTCTCAATCAGTCAGCTTTAGAACTAGTTGATTTACATTTAAATGCAATCAGTCATTTACCTTCCTAATAAAAAGAAACCCAGGAAACTGGACAATATTCCCTTTTAAACATTAGATTGTGTCTATTACTGTAACAACAAGTTATTCTAAACATTATGGCTATGGAAAATATTTCCATTAAAATTAAAATCAGAAATCAAACCTTGACAAACTGACCCAATTTAGTTACTTTAAAATTTCCTTTGCGGTCTTTCACTTTGTCTGTCTTTACTTAATTTTTCAATGTTTAAAATAATTTACATTTCAGGAGTGCTGAATGTTATTTGATAGACTGATATTTTTGTACAACTTTTGAATGGAAATTTTAATTACAATGCAGAAAAATGGCATTTAAATGGTTCTTATTTTAATAAAAAAATATATTCAGGCTGAATACATTATTTTTCTTACCATTTAAATCAGTATAACAAATGTTATATGTGGTTATGAATGGTTTTATTTATTTTTTTGTATGTCCATGGGTTCATCACATCCTTTCTGTTTTAGGAATGGCAGATTTCTGTAGATTTCAGGTTATTGCACTGACTTAATCAGCTTGTCTATGAAGATGTTCCAGGAGACAGTGTGAAAAGTTCTACTACAGCCAAGATAAGCATCATGATGTGACACTTAAGGACAAGACGTGGCACTGAGGGACATGGTTTAGTGGTGGACTTGGCAGTGCTGGCTTAGTGGTTGGACCTGATGATTTTAAAGCTCTTTTCCAGCCTAAATTATTCTATTCTATTTTTTGATTATTATTATTTTCCAATACCAGTTAGCTTGAATGAAGCGAATGAAAAACATGTAGAATTAGACTGAACAGACCAAAACAAACCCAGTTTTCTCACTGCACCTCCTGAAAAGATTTGTCATTATGAGCAGAGTTTTCTTCCAGCTACTTAGACATTGAATTTTTCACTTTATCAGCTTGGCTCTCATTAGAGTACATGTGGAAAATATGTTATATTTAGATGCTTTATTTGTTTACAGTCTGTCACTCCTTTATGATGACTTTTTTCCTTGATAGTTTTCTTTAAATACCAATTTTATAATGCCAATTTGTGTACTCTGTGTGTGTATTATATAAGGAGTATCTTAAAGTAGAAGCATAAAACCAACTGCACAGTGATAAAAACTGCAACTGGAACTTCAGTTCTGCCCTCACTAACTCCTGCAGTGAGCAGAGGTTGTTTTGCACTCTCCCTGTCTCTCTGTTTATTTTGCAAGGGGGTAAGAAGCAGACTGAGGATTGGCTTAAAATTTAACATTATTTATGGCAAAAAAACCTCAATAAAATAGGATTTTGAAAATTATTCCTGGATAAATTCCTGTTAGGTTAATGGTTGGATTTGATGATCCTAAAGGTCTTTTCCAACTGAAATGATTCAACAAAATAAGGAAATATAGAAAAATATTTCAATAATAAAATATTTGAAAAAATATTTCAGAATACTTTTCAATAAATAATTCTTCTGAATCTACCTGTTTTCTTCCCACTTTTTCATTTCACTAGTCTGACATATTTCTCTGCCTTTAACAAACCATAGATTACATATTTAGAATGAAGTATTTCTTACACCCTCTAAGTTGTATGAATTAATCATTATCAGTGGCCTGAAAGCAAAATTTTAGTTTCCAAAGACACACAATTTTAAAAAAAAAGTTTTTATCTTCAGCTTCAGTATAAATTGATGAACTTGCAAATTATAATTAGTTTAGGTTGGTAGTTTTCATCTTAGTGAGCTAAAAGTACATTGTATTGATCAGAAGTTCTGAAACCTGTGTGATTAAAATTGTAAGTACTGTGTGACAGCACAGAACTGGTGTTATCTCTGATCTGATTTTCTGCTTCAAAATACACCAAATCTTCTGAATTTGCTCAGATAGATGAGCTCTATGCAGATTCAATAATTCATGTTACAGAATAGCTATCGAGGACATTGAGTGACACATCATCTCTTACTAATTGTCATTTTTGAGGCTCAATTTAAGGCCATATCGATAGCTTGCTAACAAATACTCCCTGTTGTATTATTTTCAAATCATCTCTCAGGAATGCCAAGTCAGGTTTCACTCCAGGGCTGGGTTATGCAAAAGTGAGGCTGGAGCAAGCGCAGTTGCAGCTGGCACTTGCCTATAGGCAGAGGTTTTTTCTGTATATTCATCTGATTTTGACTAAAAAAGGCCTGACCAGTCACATTCCAGTTGCCTCCAGAGAAGGCTGGGGGTTTTTTTTTTCCTTCCTGTAGCTGCCCTTATGACCTTAAACAACTTCTTCTATGCAGAATATACAAAAATAAGAGACTATTTCCTCCCAAAATGTGATAAATGTAAAATCTCCACATTGGAAAGCTTGATCACAAATACTGATACTGGGGAGAGGGGTTTGTATCAGTGGCAGAATATTTTTCTGCTCTTTACCTGCAAATCCTCCTGCTGACAAGAAACCATCTGTTCCGTTTCTTCCCTTGGAGCTCCTTGCAGCAGGTTCTGGGCAAAAGCTTTTCCCAACCTTTTTTCTTCCTTGAACCAAGAGCATGGAGAATAAGAGGTAGAAACTCATTTGAAAGGTAGTAATTGAGACCATCCACAGCGTGTATATACGTGGGTTCTGAAGTGTATAAATCTTCTCATAAGGTAAAGAATTCATTCCTCTATTGAAAACCTACTGGGAAGCTGGAGAACAGCAAAAAAGCTTTTTTTGGGTAAGGCTGGAAAAGCTTTCTTGCTTTTTTTTGGTCCTCTTTTCATCCCCTCTCCATTAATGAGGTGATGTTTATTTCTGTTTTGCTTTATTTTTAAGTGACCTCTCACTCTGGAGTAATCAACTGATTGCTTGATTAAAATGAGAGCTTTTACATAATCAAATGAGCTTTTTGGCCTTTTTTGCCTTAATTTTTGCTTTCTGTGGAGACCTCAGTGTTCCTGCTGTTAGTCCAAGTATTCTCAGTTTATGGAAGTTATGGCTAGTAGGATTTTATTTAATTTTGACATGCATTCCTGTAACTGATTCTTTTGGGGAGGTTAATGTGATTAGCCTTTTCACATCCTAACTTTTCCTTTTCTTTTTTTTAATTTTTCTTTCTTTTCTTTACATCACAGTTATTTATAGACTTCTTAGTACAAATAATTTACAGTTCAAAGCCTTTGGACTTTAATACTTTGGGATATACTTGACTTTCCTGGTTCTGTGACTTGTTTTGGGAATCAGCAGATGGACACCTTGGAGCTTCCACTTCTCAAGTTCTCTGATTCTTTCTCTCTGCTCTTTGTAAAGCTTCTGTACTTCCTTCAATCAGTAATTTCCCTTTTCTTTTTCCTATGACTTTCTGATCCTTCTCAGATAGACACGTTGCAGACTCTCCTTTTCTCCTTTCTACCATGACTTACTTGATCTTTCTCTCGAAGTTTATGTGAATTTGTCACATTTAACACATCCCATTTCATAACAATGAGGCAGCCTGAAGCCAAAGTTGAGATATCTGTAGTCACTTCTCTGTCCCTCCCAGTACTTAAGTTATTTACTAGTGAGTATTGTATATGAAACTGTAAACATATTTGTCTTTTAATCACTCATCAATTTCTGTGGTCATTCCATTCTAAGAATACTTTTTGTCCTGATTGAAGACTCCACTTTCATCACTAATTGTTTCTGTAGATGTTGCTTGAATAATTAGATGCTTTGATTTCTTTACCTTTAAGTGTCATTATCTGTTAATGAACATAATATAAAACCCACCCACCACTACTCTCTAATGTCTTAAACCCAGAAATTTCTCAGACAGAATATTAAGAATTTTGAGTTCATTCCTCTCATGTTGTTTGCATATCCTTCATCGTAATTATTTTTTCAGATTAGGATTTTTAAATTAATTTTTTTCACGATGTTTTGTGCTAAGGAACACACCTGTAGAAGGAGAGTTGAATGATGCCACTCTAAGGACAAGAAGCTTGGGAAGTGTAGAGGAAAGGTGGCTGTGACCTGTTGCTTGGGACATTTTCCTAGGGAATAAGGACTCTGGGCTGAGGAGAGTATCAAAGGCAGCTTTCTCCCAGTTTGTCTGGGGGATGATGAGACAACTTGACTCCTTCTTGTGTCTCTTAAGTTCAGAGTGAGAGAATCAGATCCTAGAGACTTGAAGAGAAAGTGGGCTTAAGATAAAGTCTTTTCTGATTCCAAATAGCATGGCTAATTTGAAGCTCTTTGAGGCTCTATATCATGGAGACATAATACTGGAGTCTACTGGTAGATTCCTTCAGAAAAGTTTAGATTGACATGAGACTTCACTCAGTAAAACAGTGTTTTTTTTTCCTGGGGTGCATTAAGACTGTGAACAGGAGGTTGATGGAGGTTCTCCTCCCCCTCTACTTTGCCTTAGTGTGGCCACATCTGGAGGATTGTGTCCAATTCTGGGCTCCCAGTTCAAGAGAGACAGGGAACTACAGGAGAGAGTCAGATGGAAGGCTACAGGGATGATTTAAGAACTGAAACATCTCTCTTAGAGGAAAGGCTGTTGAGTCTTGAGAAGAGAAGGCTGAGAGGGGATACAGCCAGAGTATCTAAGGAAATAATCTCACCTAAAAGAGCTTGTTTTGGAATATCATGCAATGTTTAGAAATATCTGAAGGGTGGCTGTCAAGAGGGTGGGGCCAGACTCTTTTCAATGGTGCCCAGTGACAGGACAAGGGGCAATGGGCACAAACTGGAACAGGAAAGTTCCACCTCCACATCAGGAAAAACTTCTTTCCTGTGAGGGTGTTGGAGCCTGGTCCAGGCTGCCCAGAGAGGTTGTGGAGTCTCCTTCTCTGAAGACTTTCCAAACCAGCCTGGATGTGTTCTTGGCTAACCTGCCCTAGATGAACCTGCTTTGGCAGGGGGGTTGGACCAGACTATCTCCAGTAGTTCCTTCTGACCTCTACCATTCTGTAATTCTGTGACAGGTTCTCATGTGAATCTGGTGGCTTCAACAGAAAGACATGCAGGTGATGTGAGGTGTCTGCAGTCCTCTCTGTTTCTGATCTCCAGTCTGGCTCAGCAATTTAGCATGAATTGTCTTGTGAAAGAGAAGGTAAAATTATTCTTGGAATGTGCCTTCATTCCTAAATTAGAGGAATCCCCTGTTAGGAAAGGACAATGATATTTTACACTGTTGGATAGGAATTTTTTCCTGATAAGAGCTATATCTTTTTTTTTTTGTCAAGAAAACTTAATATATTTTGTAATAGGGAAGAATACAGCCAGGTGTATCTTAAGGAAATAATCCCTCTTAAACGAGCTCATTTTGGAATATCATGCATCTTGTCAGCTCTGCTCTTAGGAGCCTAAAAATCTCCTGGTTTTGAGACAAAGATTATACTAAAGATTCTTCTGGTCACAGTACAATCAGAATCTGTTCTGAGGTTCTTGAGGCTGATACTTTAATAATTATTTAGATTTGTTTATCTAAAATTATGAGAGAGCAAAAGGATAGTGTATAAATCCCAAAAGGATTTACAAAACTAATCTACTCCAACCCTTTAAAAAAAAATATATATTCAAAATGGAAAAATATTCAAAAACTTTGCACTCAGTCTAAACATAGATTCTGGCTTCTTAATCAGAAGCTTTTTGCTATGGAAAATTCTTGTTTAATGTAAAAATCCGTATGAATTCTCTTTGTTATTTTATGTGATGTCACTGTAGACATTTCAAATATTAAAGCAAATTCTTGCTTTAAATGTCTTTAGAATGACAGTAATAAGGAACCTTAGAGTTTTGGAAATGCTAAACCTTGGAAGGTTGACATCAGAGTTTCTCTAGGGATCATAGAACAATCTTCTGGGGAAAGTTTAGTTTTTAATAATATGCTAATATGGAACTCTTCATGACCAATATGAATATTTCCACTTGAACATACTTAAAGAAATCCATCTAGATGTAGATGGTCAAAGTACATTAAAAATTATGGTGTGAATTGCTGAACTGTATTCACTGGAATAGTTGCTATGGAAATTCTTCTTTTACTGGGTTTTTGTTATGTATAAAATGAGGCATTTAAATACCAGAAGAAATTACAGAGAAAGTTTAGAAAACCAAAGTAAACCTTTTAGTGGGAGTATTCAGAGTAATTATCAAATTCTAGGTTGCCAAGCACTGTCCTGTTCCTTTTTGCTATATCTGTTCTGTTCACAAATTGATTATACACTCCAGTGTTAGTGGTATAATATTTTATTTTTTTTTTCCCCCAGGAAAATTTGCTGAAATAGAATAAACAGCCCATGTATTAGCTTTATATCTGGTGGTTTTATATCTGCCTCTCCAAAGCTAGGAAGAATAAAGTTGCCCTTGACTCAACCCAAGGAGGAGGTCCAGGTCTCCCCTCAGTAGCTCAGCAGTTGCCTCCTTGGCCTTGAGAATGAATGGATGTGGGTCAGGTGTCCTCAGTAATGTGTATTTCTTTGTATATAGATTGTTTCCTTTCCCAGAATCAGATGTTAAAACATTTTTTCTACACTGAAGTTAGTGAACAAAGATCTGACATTGTAATTTGACACTGATTATTGTTCATAGCACTCGTTCTAAAATGAGTGATGTTGGAACAAGGGAGAAATTTCTTCTGATTATTGTGAAGGATTATGTGAAATCCATAGTTCAGTTCTGCTAAGTGTATCTCACACAGAATCAGCTTAAAGTTATAAAAGGGGACAAGAATGAATCAAAATCTGCATTCGCATTTATTTGTTTGGGTTTTATTTTCTACATACAGAATTAACTTTATTTTCAGACACTCAAATGCACCATGTTCAGACATGACTTTAAAACAAACAAAAATACAATGATGATAATCAGAAACTGTCAACAGAAACTAACTTACATCTTTTCTAAAACCTTTTCCCATCATAGTTTTTAAAAGTTTTTGAGAGCTACCAAGAGACGAAAGAATTGGGACAAGTCATCTGAAAATCCAAATTTAGAAATATTCCCCAAAGGTTATTAATAAAGCAATGAAATGTGCATACAATAGAAAGGGCATGGAAAACAGGAAAAAAAGAACAAAAAATAATAAAAAAAATTGATTGTCCTCAAAAAGAATAAGTGGTAAATCATGCTTGAGAATTTTTGGTGCTTTAGTCACCGTGTAGTCATCATCAGTGTTACATAATATGAACTCAAATCTTTTTCCCCTTTGAAAGCAATAGAGAAAATTGTTAATGGTTTCAGTAAAACAGGTTTGGAGCCCATATCATGGTCTGTAAGGGGAGAAAAAAACTGTGTTCTTCTAAGATCCTTTTGTGTGTGACCCACTCTTTTGAATTGCCAAACTGCTGATGAATGCTATCTTAATCCACAGCACTCAGGGTCATAATTATAACTTAAATGTGGTGGATCCAGTGTAGACCAGGAAGTACAGCCTAAAAAGAGAACTTATTTCAAATAACCTGAAGAATGATAAGATATCACTTGAGGCTTGAGTCTTAGGTTTGTCATTAGGCTCATGAGAAGAAGTCTGGAAAAAAACCCAATTAAAGTCTGGTTAGTCTTTGAAATTTGTATACTGTGTAAGGGGTCAGATTTCTTTGAATTTTATCTTGCCAAGGGTTTTAATGAATCTGCTGAGATGGCATGGCTCAGAAGAGGAATACATTATAGGCATTGTTTTATTTATTGCCAGTAAGTTGGTAATTTATTAAAAAGTGAGACATTTAAAAGAGTAAGAGAGTATCCCAGAACACGTATGGTTTCCAATTTTCTGGTACTTTTCTGTTGATTTTACTAGAGGAAAGTTATCAGAAAAGTAATTGGTGCTAGATTTCTTTGTTATGGGAAAAAATATTAAATAATAGAGAGGTTGAGTTATACAAAGGCTGAAATATTTATAAAGCCTGAACTGTAATGAAAAGAAATCCTAATATAGACTCCTTTAGTTTCTGGATCAGTGAGATGTTGGTTACTTCGAGTGACCAAGTCCTCCTACCTTTAAGTACACCAAAGTTTCATTCTAGATTTTCTATATTCTATTTTCATAGAATCATAGAGTGGTTTAGGTTGGAAGGGACCTTTCAAGATCACCTAGTTCCAACCCCCCTGCCACAGTTGGGGCACCTCCCACTAGCCCAGCCCACCCAGTACCTCATCCAACCTGGCCTTGAACACCTCCAGGGATGGAGCATCCACAACTTCCCTGGGTAGCCTGTTCCAATGTCTCACCACTCTCTGAGTAAAGAATTTCCTTCTAATTTTCAATCTATATCTACCCTCTTCTAGTTTGAACCGATTACTACTCGTCCTATCACTGCAGGCCCTAAGAAAAGTCATTTTCTACCTTCTTGTAGGCCTCCTTCAAANATCCATGTCTCTGCAATTTAGAGACCAGGATGTCGTGCGGGACAGTGTCAAAGGCTTTGCTCAAGTCCAGGTAGATGCCATCAGTTGCCCTTCCCTTCTCCACCGATGCTGTTATTCCATCGTAAAAGGCCACCAGATTTGTCAGGCAAGATTTGCCCTTGGTGAAGCTGTGATGGTTGTCAGCAGTCACCTCATTTTCCATGTGCCTTAGCAGAGCCTTCAGGAGGATCTGCTCCATGATCTTACCAAGCACGTAATACAGTGCTTCTATAGCTGTATGGTTCTGTCATCATAATGTCAAACATCTCACAATCACAAAATTAATTGTTCAGTACTTTGGTGAGCTGGAGGAAACTATGTTTACTGGAAGGAGAGAGAATGGTGCAGATGAGGTGACATCCTGAAGATACTATAAAAATCTAAAGCTGAGGAAGGATCGGGAACAAAATTTTGTGGCTTCTAATCCAGTTCTCTGCCAGTTACACCCCAAAATATCTAGGAGGAATATTGTCTGTGCTAGTTCTTGCTCTCCAAAGGTCTGTGTGGAAATGAGAAGGTTGTTCTGCTAGTTACAGCTCACTGCAAGCTTCTGAATTTGGTCAGGATGAGGGATCCTGGTCTAGGATGCATCTTTGGTGTGGGTGCCATAGAGTACATGGATGTGTATGGATAGACATCATGGATTATTTGACTTCTGTCTATGATGACTTGTGTCACAGAATCCCTACAGAATCACTGTGGTTGGAAAAGACCTTTAAGCTCACCAAGTTCAACCATATCTACAAGTAGGTTGGCTTGATCTCACTGTATTTGCAGTCACCTCTTGTTAATGGGGCAAGCTAATATTCTTCTTGGCTGAAAAGCTTGTGCACCATGGAACTGAACAGTCATGGAAAAACAGAGTTATTTTCTTGGGCACAGTCACTCCCATTATTGCAAGATTCTGTGTTAACACAATTGAGTGAATCTCATCGCCAGCATCCAAACCTGTCACTTGCTGTAGACACCCAGGCTCAGGGGTGTAATCTGTTGGACGGATACTTTACGAGTGATGATCCCAGAAGGTTTTATAAATAGCTGCTCTTTCACCAGGAGGTGATATCTGTGACTGGCATTAGTGGTAGAATTCAGTGTTACGTATTAATGTGGAGGTTCTGCAGTGAAATAAGTGTTCCTGAAAGGTCAAACTGAATGTATGCAGCCAGGTCTGGCCCTGTTCCCAGATTTTATGAATGAAAACATAATATTGGGCTTGTAAAATCATATCCTTTCTCTTTGAGCCTAAAGTAGCCCTTTTAGCATACTCCTTTAGAATTTGTAACTGCTTGTGTAATCTGGTGTGAAAAATGAGATATTTGCTGTTCCGTTTCCTTGGGTACAAGATTGTCTTCTGTGTGGTCCTTATTTCAGATGATTGCTTCTTTTGTGTTACATAGTGAATGCCATTATAACATTTTGGCATGAAGAAGCACTTGTGTATCCACGGCTGGTACTGAAATTCTTGCCATCCAAAACCTTGCTTGGATGTCTCTTTGATACCCAAGTCTGAGGCTTCCATAGTTAGCAAAGGAGAGTGAAAATACCAGCAGGTACGTTGGGAAAAATTAATACATTTTGCTGCAGTGCAAGAAAATGACTCGGTAGTTTCTGTAGGAGTTAGCATAAGGCAAAGCTGAAGTGGTTTATAATATTACAGTCCTAAGTGAAATACATACATCTATATTTTACCTTGGTTTGTTCTGGTTATTGTTTCCTGAACCTTAGCTTTTTTTCCCTTCCCTAAGACCTTTCATAATATGGTTGTCAGTGGGAACGTAGCTTTTTATTGAGCTCTTCTAGAGTTGCTGGCATATTTTAACTACTTTTCCCTTCCCATTGTAACTTCCAAAGTAAATAGTCATTACAGAATCTGACTCTATATTTTACTTATAATCTGGTTTTGAGCAAAGCCCTGTAGTGATAGGAAGAGGGGTAATGGGCTCAAACTGGAAGAGAGTAGATTTAGATTGGAAATTAGGAGGAAATTCTTCACTCTGAGGGTGTTGAGACACTGGCACACGTTGCCCAGGGGGCTTTTGGATGCTCCATCCCTGGAGGTGTTCAAGGCCAGGTTGGATGAGGCCTTGATCAACCTAGTCTAGTGAGAGGTGTCCCTTCCATGGCAGGGGGGTTGGAACTAGATGATCTTTAAGGTCCCTTCCAACCCTGACAATTCTATGATTCTATGATTTTATCATGTATGAACTCTCTAAATTACCCATGGACTCAGTATCCAGGTTATAAAAAAAGGTAGCTACCTACAGAATCAATTTATTGCACCAGTATGAGGGCAAGTGTGTGTTCTGGGCCCAGGGGATTCCACCATGGCTGGTGGAGTCATTAATCAATAGAATTCCTTATTTTCCTGATAAAGATGAAGCTGTTACATAATATGACTTAAGTATGGTATTTTCAAACACTTTGTAGGTTGAGTTTTCACCTGCTCTTTCACATTGATCATTCCTAACTGTGGCAGTAAGTCTGAGCACATTTCAGGATGAGATTCAAGGGGTAAGATGTAATCAATCCTGGCTGACAAAGGACACTGCTTTCTTTCTAGATGGGAAGTGGTGATACACTTTTGGTCTGAAAATGATAGAAATTGTCATAACTTGGTGTGTTGGTCTGTGTCTGGTGGGGTTTTAGTGGTTGGTGAGGGGGCTACTGACATGGACTTGTGTAAGTAGCTTCAAGAAAGCTCCTCCAGATCCAAGTTGGACCTGCCTCTGGCTAAGGCACCTCTACAATAACATATTTAGAAGGGGAAAAAATCTGTTGGATGGGTTCTTTTGTTTAGGGAGTTCTTTTTTTTGGGGGAGAGGAGTAGGACATGAGAGAGAGAACCATGAAACTCAAGTCAATGAGGAAGAAGCAGGGTAGGCATGCCAGAGCAGCCATTCCCCTTTGGCCAATGGTGCAATGGCAGATTGAGCCCTTGGAGACCTATGGTGGGGCAGAATCCTGCCTGCAGCCTGTGGAAGACCCCACGTTGGAGCAGGGGACTCCTCCCAAAGAAGGTCATCACTCTGAGGGAAGCCTGCACTGCAGTGATCTGTCACTAGGAGAGCTGTGGCCAATGGAAGGGATCCATGTCAGTTGGAGAAGTTTGTGGAGGACTGTGTCCCATGGGAGGGATGCCACATTGCTGCAGGGAGGGGACTGTGAGGAGTTTTCTCCTTGAGGATGAAGGAGCAGTAGAAACAACATGGAATGGACTGGGACATTCCCTGTCTCCCTGTGCCTCTGTTGGGGAGGAGGTGACAGAGCTGGACCCAGGAAGAAAGGTGTTGTGGAGGGAAGGTTTATTTAAGATCAGGTTGTATTAATCACTGTCCTACTGTGACTCAGTTGGTAAATTGGTGTTGGTTTTGCCATTTATAGAATCATAGAATGTTTTAGGCTGGAAGGGACCTCCAGAGGTCATCTGGTCCAACCTCCCTACACAAGCAGGGGCTTCTCTACCTAGGGCAGGCTGCTCGGGGGGGGGGGGAGCCTGACCTTGAAGGACTCCAGGGATGGGGCCTCCACCACCTCTCTGGGCAGCCCATTCCACTCATCTATCACCCTCATGGTAAAGAACTTTTTTCTAATATTCAGTCTAAATCTCTCCTTTCCTAGCTTAGAACCATTACTCCTGGTCCTATCGTTAAAAACCCTTTTGAATAGACCTTCCCCTGCCTTTACATAGGCCCCCTTCAGGTACTGGAAGGTCACTATACGGTCCCCCTGGAGCTTTGTCTTCTGCAGGCTGAATAGATTCCCCAAGTCGAGTCTATCTTTTGCCAGTGACCATAATTGGTGAGTGAACCTTCCCTGTCCTTTGTCTGACCATCAAGCCTTGTGTTGTATTTTCTCCTCTGCATCCCACTGGGGTGGGTAGGAGTGAGTGAGCAGCTCTGTGATGTTTAATATCTGCTGAGTAGGCTCAAACCACGACATTGGGGCAAACTACTTGCTTTTGGGCAAACATATTAATCCAACAAGCTGAACTTGGTGTTGTGGAGTGACCTCACAGTCAGGTGCTGGTGTTTCTAAACAGTGTTGGGACCAGGCATAGATCCTGTTCTGTTGGACTGGAATGTAAACTGTGCCATAAATGTACAATATTTAGTACTTGCTAACATTTGTACAAGGGAACAAAAGGTTTTTTTCCTCCTCTCTCTCTGCTTCAGCCAGGTTCTTTTCAGAAATGTTTCTTCCTTTTCAGTTTTACACGACAAGGGAAGAGCAAGTGTTCAATAAATGGAGATTTTGGTGATTTGAGGTGGAAGAATGCTGTGCCTTTTATTTGTTTTAGTGAAATTGGAAGTGCCATTTAGCCTTATCTGGAAATTCCATCCAGTGCTCTCAGGTTCATGAGTTTTGGTGTTGCATTGAATAGAAATAATGCTCTATGTGAAACAACATTATTGTGCCCTTCAATTACAAAGGCCAATGAAGCTGGTGAGGAGTCTGGAGAACATGTCTTATGAGGAGTGGATGAGGGAACTGGGACTGTTTAATCTGGAGAAGAGAAGGCTGAGGGGACACCTTATTACTCTCTACAACTACCTGGAAGGAGCTTGTAGAGAGGTGATTGTTGGTCTTTTCTCCCAAATAACTAGTGATAGGACGAGAGGAAATGGCCTCAGGTTGCACTAGGGAAGGTTTAGGTTGGACATTAGGAAAAATTTATTTAGTGAAAGAGTGATGAAGCACTGGAACAAGCTGCCCAGGGAAGTGGTGAAGTCACCATCCCTGGAGGTATTAAAAAAACATGTAGATGTGGCTCTTCAGGACATGGTTTAGTGGTCATGGCAGTGTTGGGCTGACAGTTGGACTTGATGATCCTAGAGGTCTTTTCCAACCTTAATGATTCTATGATAATATGTGAGCCTAGTACAAGTTGTGTAGTTTTTCAGCTAAAGTAATGAAGACCTTGGTGATGTGATGAGAATTTAAATGCTTGGTTAAATGTCAGGAAGCATATATCTCTTCAAAGAGCTAACAAATGCCTCCAAAACATATATGCTGTTGTCTGGAGGAGGATATGCGCACCACAAGATATGCAAATATTGGATTTAAAGGTAATTTGTGTAAACTGATGATCTAATGCTGCTAATAATTGGAATTTATGTGTGTGCTGGCATATGGGAAAAAGCTAATTAACCACTCGTGCCTAATAGTGCATAATAGGAAATGGTAACTTGTATGAAGAGCTCATCAGATGCTTGTAAACAGGAGCCATAACTCAGATTTTTTTGGATTCAGGCTGCTGTGTAGTTACATGCTACAATGTTCTGGGGGATCTGCAATGTGCAGTGTCAAGCTTTCAATGTACTACACGAAAAAACCCTGTGGAACAAATCCCATTTCAACTTGAATTGTGTGGCTTAGGAAGTCTGGGTGAGTCAGGTCCCTATAAGAGGTGAGGATAGAAATGGACTGTGGCACTATGAGTTCTGGCTGGAAATTTTCCACAGCAGGAAAAACCAATAGACACTGGAAATCTGACAGTGGGAAAGGCAAGTAACATATGGAAACTCCACAAAGAACATCATTTTGTTAGAATTGAGATTACTTTGAAATTTGTTGACCAGCAATCATATAATGTTTCAGGCTGGAAGGGACCTCTAGAGGTCATCTTGTCCAACCTCCCTACACAAGCAGGGACATCTCTACCTAGGGCAGGCTGCTCAGGGGAATCTCTGATTTTTAGATGGAAAAATAGAATTGCTGTGTCCAGTTCTGGGTTCCTCAGTTCAAGAGAGACAGAGAACTACTGGAGAGAGTCCAATGGAGGCTGTAAGGATCATTAAGGGACTGGAACATCTCCCTTATGAGGAAAGGCTGAGAGCCCTGGGGCTGTTTAGCCTGGAGAAGCAAAGCCTGAGAGGGGATCTGGTCAATGCTTATAAATATCTGAAGGGTGGGTGTCAGGAGGATAGGGCCAGACTCTTTTCAGTGGTGCCCAGCAACAGGACAAGGGGAAACGAGCACAGACTAAAACACAGGAGGTTCCACCTCAACATCAGGAAAAATCTTCTTTCCTGTGAGGGTGTTGGAGCCTGGCCCAGGCTGCCCAGAGAGGTTGTGGAGTCTCCTTCTCTGGAGAGATTCCAAACCTGCCTGGATGTGATCATGGGCATCCTGCCCTAGGTGAACCTGCTTTAGCAGGGGGGTTGGACTAGATGATCTCCAGAAGTTCCTTCCAACCCCCACCATTCTGTGATTCTGTGAATTGAGAGTGAAAAGATTCATATATAATTTTAAAGCTGTTACATGTAATTTTACTTTGGTAATTGCCACATTTAAGGAGGAGTTAGAGAGTCTATAAATGCTGGATAAATAAGTTAGTGCTCCTCATTTAACCAGGAAAGGCACAAAAATGTTGAATTGTCTGTTATATTAGGAAGTTGGGTTTGTAGCATTTTGTATTCCTAATAAAACTTATCCATGTATTCTGTTCTTCTGTGGTGAATGTGGAAATTAAGTGACTTGTCAAATTGATCTTTTTAATTTCAGGAAGGAACTATAAATGCCTTTATCTTTTACCTAGAAAGAATAACTTGAATTTCCCAGGTTATTTTAAACTACACCTCTTTTTTTCTTTGTTTGTTCTATATTAGGGGGGTATGCGTGTGTAAGAATAAAGAAAAAAAAAAGGAAATAATTCCTAAAACATCAACAGTCTTCCAGCTGTAGAAATATATTAATACTGTCTCACAAGAAGATGAATTAAATGTTTAATATATAACTGTAGATTTCCATACTTTTTAGTTGTAATTTCAAGCTGTAGCTTACAACAGTAGAAAAATATATTATGGTCCTTGGAGACAATATAATTTGAGATGTATTTGTAGTGAGGCAGCTGATAAGGACAGGATATGAAAAGGAAAACTCGTAACCATGGGGAAGTGAAGTGACAAAGGAGACAATTTGTGTGATTCAAACAGGACAGCCTGAAAGGTTGTTTCAGAGGGTGAGGTCGACTGTGTACAAAGCTGATTCTGAAAATGTTACATTTAAATTAATTAAGTTCATTCTAATGGAGCTAGAAGTAGCTGGGACCTAATAGGTTATGGCTTTTATCTGGCTGCGATGAGCTGAGCTACTTCTCACTCCTCTTATTGCTGGTAAAAAGAAACAGAATCTCTTAAGGCATTCGAGGAGAATGGAACTTTGGGTGGTGGAAAGATAAGTCTGAATGAAAGCAAGACACAGCAGTGGTGACTGGGACATTGATTGTATCAAAAATATTTAAGAAATTGTCATTTTTTTCCCCCTCTCAGGCACTTGTCTCGCTGCTGACAAGATCAAAATTAATTCCACAGAATAATCTCTTTTGATTTCATGCTTTCTTCTCAGACATGAATGCTGTTTCTAAAGGAAATAGGTAGCATCAAAAATAGTGATGACAAGAGCTGAGTTTGTGGCTCCCAATCTGAAGAGAATTGTGTAGGAACTGCAAAAGGTGATGTTGTCACTCTAGAGGTGAAGATGAATGCTGGAGGGTCTGTTCCCTTTAGGTCATCATGTTCTCAGAGGCAAAGTTCCTTTTGTCCTGAGATGAGCACAAATAAGGGGAAAGACCAGAACACAGAATCATAGAATTATAGAATTGTCAGGGTTGGAAGTGACCTCAAAGATCATCTAGTTCCAACCCCCCTGCCATGGGTAGAGACACCTCCCACTAGAGCAGGTTGCTCAGAGCCCCATCCAGCCTGGCCTTCAAAATGTCCAGGCATGGGGCTTCCAGCACCTCTCTGGGCAACCTGTACCAGTGTCTCACCACCCTCCTGGGCAAGAACTTCTTCCTAACATCTCATCTGAATCTCCCCACCTCTAGTTTTGACCCATTCCCCCTAGTCTTACCACTACCCAACATCCTAAAAAGTCCCTCCCCAGCTTTCTTGTAGCCTCCTTCAGATACTAGAAGACCACAAGAAGGTCCCCCCCGGAGCCTTCTCTTCTCCAGACTGAAGAACTTGAACTCTCTCAGTCTATCCTCATAGGAGAGGTGCTCCAGCCCTCTGATCATCCTCGTGGCCCTTCTTTGGACACATTCCAGCACGTCCAGATCTTTCTTGTAATAGGGGCTCCAGAACTGGACACAGAGCTCCAGGTGGGGTCTCACGAGGGTGGAGTAGAGGGGGAGAATCCCCTCCCTCGACCTGCTGGCCACACTTCTCTTGATGCAGCCCAGGATCCCATTGGCTTTCTGGGCTGCAAGTGTCCACTGACGACTCATGTTGAGCTTCTTGTCCACCAGTACCCCCAAGCCCTTTTCTTCAGGGCTGCTCTCAAGCCAGTCACTGCCCAGCCTATAGCTGCTTGGGATTGCCCCGACCCAGATGCAGGACCTTGCACTTGGTCTTGTTGAACTTCATGAGGTTGGCATGGGCCCACCTCTCCAGCCTGTTAAGGCCATAAATTATGCAGCTTTCCCAAATAAGTGCTATCCAGATGGCCAATAATGTGAGATACTTACCATAATGGCATTATTTGATCTTCCTGAACTCAGGCTTTTAATGTGGTCTTTCAATAGAAATTGTATGTTAAGCTTTTCCTCTTTGTAATTTTTTTACTTTTTATTAGTAATTTGGTAGGAAGAGGAAGGGGTAAGTTGAGTTGTCTGACTGAATTTAAAATAACACACATATCTGTATTTCTGCAATATGCCTGGCAAAATCCTCTGGCCCACAGATGTTATTTCCAGTATTTTGTTTGTTAGCAAATATTACCTTAAATTATCCCCTATAGTTACAGATTTCAAACCTGTGTTTATGTAAAAAATTTGGCTACACAGAGGTAGGCAAGAGAATGGTAAATTTCTGGGATTAACTTTTTTGTATCATTCAGTTATATACTGTATAGAGTGGCTGGAATTTTCTTATGCTAATAAAATAGATTCAATTATGGATTTTATTAAATGTGGTCTTTGTTATGATGTGTTATAGGCTTACGTAGCCAAGGTTTATCTTCAGTTAATATTTTAATCTTAATGAGTGGTCAAGCACTGGAAGAGGCTGCCCAGGGAAGTGGTAGAGTCACCATCCCTGGAGGGGTTCAAAAAATGTGTAGATGTGGCACTTTAGGGTGTGGTCTAATGGTCATGATAGTGTTGGGTTGATGCTTGGACTTGATGATCTTAGAGGTGTTTTCCAATCTTAATGAATCCTATGGCTCAAAACTAGAGGTGGGTATATGCAGATTAGATGTTAGGAAGTTCTTCCCCATGAGGATGGGGAGACACTGGCCCAGGTTGCCCAGAGAGATGGTGGAAGCCCCATCCCTGGACATTTTGAAGGCCAGGCTGGATGGGGCTCTGAGCAACCTGGTCTAGTGGGAGGTGTCCCTGCCCATGGCAGGGAGGTTGGAACTAGATGATCTTTGAGGTCCCTTCCAACTCTGACAATTCTATGATTCTATGATTACATGACTTGACTTCTTACTTGCAATAAACTAGGGAAATTATGTAGAACTAATATTTTTTTAAACTGCATCAGTGGTTACAAATCCTCCAAAAGTTTCCTCACAATTCCAATTTCGTGGTGAGGTTCCCAAATTCATATCTAGCTCTTCTACAACATGGAACTTCAAAGTTGGGGAAGGTTCAATGTTTCAAATTCACAATGAACTTCTAGGGGAAGCTGAAGAACTGGTTCTAATGGAACAATATGAAGAACAAAATGGGTTAAGAACCAGTAAATTTCTGATGACTGCTACTGGAAATTTTTCATGTCATAGATGGTGTCACTAGAGATAACTTAAGGGAGAAATAACAAAAGAGATAGATAAAAGAAATGAATGGAAGGATTTCTTCTGTGGTGATTTTTCTGGCATTTATACCCCATTCCCTTTTGTAACAGAGCTGGAATTATCTGGTAAGTTATCTGGGCATTGCACAAGCTGTTTTTTCTTAGTAGCAATTAAAAATGTAAGTACTTCAACACAATGAAAGAAAATAGAAACAGAAAAGCTGGGGCTGATTTGATAGGGTTTCATAGCATGACCTCATAGATTATTAATTTTCCCCCTACTGTGAGAGGTTAAGAATACTTTCTTTGTGCTGGAAAAATTAGAACAGTAGTAGTTTACTGGAGTCTTTTAGATCATAGTGTGCTTTATTTGTCGGGAGTTTTTAGAGTTAAATTGTAGAAAAACTGGCATACATTTGGAACAGTTTTTTAAAAAGAAATCAGGGAGGTTAACGGGATAATAATTTTGTGTTTGGAGAAAAACATCATCTTTTACACTGGCATTATAGTAGGTGGCAAATGAGAGATAATAACACAAGTCATCCAGGAATGGAGTATTTACTGTTAAGGCATCTATTTTGATTTATGAGGGTATAGAATCATAGAATGGTTTGGGTTGGAAGAGACCTTTAAGGATCATCTCATTCAACCCTCCTGCACAGAGCAGGGACATCTGCAACTAGAGCAGGTTGCTCAGAGCCCCAACCAACCTCCCCTGCAATGGTGCCAGGGATGGGGCATTGACCACCTCTCTGGGCAACCTGGCACAGGCTCTCACCACTCTCAACGTAAAAAATGTCTTCCTTATACCTAGTCTAAATTTCTTCTCTTTTAGTTTAAAACTGTCACCCCTTGTCCTGTTGAAATAGGCCCTGCTAAGAAGATTGTCCCCATCTTTCTGATCGGCCCCTTTAAGTCCTGAAAGGCCACCAGAAGGCCTCTATGGAGCCTTCTTTCTCCAGGCTGACCAAGCCCAACTCTCCCAGCCTGGCCTCCCTGCAGAGCCTTCCAGCCCTCCCACCATTGCTGGGGCCTCCTCTGGCCTCACTCCTGTTTGTGCTGAGGGCTCCAGAGCTGGACCCAGCACTACAGGTGAGGTCTCATTGACCCAGGTTGCCCAGAGAGGTGGTGGCTGCCCCATCCCTGGCACCATTGCAGGGGAGGTTGGTTGGGGCTCTGAGCAACCTGCTCTAGTTGCAGATGTTCCTGCTCAGTGCAGGGGGGTTGGACTAGATGACCTTGAAAGGTCCCTTCCAACCCCAAACATTCCATGATCCTGTGATTCTATCCATGATATACATAAATGGTGAAAAAAAAAAAAGCTTCGAAAAGAAAGTATTTTCTTAATAATATCTGATTTCAGAAGAGTCTGCCCTTATTATGTTAAAAAAAAATTAATTGCTGGTGTGAATATTTGAGTTCCTTTCTGTGATCTGGGGAAGTAATTAAATGCTGTTAAATAGAATCCTCTTTCTTGAAAATAGTTCACTTGGTGTTGAATTTTCTCATTAGCTACTATCTTACCATTAAGCAATTTTGCAAGATCATTGTGGATTAAAAGTAGTATAGAGGGTTGAAACCTATATTGCATCTTTTGAGGATGTGTGAACTGTTGAGGGCCCTTTAAAAGCTGGGACTTGAGAAGGTGAGAAGTGTAGAAAAAAAGTGAATATTTGGCTGAATGTGCCATTTTACTGCCAAATTAAAATGACCATGAGGAGCTCTGGTGAACCTGATCAATGGACTAATGAGTGGTCTTCATATTTTGTTGCTGTTGACCTTAGGACGAGGGGAAATGGTCTCAAGTTGTACCAGGGGATGTTTAGATTGGATATTAGGAAGAAATTCAGTGGTCAGGCATTGGAACAGGCTGCCCAGGGAGGTGGTGGAGTCACCATCCCTGGAGATGTTTAAAAAACAAGTAAATATAGCACTTGGGGCTGTGGTCTAGTGGTTAGGGAGATGTTAGGATGAAGGTTGGACTTGATGATCCTAGAGATCCTTCCCAACCTTAATAATTCTGTGATTCTATGAAATGAAGCAGAGGGGAAAGACAGGACAGGTGTTACCTCAATGGACAACACAAAGAAAAGGGCCCTCATTTTGTGTAAGAAGTAGGTCATGTCTACCTGTACATGGTCTTGCATATATGTTGGCTCTGATGTGTTCCCTCTCTTTTTTGACACCAATAGCTCATGGATTGTCTGAACCTCCCTCTTGACTTCCAGTGGTGTGAGGAGCATTGAAAGCAGCACCACTATATCTCTGCCTTTTAGGTATCGAAGAAGAAAGTGCCACCACCAGTTCAGCACTTGAGTTATTCTCTGTGCCTGTCACTCTCAGTACTGATTCCTCACTTCCAGGAACATTGTAGATCTCTGATCTGAAGTCATTTTCCTGAGTGCCCGTGTGCGAAGCTGAACGATTCCTCTCTGCGCCTCCTTCAGTAAATGAAGCTGCTCATGCTTGAAAGGCAAATTGGAGCTGTCATCTCTGTGTTTACCCTCCCTATCTGCTGAGTTACTTGATTTCTGATCTGCCTTGTCAGGGCAGAACTATTCCTGCTGTAATAGCTTGGCACCGTGTCCCCTGGTTATTTTGTCACACAAGAAGAGGAAAGGGAGTAGATTTATCTCACTCCGGGAAGTTGGCCCAATCTTTTTATTCTTGTTGTACTTTGCTGGACTGCCCTCGAAGCCACGGACAGCCTGGAGCTCAGAGGCTTCAGGTCAATCTGTTGAGAGGTTGATTGGTTTGTTTTGTGTTTTTTTCTCTTCCTTCCTTTCCCTTTCATGAATATATTGAGTTAGTTTATGAGCTGATATAAACTTTAAGCATCTGTAGTACCCTATGGCAAGGGATTCAAAAACCTTTGCTGATAACTCAACATGTAGGGTTTTGGTTTGACTTTTTTTTTTCTTCTGTTTTTTTCATTGAAAAAGACAAAAGCAAAATATTGTTTCACTTTATCCATGATACTTCAGGTTTTGCTGGCTGTATTGTATTCCTCCTTAGTCTTTTCCTCTGCATAATGAAGATTTTAAACCTATTTAGTTGTTCCTTGGAATCCTTGATCATCCTTGTTACCTCTGCATCTCTCAGTTCTGCAGTATTCTTTGCAGAAAAGTGATGGCCAAATAGTATTCATGATATGGATTTGTAATGGCATAATGCTTTTTTCTGTTTTGTTCTCTTCCCTTTCAGAATAATTCCTCCCTTTATTTCTGGATGCTACTCTGTGTTAAGCTGGCATTTACATAAAGCTATTATAATTCACAGATTGCATTCCTGGGTATTAATAACCAATTCAGAGTCCATCATTATGTATGTACTCAGGATCACGGTCCTTTTTCCCATTTTTTATCACTTTCCATTTATCATATTTGAATTGCATCTGTCTTTTTCATAGCCATTTTATGAGCCTCAAAGCAATCGTGTTCTATGGTTCTTGTTTGGTTGGAAGGAAGGAAAAAGGGAGAAACAGCTAAACCTTAGAATCATAGAATGGTTTGGGTTGGAAGGAACCTTAAAAATCTTCCAGTTCTAACCCCCCTGCCATGGGCAGAGATGCCTGTCACAAGACCAGGCTGCTCAAGGCCCCATCCAACCTGGTCTTGAACCCTTCTAGGGATGGAGAATCCACAGCTTCCCTGGACAACCTGTGCCAGTGCCTCACCACCCTCATAGTGAAAAACTTTTTCCTAATTTCTAATCTAAATCTCCCCTCTTCCAGTTCGAACCCGTTATCCCTCATCCTATCACTACAAGCCCTTGTAAAAAGTCCCTCCCCGGCTTTCTTGTAGGCCCCCTTCAGATACTGAAAGGCTGCAATAAGGTCTTCCTGGAGCCTTCTCTTCTGCAGGTTGAACAACCCCAAGTCTTTCAGCCTGGCCTTGTGGGAGAGGTGTTCCAGCCCTCTGATCATCTCCATGGCCCACCTCTGGACCTGCTCCAACAGGTGGAACAGGTGTTGAGGGCTCCCGAGCTGGATGAGTGCTCCAGGTTGGATCTCAGAGAGCAAAGTAGGGGAGAAGAATCCCCCCCTCAACCTGCTGCCCATGCTGCTTTTGGAAATAATCTGATTATGTGGGTTGGCATTTCACACTTGAGTAGATATATTCACTCCTGAGATCAGTTAATTTGTTATCAGTAGTTCGGTTTCTCAGAAACATAAGAGGAGGAGAACGGACACGAAAGTAAAGCAAAATAATAAAGCTTGGACTATCTATAGTTATTTTGAATTGAAAGAGTGTGGTGGGATCAGAAAGGCAGCATGAGATAAACAAGTATGGAACCTACAGCATTACCAGAAACCTTCTTCAGAATTAGTGAATAGACACCCAAGAAGATGTGTTATAACGGTGTTGGAAATGGACTTTTTCAGGCTATCAAAGACATAGTAAAATATGTTGCTACCCAACAAGCATCCACAAAGTGCTAGACCTGAGAACAAGACCAAAGGAAAAGATCTACCCTGGAAGGAGGCAGTAGAAAGGGGACACGGTTGTTCATAAATCCCTTTCATTTTGGTTCTCTCTTTCTGAATTTTCTTTATTGTAATGGCCAAGCTGTGTTCTAATAAAATCTAGTTTTACTAATTCAAAGCGCTTGTGGTATTTTTGGTTCTCTTAATTGAAAGAAAAACTACAAGTAGATCTGGCTCAAAGTAGTGGTTGATGTAGGGCCCAATTACAGTCACTGTGATGGATCTGAGAAGTCTGTTAGCAATTGCACATGTAGTCTAGACTGACCACTAATTTTAGTGGAACTGTCTTGTGTTCACTTGTGGTCATATTATAGATATGGTTTATAGATATGTAGCTAATTTAAAAAAAAAAAAAAAAATTTTTCTAAAGGTTTCTAGAACAGTGACTGCTGAAGTTCTAGCTGGTATAGACATGTTGTCCACATATATGACAATTGACTGACAAAAAATAGAAAATTGCAAATTTGTTTTGGTGTTACAGCTTTGTTTGTTTGTTTGGGTTCCCCTCACTCCCCCAAGTTTCAGATATTGGTTAATAACATAAGTCAGAGAAAATAATTGTTTTTAAAAATATGATTTTGGGCCTCGAAAAGCAGAATATTATTGCAAGGCCATCTGTGTTCTGCAGGAGTTGCGGGTAATGTTGGCTTGGACACCAAATTAATGCTAAGAGGGCAACACAATTACGTCTCAGACAAAAAGGGATGAATAAGTCATGAAATGTATGAATAGGGAAATAATACAAGTAGTTGCCTCTCATTTGTCCTTGGGATGATTGGTTCATTTGTGGATGAGGAGAGGAAAAATCCCATGTTTAGCTATGACCAGCAGGTCAAGGGAGGTTCTCCTTCCTCTCTGTTCTGCTCTGGTAAGGCCACATCTGGAAGATTGTGTCCAGTTCTGGGCTCCTCAGTTCAAGAGGGACAGGGAAATACTGGAGAGAGTCCAATGGAGGCTATGAAGATAATTAAGTGACTGGAACATCTCTCTTAGGAGGAAAGGCTGAGAGTCCTGGGGCTGTTTAGCCTGGAGAAGAGAAGCCAGAGAGGGGATCTGATCAATGTTTATAAATACCTGAGGGGTGGGTGTCAGGAAGATGGAGCCAGTCTCTTTTCAGTGGTGCCCTGTGATAAGATGAGGGGCAATGGGCACAAACTATAATACAGGAAGTTCTCCCTCAACATGGGAAGAAAATTTTTTCCTGTGAGGGTGTTGGAGCCTGGCCCAGGCTGCCCAGACAGGTGGTGGAGTCTCCTCTGGAGACTTTCCAAATCTGCCTGGACATGTTCTGGTGTAACCTGCTCTGGGTGAACCTACTTTGGCAGGGAGGACCTCTCCAGAAGTCCCTTCCAACCCCTACTATTCTGTGATTCTGTGACTACTACACAGAAAGCAAAAAATATGGACTGATGATAATGCATTAGATATCATAGAATCGTTACGGTTGGAAAGGACCTCTAGGATCATCAAGTCCAACCTTCATCCCAACATCTCCCTAACCACTAGACCATAGCCTCAAGTGCTACATCTACTCATTTTTTGAACCCCTCCAGGGATGGTGACTCCACCACCTCCCTGGGCAGCCTGTTCCAGTGCCTGACCACTCTCTCAGTAAAGAATTTCATCATAATGCAAATGAGAAAATTAATGTAATTGAATAGACTAGAAGCAGCCACATCTAGTCTACTCTCAGATATTAAAGAGCTGGAGCTGCAGTGATAAGAATTAAAATAAAAATAATACAGAATTACGTAATGACAAATAGGGAATTTGAAGACTGGGCTGTAAACATGTAGGAAAACCCAACTGAACAACAACAAAATAGTCACAAGGGATAAGCTTAGAGCACTTTGTACATGGCAGCAGCAGAAGTGGAAGTGGATTAGTGAGAGCAGGAGAATCACCTATTGACTAGATGTTTCAATACAGTATTGAAAACAAAAAACTACTTGGGTTTAAAGAATGAACGTGCCACCATCAGGGACAGATGGTGATACTGGATACTTTCCATGCAATGAAGAGAAACAGTGATGACATTTGCCATTTATTGAATTATCTTCTACATTTTCTTTAATTCTACTGTGAGGAGGTAAAAACCAAGGCCACTCGTGCATCATTGTGATGGCTGGCAACGTACACTGAAGTTATTAGACATGGATGTGAGCCAAATTAAATAAATTTGCTGTCTTGAAAAGTGGCCGTTTTCATAGTAAGATATAAAGGAGGAAACTTTAAAATAGTGATATGGTTGGGAAATTGGCTGCAGTGAAAGTATCTCTTTATGCTACTGCTGTCTATGTATAATGTACATATCAGCTGTCACTAGGTTGTTATCTTTCCATCTCACTTCTGTGAGTAATCCCTTGAGCTAAAGTTGGAGAAACATTGCTTAAAACAAACCCCAGCGTGTTCAGTCTTCACATCAAATAATTTTCTGTGGTTTATGGGTAGTTTAAAAGAAATAGTGGATTGTAGCAGTCAGTGACAGTGGCTTTCCAGCCATATATATTGGCATAGAATCATTTTGGTTGGAAGAGACCTTTAAGATCATCAAGTCCAACTCTTAACCCAGCACTGTGAAGTCTACCACTAAACCATGTCCCTCAGCACCACATCTACACAGCTTTTAAATCCCTTCAGGGATGGGAACTCCACCACTTCCCTGGGCAGCCTTGGCAACCCTTCACAACCCTTTTGGGGGAGACATTTTTCCTCATGTCCAACCTAAACCTCCCCTGGTGCGACTTGAGATTGCTTCCTCTTGTCCTGTCGCTTGTTCCTTGGGAGAAGAGCCCGACCCCACTTGGCTCCAGCCTCCTTTCAGGGGGTTGTTAAGAGTAAGAAGGCCTCCCCTGAGCCTCCTTTGCTCCAGGCTCAACAACCCCAGGTCCCTCAGCCTCTCCTCACAACACTTGTTCTCTAGACCCTTCCCCAGCTTTGTTGCCCTTCTCTGGACATGCTCCAGCCCCTCAATGTCTTTGTTGGAGTGAGAGGCCAAAACATACCTTGCCATGGAGAATAAATCTCTAGATGTCACTGGCCTGTCTGACCTGTACTGGCACATTTGTAATTAGGAGGAACTCTTAAATCTATATGCTTCTTATCGTAATGGATTGTAGTGTTTTAGATTGTATGCAGTGCTCACTGCTGGAGTTCAAGGGTTCTGGAATTCAGTGTGATAAAAGCTGAATTTAGTTATTGTGGAAGCATGTGAATTGGCTTCTCTGGAAACCTGGTTATTTGTTGGGTACCATGAAATGACCTTGAAAGCGTTCACAGGGCTGTGCAGAATTTCCTGAAAACAAGCCAGATTTTTTCCTTTGATTTTTTTTTTCCCCCAATTTATTTGTGTTTTATATCTTGTGATGCATTTGAGGTTAAGTAGCGAGACACTCCAGGTGCAATGGGATCTTAATTTTATATTTTGCTTCAACCAAGCATTCTCTCCCCAAAACTTTAAGTGGTGTGTTCTCAGGCACAGAATGGCACGTTGGAAGGAAGAGATGTGGTTAGTGTGATCACCTGGGTAACATGCACTATGTCTTTTAATGAAGTCAGTCCTGTTTAATGTAATACTTACAGGGACGTTCTGAATTTAAAATAAGTAGTGATGGAAAACCCATCACAGCTCCTTGTAAATTTTTCCCTGCAAATATTTTCCCTATATAAAAATATTTTAAAAGCTGCTTATTTAAGCTACCATAACATAAGGGAGGTTGTAGAGAGGTGGGTGGTGGTTTCTTCTCACAAGTAACAAGTGATAGGACAAGAGGAAATGGCCTCAGGTTGTGCCAGGGGAGCTTTAGGTTGGACATTAAGAAAATTTTTTTCACTGAAAGAGTGGTCAAGCCCTGACCCAGGCTGCTCAGGGCAGTGGTGGAGTCCCTATCGCTGGAGGGCTTTAAAAGCCGTGTAGATGTGGTGCTGAGGGACATGGTTTAGTGGTGGACGTGGCAGTGCTGGCTTAACAGTTGAACTTGATGATCTTAAAGATCCTTTTCAACCTAAATGATCATGGGAATGGAGCATCTCTCCTATGAGGACAGGCTGAGAGAATTGGGCTTGTTCAGCCTGTAGAAGAGAAGGCTCTGGGGAGACGTTATTGCAGCCTTCCAGTATCTGAAGGGGGCCTACAAGAAGGCTGGAGAGGGACTTTTTGCAAGGGCCTGCAGTGATAGGACAAGGAATAATGTCTTCAGACTGGGAGAGGAGAGATTTAGATTGGAAATTAGAAGGAAATTCTTTACCCAGAGGGGGGTAAGACACTGGAACAGGTTGTCCAGGGAAGTTGTAGATGCTCCATCCCGGGAGGTGTTCAAGGCCAGGTTGGATGAGGTCCTGGGCAGCCTGGTCTAGTGGGAGATGTCCCTGCCATGGCAGGGAGGTTGGAACGAGATGATCTTGAAAGGTCCCCTCCAACCTAAACCATTTTATGATTCCATAAATAGGAAGCATAGACCTTTATTATCTTTAATTAATTTAATTCATTTGAGAGTATGATGTGATTCTGATTCCACATTGTATTTCAGTAGTTCCAAACTAACAAAACTACAGGAAATCCTGCGAGCACACAGCTGAGGAAGGCAAAATATTTTTTGTATTATCATGGATGGCTATTTATGCATTGGGCTTTATTTAAAAAATACATCAATGGAAGAGTAACAGGAAAATTTCAGATCAAGCAGAATTAAGCCATTTAGTTCTTATTCTTAAAATTTATTTCCATAATAACTGATTTTTTCCTGATTAGTGGAGCAGTGGTGAGTAACTATGGAATGGTCCATGTGGCTTCTATCCGAGACCTATTCTGCATGTTTTCACTAGGGAGAGAGGAAATTCCTTTAACATATTTAAAGAAAGAACAAATTTAATGAACACAAGGTTAGGTGATAAATTCCTCTAGGATTTTTTTGAATTTCTTAGCAGCAATTGCTGAACAGATTGACAGATGCAGATACCAACAAGAAGACAATGTGTGCACCTAGAAGTTGGTGGGAATGTTCAGAAAGGTTATTAAAGACCCTCAATATTAATTGCTGAGGAAAATGCCGACTGTGCTCCCACAGGGCTTTGTTTGAAAACAATCCTGTTTAATGTGTTAATTATAGAGTTGGAAAATGGAACAGCTTCTTCTCCATACTATGGGAACTTGTAGCCTTAATGAGGGCAAGGGAGGACTCCTGGTAGCCAGTCTGACAGTGAAATGATACAAGCTTTGGGCTGGTTGTGTCTGTAGTTCAGATAACTCAAAGGTTCTGTTCAGTACAGGAAAATAGTGTTGCATCTGTAGGAACAAGAGTAAAAAGCCTCTTAATTAAAATAAGGAATAGTTAGATAATTTAAAGCTTAATGAAGGAGAAAGACTCTTTCCTTAGAGATGATATTAGCAGTATTTCCTAGCAGGGAAATAGTCCCCATAAGCAGCCAACCAAACCAAAAGAGCACAAAAAACCCTAAAGCTTTGACTTTCCAGAGGAAAAAATAGAAATTGTTTCATTTGAAGGTAGGAACATCTGATTTGTGATTCTGTGATTTGTGGAATAAAGAGTTGTCCATTAGAGAAAAAAAGCATCAGGGAAATCATAGAGTCAGAATGTTTTAGACTGGAAAGGACCTCTAGAGGTCATCTGGTCCAACCTCCCTACACCAGCAGGGACATCTCTACCTAGGGCAGGCTGCTTAGAGCCCCATCAAGCCTGAGCTTGAATGACTCCAGGGATGGGGCCTCCACCATCTCTCTGGGCAGCCCATTCCACTCATCTATCACCCTCCTGTTAAAGAACTTTTTTCTAATATCCAGTCTAAATCTCTCCTTTCCCAGCTTAAAACCATTACTCCTGGTCCTGTCATTACAAACCCTTTTGAACCCTTCCCCAGCCTTTACGTAGGCCCTCTTCAGATACTGGAGGGTCACTCTAAGGTCCCCCAGGAGCCTTCTCTTCTCCAGGCTGAACAGCCCCAACTCTCTCAGCCTGTCTTCATATGAGAGATGCTCCATTCCCCTGATCATTTTGGTGGCCCTCCTCTGGACACGCTCCAATATGTCCACATCCTTCTTGTGCTGGGGGCTCCAGAACTGGACACAGAGCTCCAGGTGAGGTCTCCCCAGGGCAGAGCAGAGGGGCAGAATCACCTCTCTTGATCTGCTGGCCACAGTTCTTTAGATGCAGCCCAGGATGGGATTGGCCTTCTAGGCTGTGAGTGCACATTGGTGGCTCATATCCAGTTTTTCATCCACCAGCACCCCCAAGTCCCTTTCCACAGGACTGCTCTCCAGTATCTCCTCTCCCAGCCTAGACTGATAATGCTAGCAAATATAAAGGTAAAGGTTAATTGTGGTTTCCAACTATGAGGAATTGTAAATAGGACACTTTCAGGGAAAGGATGACCCCTCCATGCAGAACCAGGGGCTTGCAAAGTCATGGTTCAAAAACTTATTTTGAAGAACAGTTGGAATTTGAGATACAAATTCTATGTTACAAGGGGAGCAATTACTTTAAAGTTGCTTAATAGTTCTCTGCTCTTGTAAGCTGGTATTACTAATGCCAGTATAATGCAGTGCATTAAAATAACAAGATATTAAATAGATTTAGAGAACAGAAGTTTGTTTTGTTTTCAGCAAGATGTGAGATTAATGTTTTCTTAAGAAGGAACAGCACTGGAAAAAAGTTTCTAAAAGTTATGGGTTTATTACTAAAAAGGAGGGTCATTTATGTATATGAAGTGTATCTACAGTAAATCTAAATGTCTTTTGCAGATTTTACTTTCCTCTGTGTAGAAGTTTGGAGTCATTTGGGGGAAATATGATGGAGAGAGAATGCAGAGCATGGGATCTGCACTAAGGACCTGATTTAAAATCCTGTTTTTTTCCCTTGGGCTTGCAATATGACCCTGTGTGAACCAGCATCCCAGCGGCAGTGAGCTCAGAGGCTTTGATCACATCCAGAGCTCTGTGAGAAGACTTTTATTAGGAGGCACTGAAGAGCTGTGTGACTACAGGGAGATTTGTGGAGGAATCTTCGATTGTACCAAAGTGACTTGAGAATCTTTTGCTGTGACTTGGGCTCCCTTGTGGTGTAGGTCCCTTAAAATCTTCACTTTCACTAAGCGTTTTAAGAAGCTCCCTTATCTTGTCAGTAAAAGTTATTTAGTGAAGAAAATTGTGTTCTTATGGAAAATGCAAGATAAATTACTTGAGTAGAGGGATTTTATGTATGGCTGTTTAAAGCAGCTTTCAAGCATTTTCATTGCTTACTCATCCTGAGTAAATTACCTTTCACATCAAGCAATTCTACTCCTAATGTTTATTAGAACAAACAAATGTGAATCTCCCCCTATTTTTCATCCTTCCTACTGATAGCTCTCCCCAAATCACAGGTTACTTATGGAGAACCATTAGATTTATAGATGTTTTAAGAATTGGGTATTGTATCTAACATCCTCCTGAGAATCTTCTGCATAGTAAACTCCACCTGAGAGTTGAATTCAGCTTCTTGTCCCATGGATTATTATCGGATTCATATTATAGTTTGTCTAAACCTCTTTCTGAAATGCCCCTTTGAAGGACTGGATGCAGTTCAGAGATGTGTTGGACCAAAAAAGGATGTAGGTTTGTACAACCATTGCCACTTCAAGGTACCATGTTCCTCAGGAGCAACTCGGGCAATGCTGATGTGAAAGTCCGAGCAGTCAGTCTGTAGCTGTGGATGTAAGAACCTTTAAAGTAGAGTTATTTTTCTAACACATATAGTAGATAAAACCAATTTGGCCCTTGCACACAGCTTTGCCCAGGATTTGAAGTGTATTATCACTGCTTTTAGTTACATTGGAAGAGGAAGCAGGTTGTATGGGTGGGTGTAGGTGGAACCCTTCTGTCACTCTGACCCTTACTCTGCAGTTTGCACCTTCCCTGGGAGTTCTTCATGACCTCTTTGGTTTCTGAAGGCAATTTGCCCTCATGGCTTAGTTAGGTCTTGGTGTAGGCAGTTGCCTCCAAGATTAAGCTGGTTAATGTGACTAGAAAGTGTGAATGACTCAAACGTTGCCTTTTTATAGCTTTCCTGTTTCTGTGTCAGGGCACTCCACGGTCACCATCCCACTGGCTTGGTTACCAAGGAAATCCTCCCCTTGTCAAGGCCTTTTTCCTCCTCGTTTAATGGTTTCTTGGCTAGAGATCTGAGTTTGCATAATGGGTTACTTCCCATTTAAGAACTTCATTTTGTTGAGGCCAGACCAAAATCTCAACCCTAGGTGGAGGTGGGAGGTTAGCAGAAGGGGAGAGGGTTTGTGAATCCAAAAGGAAGTTGAGAGCTTAGAAAAGCTCAAATTAAAAATTCTCTGTGTGGTTAAGCTTGGGGGTGGGGCCTGAAAGTTTATTTTGGCTTGTTTTTTCCTGCCTAAGTTTTAGGAAAGACAAGAGAAGAATCACATTTATGAAACAAAATAGACAAGTATGTCAAAATCTTGTTCAAACATGCAGACAGACATTTCTCCAAACCATTCTGCTCTATTTTTTTTTTTTCTCTTTTCTTCTTTCTCTTTTTTTTAAGCAAGATGATGGGAACTGCCCATGTCAGCTCTGATTGTTTCAACCTGATCTGCTGGAGGCTGTACTGGACTCTCAGTGTCTAATGATAGGTGCTTTTATGTGTAGAAAGGGATGTTCTCTGTTCCCTTTACCATTTTACTCCTCACTATTAGTCTCTGGAGAGAGAGGATTTTCCCTTTATAAGTTCTTTGCAATTCTTCTGCACTCATTCTTCTCTGTGTCAATCTGTCTCTACTTGTATTCTTGCATTAGAGTCATAGAATCATTTAGGTTGGAAAAGACCTCTAGGATCATCAAGTCCAACCTTCATCCCAACATCTCCCTGACCCCTAGACCATGTCTCAAAGCACCACATCTACTCCTTTTTGGAACCTCTCCAGGGATGGTGCCTCCACCACCTCCTTGGGCAGCCTGTTCCAGTGCCTGACCACTCTCTCAGTAAAGAACTTCTTCCTAATATCCAACCTAAACCTCCCCTGGTCCAACTTGAGGCCATCACCTCTTGTCCTGTCATTAGTTACTTGGGAGAAGAGACCAACACCAGCCTCACCACAACCTCCTTTTAGGTAGTTGCAGAGAGCAATGAGGTCTCCTCTCAGCCTCCTTTTCTCAAGGCTGAACAATCCCAGTTCCTTCATGTGCTCCTCATACGACAGGTCCTCCAGACCTCTCACCAGCTTTGTGGCCCTTCTCTGGACCCACTCCAGCACCTCAATGACATTAGTAGAGACAGAGAATGTGAGAATGGATTGACAGCAGTGGTGGAAACCAGGCTCCCTTCAGTATCAGAGCTCTTACAATGCAGCTCAGGTCAGATCACAAGGTATGTCTGCATTGCTCAATACTGCAGATAACCCCAACAGCAGAATCCCAGCTCTCTGTACCACCAGCTCTCACTGCAGTCCTCTGCCAGCCACATCAGCCAAGTGGTGGGGCTTCTAGGGCTGTGTGTGTTGCTAGTATTTCTAATGTCCCAGCTAGTTTGTCCTCCAGTCTACCCTGTATCCATAGGAGCTAGTTCAGACCCAGCTTGTGCATCTCCAATGTCACACTGTTTGACTCTAGGCACACTCAAGGATGTAACCATTCAAGTATTGAGATTTCTAGCTCCCTCTGAAGCACATAAATGCATCTGTGAAGCCAGAATTTTTCTGTATCTGTCTCAAGAGACTGTGTATCCTGCTGTAAGGAATTCCATATTCTTCACATAAGTCTGTCTCTGTGTAGAGAGGTGTTTGTTTTGACATGGTTCTCAGTCTAAGGATGCAAACCAAGAAAGCACAGACAGTCTGTCACTCAGCTTCTCAGTCATTTTAAACCAGTTCGTGTCTATGCTGCTGAAGAGCCCGTCCTGTCCTCCCCTTCCCCTCTTCTGCCCTATTTGGAGCTTGCTTGTTACTGGTCCTGTCATGCCCGTGGCTCCAAAGTCAGGCAGGGAGTTAAAAACTTGTTTTTCTTCTGTAGGATTATTAGTGTTCAACCAGGTCATATTCTTGGTAGAACATGCTTGGAGATGAGAAGGCTCTGGTGGGACCTTATAGTGACCTTCCAATACCTGAAGGGGGCCTATAGGAAGGCAGGGGAAGGATCTGTTCGCAAAGGTTTGTAGTGACAGAATGAGGGGTAATGGTTTTAAGTTAGAAAATGGTAGATTTAGGTTGGACATTAGGAAAATGTTCTTTAATAGGAGGGTGGTGGATCATTTGAGCAGGTTGCCCAGAGAGGTGGTGGAGGCCCCATCCCTGGAGACATTCAAGGTCAGGCTTAATGGGGATCTGAGCAACCTGCCCTAGTCGCAGATGTTCCTGCTTATTGTAGTGGGGTTGGACTAGTGACCTTTGGAGGTCCCTTCCAACCCAAACCATTCTATGATTCTATGAAATTCATAGCATCATACAAAGGACAGAAACATGCAAGAAGAGCTGAACTGGTCTCTCTGCTGTGGAAGACCAGGCCTGTTTAGAGCATATCTGGAAGTGCCTCATTAGTGTGGACATGGATACTTGAAGCCAAGGTGATAACTGATGTGGGAGAATAATTTGTAAGGCATGCTTCTTTTTTTGATAGTCTATATAAATCCTTTGAAGTACTAGGGCTATTATAAATTTAATTTGGAAATGAGGGCTAAATTATTATTACTATGTCTTTTGCCTCCTCTCAACTTACTTTCTACCTTGCTGGACATCTTTCTTTCTCACCAGTGAAGCTCATCTTATGCCTTCCAGTAGCAAATACACAAGAATAGGCTTGTGCTGCCGGTGTTGCCAATTGAGTATTGCCACCAGAGTAATCCTACAGATTTGATATGAATCAGAGTAAGTTTTTACTTTATTCAGTGTGAAATGTTTAGCACCTGCCCTTCATGTCTGCAGTGTTGTGCATCGCAGATGTGAACTGCACTAATGACTTGAGGCCTGTTCTAAGCAGACAATGTTTATAATTAGGATCATAGAATCATTCAGGTTGGAAAAGCCCCTTCTGATCATCGAGTCCAACCATCAACCTTACTCTGCAAAGTTCTCCCCTAAACGATATCCCTCAAGACAACATCCAAATGACCCTTAAACACATCCAAGGATGGTGATTTCTAAAACGTTATCAGTTTGCTTCAGGAAATTTTGCTTTTGGCCATGCAGGCTTCAAATATTTTTGATTTACATTTAAGTTGTGTCATAGAAGCGAGATGCTCTGTCACTTGTGAGCAGCTTTTGACCATCAGAATGTGTCCAAGGAGAATGGATCTATTGTAGAGGAAAACAATAGGTTGTACTGTCGTAGGCAAACAAGTCATTTCACGTGCTAAATATTGTGGTTTTGTAGAGGGATCCAACAAGTAAAATTCTGCTGTTTGAAAATGTTGGTGATTGTGGGGTTAGATTTTTGGTGACTGTTCTGTTATAAAGAATTCCACTGCTGTTGAATTTGTCTCTAACGTAGGAATCCATTCTGATGATTTGTTGACCAAAGTAAATACTTATTTTCTTCCCAGATGGGCTTTGAAGACAGGCTGCCTAAAGAAATGTTCCCATTGAATGATAGCTACTGAACTGGGTAGAGACATTTCTGTATTGCTGTATTTAGGAAAAACTAAGAGCTTAAAACAAGAGACAGACATATTTTGGCACGTGCTCAAGGAAGAAAAAGGAGAGTTAGGCAATAGAACGCCTTAAATATGTTCTTAAAAAGTGTGGAGCTAGTGTCAGTACTAGGACTGCAATCAGCTGTATACTTTAACACTGTTATTACAGTGCTATTAACACACTTATTTAATATCAAACTTCAAATTCAGACTTAATAATCACACTCTGCTAGGTGATAAACGAACAACAGAGATTACATTTCATTGAAAACTTGTACTAAAGACATTTTCTAAACTCTGCTGTCATAAAAACCACCCTTTGAATTTTAATTCAATGAGATTTACCCCAAAGAATAATCAGCACATGTTTCTACATACAGCTACTACTGTTTTCTTCTATCTATCCTAATACACTTTTACCTTCATAATAAAAATGTTGTGGGGTGCCATTGTTCTCTACTCACACACGATCACAGGATCAAATCATAGAATACCAGGTTGGAAGAGACCTCAAGGATCATCTGGTGTAACCTTTTTTGGCAACAGCATGGGCTAGACAAGCTGACCCAGCACCCTGTGCAGCTGGGTCTTGAAAGTGTCCAATGTTGGGGACTCCATCACTTCCATGGGGAGATTATCCCAATGGTTGGTTGTTCTCATTGTGAAAAATTTCCCTCTTGTTTCCAATTGGAATGTCCCCACGAGTAGCTTGTACGAATCACCCCTTGCATTTTCCATGTGACTTCTTGTAAAAAGGGCATCTCCATCTTCTTTTTTAACACTGGAACTTGGTGGTAACATCTCCCCTCAACCTTCTGTTTTCAAGGATGAACAAACCCAGTTCTCTCAGCCTTTCCTCACAGCTTCCTAGTCCTTGGATCATCTTTGTGACCCTTCTCTGAACCCTCTCAAGCCTGTCCATGTCATTTCCATATAGTGGGGGCCAAAACTGAGCCCAGTATTGCAGGTGTGCCCTGACCAGCTCTGAGTAGAGTGAGATAATTACTTCTCTCTCTCTGCTGGTGATGCCCTGGTTGATGCACCCTGGCATCCTGTTGTCTTTCTCTGCCACAGCAGCACCCTGTTCGCTCACATTGAGCTTGTTGTCCTCCAGGAACCCCAGGTCCTCTCCCACAGAGCTGCTCCTCAGCCAGGTAGATCCCAGCCTGTGCTGCACTCCTGGATTATGTTTTCCCAGGTGCAAGCCCTTACACTTGTCCTTGTTGAACTTGATCAGGTTCTTGGTAGCCCACTCTCCCAGCCTATCCAGGAGCTTCTGCAGAGTGAATCTCCCTTCCACCCCAGGTGTGAGCAATGAAGCAATTGGTATTTTCAGTGAAGTACTTAAAGCTCGTTGTTGCCCAGCTGAGCAGTCTCTGTTTGCCTGTTCAGTCTGGGAAGATCATTCTAGAAGTAGCAAGGAAGAAATATTCCATCTGTTTGTATATGTACACATGGGCAGGTAACTTCTTTTTAGTCTTTTGTCATTTAAAATTGCTTGTTGTGGCAGTAGCTGGAGAAATGTTGAGGAAAATGCAGTAATTTAACTTTTTAATTTCACTTATTTGCTTTTGTGGGTAGATTTTACTGCAAATGAAAATAATAAGGCTTTTCTTACAGGTATCCTTTTTATGGTTGAAAGTCTTGCTTGCCCTTTTATGTTGAAGTTTGAAGGATATTTTTTCTGTTTCTTAGTAAAGATTGAAACTGAGGTAGTATTTTGGAAGAACTGATCATTTGGGTTACCTTTGGTCTCACCTCTGGGATTGCCCAGCACTGAAATTAGTTTTTTGGACTGTGCTACAGCATTAAACATATTTTTGTATAATGAGGGGTGTATGTTTGAGTACCCATGTTAATGGTTAGTGAGGAAAAGCATGCTTATTAAAAAGAAAGGCACATTGAAAAATACCATAACTCAAATTATTGACTAGAATAATTGCCTACTTCAAACTTAGATTTTTAAATACAGAGGCCAACTGGAGTAGCAGCTCTCTTTATATAAAACAGAAACTGGTTCTGAAAGATGATTAAATATTGTCTGTTGGAAAAATGAGGATAGCTCCCACATTAACCATGTTTACAGCAGTTAGAAACTGTCTCGTGGTTTTCTTTAATCAGATACAGGGGTGTTTGCAGCATTGTGAAACATGAAGCCTAATGATTTTTTGCAGAGGAGTGGAAACTGAATAATGGCAATTTTAGCACACACTGGATATTATCGGATAATTCTGCTACCACATGTTTGTGAATGAGGGGAGGCTGAGGACTGCTTTTATATCTGATTTATGAATACATTGATTAGGGAGCTCTTTGAGCAAGTATTTTAAGTTGTCTGCTAGTAACACACTGCAAATCTTTAGCAGACTGAGTGAATTTTACATAGACTTAGTAGCCTGTTAATATTGAGTGATAGTAACTAATTAAGACATTCTCCTGACTAAAGCAGTAGAATTTATTTTGTATAGACAAGATCACATTTCTAAGTACTGAGTACGGACCTTATTGGATTAAGCTTTATGAAGGGGATTGTTATTCAAGGAGCAATAGCTGAACTCCTTTGGATTTTGTTCACTGAATTGTTGGGGTTTATTTATTTTTCTTATTATTGAAATGACAGTGTCAGTTAAACAGTTTTCTGGAGAAAGTGACTTTGTTTGGGGTGTTATATACAGATGGCTTGATTTGGATCTTGTTTAATGCAATGTACAGTATGATGTTGTTGATTTGTCTTTCCCTGCTAGTTCTCATGGTGTTCTAGGTATGTGGGACTTTCCCTTTATTTTAAAATTAGAATAAAATTTAAAATATTTAAACCAGAATTATTTAAAATGTTTTTGTTTTTTTTTTCAAAACTTTTCTGTCTCAATTTTTTTTTTTTCTTTGAATGGACAAGTTAATTCACAGGTGGTTTTACTTGTCACCAAATACTTATATCACTTTCCAGCTCAATGAGGTGCATTGTGTGTCTCTTACAACCTGACAGCTGGATTCTTCTGTGCCTGGAATTAAAAAAACTGAAGTCGACTGTCTTGAAAACTTCAAATTAAATGACAGCAACTTGCTGTTGCCTTTGTTTTAGGCCTTGCTTAATCTTTAAAGCTTTTGATGTTCTGCAGAATCTTTTTTTGTTATTAAATGAGTACTACCATTTTTGATGCAAAATTAAGAAACCCTGAATACTGTAGGTAAGTTATACTCCAAAAGCTGAACAGGCTTGTTGAATTTGTTGTGTTTCATGTGTTGGTGGGTTGTCTTTGACTGGTTGACAAATACCTACCAAGCTGCTCTCTCATTCTCCCATCCTTCACAGGACAGGGGGAGAAAATAGGATGAAACCTCATAGGTGGCGATAAAGACAGGATGAGACTTTAGCAGTGACCATCACAGACAAATCAGACTTGACTTGGGGAAAATTAATTTAATTTATTGCTAATTAAAATAAGAGTTGGATCATGAGTAAAAATAAAACCAAAGTCTATTAAACCTTCCCCCATCCTCGCTTTTTTTCCAGTACCAACTTCACTCCTTCAGCCCTGACTCTTCTACTTTCTTGCCTCCAGCACCCCAAGCAGCACAAGTGGTGTGAGGAATGGGGGTTGCAATCAATTCATAGTGCTTTGTCTCTGCCACTCCTTCCTCACTCTTTTCCCCTGCTCCAGTGTGGGTCCTTCAGGACATTCTTTCTCCTGCATGTGCTTTCCAAGGGATGCAGTTCCTTCAGGACACGAGTGCTGTGGTGTTGGGTCCTCCATGCCCTACAGTAATATCTGCTCTGATGTGCTCCCCTGTGGGCTGCAGGGAGATACCTGCTTCACCATGGTCTTCTGCCCAGACTGCTCTGGTGCCTGGAGCACCTCTTCCCCCTTCTTCTCTGACCTTGGGGTTTGCAGGATTGTTTCTCATGCTTTCTTTACCTCATTCCTCACATTTTCTGTAATGTGTTTACTTTATGAAGAGCAACTGAGGGAACTGGGGTTGTTTAGTCTAGAGAAGAGGAGACTAGAGGAGACCTCATTGCTCTCTACAATTACCTAAAAGGAGGTTGTAGTGAGGCTGGTGTTGGTCTCTTCTCCCAAATTACTAATGATAGGACAAGAGGTAATGGCCTCGAGTTGTCAGGGGAGGTTTAGATTGGATACTAGGAAGAAATTCTTTACTGAGAGAGTGGTCAGGCACTGGACCAGGCTGCCCAAGGAGGTGGTGGAGTCACCATCCCTGGAGGGGTTCAGAAAATGAGTAGATGTAGCACTTGAGGCTATGGTCTAGTGGTTAGGGAGATGTTGGATGAAGGTTGACTTGATGATCCTAGAGGTCCTTTCCAACCTAAATAATTATACCAGAGGTGTCACTGCAGGTGGACTCAGCTGCGTCCTGGGTTGGGTCCATGCTGTGTCCACCCAATACAACATGTATGGAGCATGATAGGGTATCTATTCTTAAGGGTTACAAAAGAGAAAAAAATACTGAAAAGAAATGTTTAAGCACTTGGTGGATGTGGCTGTGGTACACCTGGGAGCTCTCAGGTGTAGAGGAAAACTAGATTATGGAGAAGTATTTTATATGTGAGAGGGAACAAAATATAGGCTATTCTCTAAATTATATGCAGTATTTTCATATTGCACTAAGAATTTTCATGAATGTTGTGTAATCTTGTCTGTTGTAGGGAGTATGACTTCTGCAACGTCACCTATCATTTTGAAATGGGACCCCAAAAGTTTGGAAATCAGGACTCTCACAGTAGAGAGGCTGCTGGAGCCACTCGTTACCCAGGCAAGTATCTTCCATTTGTTTTGCTTCTTCCTTTCACCTGATGCTGTATTTACTCATTTTATATAATTATCTTAATAATCTTTGATAATAAAAACTTGAAGAGCTTTTGTTCGTGATCTCTAGTGGGAAGCTCTGTTCAAACATGTTTAGAAGTACTTATTCTAAATAATTTATAGCCTTAAATTGTGAGCAGGAATACCAAGGCAAACAACTATTTCCTTCTGTTTGTCTTTTAAAAAGCAGTTTAGAAATTTATGAAACAGTCCATTTAAAGCACGGATCTCACTGAGTACATGCTCTTGCTTTGGAAGACAGGCTCACATTGAAACCCAACAAAACCAACCAACCAGATTAAAGAAACTATTAAAACCTGTTTCATTTTGTGCTGTAATTGCTTAGGAGTGTATGCTCAGTCAGTTTTCTTTCAACTGAGTAAAATTTGCTAACAGAAGCTAAAACGTGTCCAATGGTCTAAAAAGAGCAAGATGGAAGTGATGCTTGGTCATGGGTATAATGTACGTATTAGTGTTATCCAGCTCTTAACCAGGTAGACCAGTTTCTTTATTGTCAAGGAGGAGAAGGCTCTGGGGAGACCTTTTTGTGGCCTTCCAGTATCTGAAGACGGCCTAGAAGAAGGCTAGGGAGGGACTTTTCACAAAGGCCTGTAGGGATAGGATGAGGAGTGATGGGCTCAAACTGGAAGAGGGGAGATTTAGATTGGAAATTAGAAGGAAACTTCGCTCTGAGGGTGGTGAGACACTGGCACAGGTTGCCCAGGGAAGTTGTGGATGCTCCATCCCTGGAGGTGTTCAAGGCCAGGTTGGATGGGGCCTTGATCAACCTGGTCTAGTGGGAGGTGTCCCTGCCCATGGCAGGGGGGTTGGAACTAGACGACCTCTAAGGTCCCTTCCAACCCAAACCATTCTGTAATTCTATGAAAATCTTTGTGTATCTTTGCATGTCATGTTTCCTATGTCTCTATAGATGTACATGTGCAGTGAGGGCATGGATAGGGGCAGGAGCTCAGTGGGCCAGAGAAATATGGCAGTAGTCATCCAACTTCTGTCACCATCAGTGCGATTTGCTGAGTCCGTGGCCTGGTGCCTTTCTGTCCCTGAGTTGCCATTAGCAATGGGATGCAGGTTACATAATTTTGTCCTACTAAGCTTCAGGATGGGGAGCTCTGTTATTTAAAACACACACAAGTAATTTTTTTTTTTTCTTCTAGGAATGCTCATTATATTTAAAATAAATGCCAGCCCATCTGTCCTTCCACCTGTTACTAATAAGTTCTTGTAGACATGGATCTCGAGATGGGTCTGGCTGGATAGAAATGTAAGCCTTCATTTGGGTGTGAGACCAGACTTGATGGGTTTGTTTTCAGAATAGAACAGAGAGAAAATATAAATCTCTACTTCTTTAATTCCCCCAAAGTGATGTCTCTGTGTGGTTTCTATGCTCGTTTTAGTGAGTCACTTTCTGAAGAAATTACACCTATTCTTCCTTCCTAGCTTTTGGGAAAAATTACATTATCTTTCCACAAATTATTCTGGATAAGCAAGTCTCTAACAATGCACACAACTTTACAGACTGAAAGGCAAAGAAATATGTGTTTCATTTTACACTACTGTTGGTAACATGGTAATTAACTTTCATTGTAAATGAAAAGTTGATCTAGAAGACGGGACTAAAATCCTGAATTCATTATGATACCAACTGAATATTAGGCTATGAGCTCTCTGCTGTTGACAGGAAGTGAAGGTGATGTGAACCATGATCTGTTGTGAAAAGGGCAAATTACTGAGTCTTCTATGAGTGAATTTCATGTTTTCCTTTCACTTTTGTTTTCCAACAACTTGCACAGAAAGGAGAATACATCAGCCAAGAAGTGGAAGTACTGTTGTAGTTCTGTAGCTTCTCAAGTTAACTTTTGATTTAGGTAGATCTATGTTTATAGGACCCCTCAACAAATATAAATAAAGACATTACAGGTTGAGCTATAGGACATGGTTTTCTACAGTGGTGGAAATGAAGGTGCCCAAGATTATTTTTTTTTATTTTGATGAGAAGCAACATCTTTCTATTTCAGCACTGCATCAAGAAGACTAGAGAAAATAAAGTGCAGTCCAGAGGGGACAGAGAAATGTTGGGCTATTATTTTATTCAATGTTTATCAATATTTCCGTTCTGATTGCTTCATTTCATAGAATCATAGAATGTTTTAGGCAGGAAGGGACCTCTAGAGGTCATCTTGTCCAACCTCCCTACATAAGTAGGTTTCTAGATAATATGGACATAAAAAACCCACAACCCTTTTAGAACATGTAATTGAATTTATCATATTAGAGAAATAATTGTATTCATTTTGCTTTACTTTGAATCCAATAGAGTATGTGTGACTAAAGCATGTTTTTAGAAGCTGCACAAACATAATCACGAAAGCCTCAAGTGATGAGAAATGTGCTACCTTCAGATTGTGTTTATCTGTTGCATTTTTAGCTTAAGTTATTCAGCTGCTCTTTCTGTTTGCCTCAGATAAGTTAACGATCATCCAGTTTAAAGGCTTTTCTATTTTCTGCTTAAAATTGCATATGCAGTCTGGTCAAGTCAAGAATAGTATCTCATTTACCTCTGTTTGGGTTTAGATTGCAATCTGCCTGTGCAGTGACAACCTCCACGAGATATCATGTGCACATTCCACATGCAAAGATTTGGATCTCCTTAAGTTTCAAAGCACCTTCCTACCTAAGGAGAACATCTAATTTGAAAGTTTATCTTGGCAGATAAATATTTAAGCTCTAGTCAGTTTGACTCTGAAGTCCACTGCAGATTCTGAGGAGCTGCTTAATACAGAAATTATAGAGATATGAAGGGCTTCCATGTCATGAAAAACAGGTTGCTGAATAGAAGAGCAAGGTTTATATGACACAAAATGCAACAAAACTGTGCTGCACAAGTGTCTGAGCAACCTGGTCTGACTTTGAAGGCAGCTTTAGTTTGACGAGGAGTTGGGAGTAGATTGCTGCCCAGAGAGGTGGTGGCTGCCCCATCCCTGGAACCATTGCAGGGGAGGTTGTTTGGGGCTCTGAGCAACCTGCTCTAGTTGCAGATGTCCCTGCTCAGTGCAAGGGGGTTGGACTAGATGACCTTTAAAGGTTCCTTCCAACCCAAAACGTGCTATGACATCCTGAGGTTCTGTACAGCCAATATTTGTCTGATCCTGTGACTTCTAGCACCACCAAGAGAAATCCATATTTTATTTTGGTATTCCCACTTGAATTCTTGTTCTCCATGCTCTGTATGATTTTGGAGGATGCTTGAAAAAACAGGAATGGTTGTACACAAATCTTTTGGGTCTAGAAATGCTTAATGAAGCTTTTTATATCTGTGTATATGTGTGTGTGGAAGGTTTAGGCTTGAACTCTGTGTATATATAGGCACGTGAGTGACAGATTTTGAAATGGTGACATATCCGCTGATTTCTGCTGAAATTTTGGGGAGTAATTCAGAAATGTGATGTGGATTTGAACAGGAACACCTCAGTGAGTCAGGAGAGTAGTACGTTAAAACTGAGTTTTAGACAAGATGTTCCAGATGAGAAAATATGGATACCTATGAATTGATTTAGGAGAAATTAGAAGACAGGAAGGTTGTCTGAGCTGCAGGCGAACAAAAAAAAAAAAAATCCATTAACTGATCATGAGAACACATTAGAAATGACAGAAGTACATTTATTCTAGGAAGCCCTGAACTAGCAAACTAATTAAAACTTCCTCTGGCTGTCAGAGAGTGTCAGAGAGGTAAGAGTTTCCAGTGCAATTTTGATTTCCCAGTGCTTGTTGTCATGTTTAAAGAGTAACAGATATTCCCTGCCATGTGTCTTTTATCACATTCCCATTATCAAGATTTTGTAAGAAACATCTGATTGGAAAATCTATTAGAATTTCTGTTCTTAACAATATTGAAGTTAATAATTGTAAAGTGTTTCTTTTCTCTGGCTTCAATGTCACAATTGGCTAAAGGTATAAGGTAATTGTATTTATTGCTAGATTTGTTTTCTGAGAGTTGTTTTCTGAGAGTTTATAACATAACCTTTTTTTTTAACTATAAATCTTATCATTTCTAATTCTATGATTTTTTTTTATATTGAAATGTATAACCAAAATATATCCTCAGGAGTTACTGTCTCTTATTCTCACCTTCATGCATAGGAACCAAAATGAACAATTTTATTGGTTAGACTGTGAATGATTTTTATAATAAAAAGAATTACATTTATAGGAAGGGCTTAACTGCCAATAAATGATATCTTATGTGTAGCTGGAAAATAGTGCTTTTGGAGGTTGCCCATAAGGACTTGGGAAATAGTTGGGGTTGTTCAGCCTGGAGAAGAGAAGGCTCCAGGAGACCTCTTTGTGGCCTTCCAGTATCTGAAAGGGACCTACAAGAAAGCTGGGGAGGGACTTTTTATAAGGGCTTGTAGTGACAGGATGAGGGGTAATGGTTTCAAACTGGAAGAGGGGAGATTTAGATTGGAAATTAGGAGGAAATTCTTTGCTCTGAGGGAGATGAGACACTGGCACAGGTTGCCCAGGGGGGTTGTGGATGCTCCATCCCTGGAGGTGTTCAAGGCCAGGGTGGATGGGGCCTTGAGCAACCTGGTCTAGTGGGAGGTGTCCCTGCCCGTGGCAGGGGGGTTGGAACTAGATGATCTCTGAGGTCCCTTCCAACTCAAACCATTCTGTGATTTGTTTGTTTTTAGTGGTGTTATATAATAATTAAACACAAATATGAATAAAGTTTTATATGCTAAGGAGAGGAAAAAAAACCCTGAAAACTAAAGAACAGCCATTGAACCAGCAACATCAATGCCTTTTTTATTGGAAAAACACTAAAACTACTCAAGTGTTAACACAAAGATGAAAAGATGAAGGAATTTTGTATAATTTGTGAAGATAAGATTTGCTCTTTTGATGAGATTTCAATTTTCTAGTGTCAGTCTGTGGTTCTTTTTTGTTTTTCTTATGTATTTTAAGTAGCAATGTGGCTGTTTTACAAATGTGCCTTGATTGCCAGAGCCATACAGCAGTTGTGCCTTTCAGGATCTTTAAATTTTTGGACTATTATATATTATTGTGGAATCATAACAATAACACAAATGATGGTGAGTGTACCTGTTGCAGATTTTTCATGGCTGATTGTGTTTTCCTTCAGTATGACACATTTTTGTCCTTTGAGATTTGCTGTGAAGAGACAATTCTGAATTGCAGTATATGGCTCAATTTATTTTTTTTTCAATAAATGTGAGATGCCCATTACAGTAGCTTAACATGAAACAATAATACATCATAAGGCAGACTAATGATTAATAATTTTGTATTTTCTTGTATATAGTATCACTGAGTAAAATTAAACACCTAAATCTATAAAATAAACAAGTCATTAGGTAAAATTCCAAATAGCTGTAATTAGTGCAATTTATTGAGAAAATCATAATAATTATCACTGATGTTGTACGTCATGAACTTGTGCATAATCTAATCCCTTGTGTAGTGTATTGAGAAAACAGACTAATTTTGATATTACCATGAGAAATATAAATATATTTCCAACCATTCCAGTTAATCAGATGTTATTTATATTGAATGAACCTGTCTTTTTTTTTTTTTTAATTGCATTTGAACCCTAAATCTGGTGTGCTAAGTAATGTCCCTGGGAAATATATTCTTGATTACTCTTTGTCAGGGAGCTGGAGGTGAATGACACCTCTGCATGTACATGGATGACTTTCCTTTTGGAGAGTTTGTGAATGTGTGTGGATGCTTCAAACACTTCTGAGAAATATTGAGTAACTGGTAATGGACACACGTTCCACTTGTTTTAGGAATTGCACAGAATTTTTGAGCAGTGTCTCTATTTGACAGCTGAAGTTGTCTTCAGGGACTTGAATTGCTTACAGTTGAATGAAAATGAATTATGAAGGCTTATTTTTTGATTATTTGAGCTCAATTCAGCTGTACAATAAGGTCAACAATTTATTTTTTGTTTTTATTGAACAGGACTATTGTCCCAGTCATGAAGTTTATTTCTGTTTAAGCTCATTTTCTATCAGAGCACTCCCAGATCTGTGGTGTTTTGGGGATTGTGGGAGATCGGACTGTCCATCAGTCTTGTCTGACGTGGACTAATTAGATGATGGCCATTTGTGTCAAGGAGTCCAAGCTGAATCCTATCAGAAAATGAATATGGAATTTTTCTTTTCTAACTGAAACAAAACTTTATGAATTTTTGTTGAATAGGAACAGAATCCACCTTACTTTCTCTAACATCATATTATATATCCCTTAAAATTTCTGAACTGAGAGCTGGCAGGTAGGTATTTACTTCAGGGTGTTTTTTCATCCATTAGATTCTGCAAAAAATATCTGCTGCATTCTGGCCATTGTGGTTTCTTCCTTGCCATCAGATTCAGTAACATCTCTGCCTCTCTGCCAGCTCTAGTTGGGATCTTCTCAGTATGGAGGCTCTTTGTGCTGACTAAGAGGACCTTTAGCTAAATTTTATCTTTTCTATTTTAATCTCCCATGCTTGACAAGTGGACTATTTATAGCATGTAGTGTCCTCTGAGGTCTGCACCTTGTCAGTCTCTGCCTCCTAGTGATGTTATTCACTGTGTAAAGGTGTTTATGTACATGTTTGTACTTCTGAGTTTATGCATCTACAGGTTAGCATTTGCTGTGGGGTGACTGATGTCTCAGAGGGCTTTAGATCTCATCTGTTCCTCCCATGTTCTGTTTTTATGGAGTAATGTTGCTTAAACTCAGAGCAATCCAATATAATGGCTATTTTCTTCTGCCACACAAGCCAATATGGAGAGATGATGAGAAAAATTGTCATTACTGTGTCAGAGCTGGAAATGCAAGTTCTAATGGGAGTATTATGGATGTGCAGTAAATGGTGGCTGATAAAGCTTATGACTGAAATGAACCTGCTCTTCTATGTAATTCTCTGTATAAGTGCTAGAATTGAGAAACTTTTTGGTTTCATAATTATTGGTGGTCCAGGGTTACTGGAAAGTGGTTTTGTCTTCATGTAGTATGGAAAAAACCCATTTTAATCACAGTTTCACTGTAAAACCCCAAACATTTACTGCTTGGACTCTTCAGTTTGACCTTATGTAGTGGGTTTGCTGTGTTAGACATGAATATATCCAAGTGCAATGAGTAAGTTCTGGGAAGGGATTTGCTGGATCTCTTTGGAAATACAGTGAATAGATACACAATTGCATCAAGTCAGATAGTTTATGTTGTGTCATGGACTTTATTATAGGAGCAGAATCTGGGTCCTCTTTCCCACCTAGAGCTGATCTCACAAATTGAGATCCATTCGTATTCTTGGAGTTGAACTCTGTTCGAGTCCAGACTTCTGACATCATCTCATCAAAGCCAAAACAAGAGAAGAGACTCAGGTATTAAATCATAGAATCATTCAGGTTGGAAAAGACCCTTGGGATCATCAAGTCCAGCCATCAACCCTACTCTACAAAGTTCTCCCCTAATCCATATCCCCCATCACCACATCTAAACAACCCTTAAACACATCCAGGGATGGTGACTCAACCACTCAATATGTATCTATTGGCAACAAGACATAAAAACATAGCTTTATGTAGACAGTGTGCACATTAATATAAACCCCCAACCTCAAACCTCATTGCTTGGCTGGAATGGATATTGGTTTATCCTTGCTAAGAATCTGAGTTTTAACTTCAGGAGAGAGAGAAGTGCTGAAAAGTTTCCCCCACCATGGCTAATTAGAGTGTAATTATAATGGGTCGTGTCCTGACTGAAAAGAAATATAAGATGCAAGAAAAGGCAGGTAGTTGGGTATCAAGCTGGAGTAATCATTGAGAAGTTTTGCTGGTATTTCCAATTATGGTGGAGAGATTAGGGAAAGGTGGAGCTGGATAAAACTTTCCTGTAAGTGTAGGGCATTAATCAGGGAAGAATTGGTGCCAGCAATTGCATGGCAGAAGCTTGGGAAAGTCCCTGGTACTGTCTTCATCTTGTCTACCAAAATGCTACAGCCTGAAGTTCTGACACTGGTCTGGCCATTTTCCTAATGGTGTTTTTTTCTTCCATATGGTTTTCTTGCAACTGTTTCATGGATGTGTTTTCAGATAATGGGCTTCTTGCCTGGGAATTCCAAACTGAGCAAGAAGATCAAACTAATATGAATAGTTATTGTAATGCCTTTCTTTTACTGTTGTCCTTGAAGGTGTATAGCAAGATGCAGTGAATCACAAAATGGTTGGGGTTGGAAGGGACCTCTGGAGATCATCTAGTCCAACTCTCTTGCTGAAGCAGGGTCATCTAGAGCAGGTTGCCCAGGGCCATATCCAGGCAGGATTTGAAAGTCTCCAGGGAAGGAGACTCCACAACCTCCCTAGGCAGGCCTGGGCCAGGACTCCATCGCCCTCACAGGAAATAAGGGGTTTTTTATGTTTAGGTGGAACTTTCTGTGTTCCACTTTGTGCCTGTTGCTTGGCACCACTGACAAGAGTCTGGCCCCATCCTCTTGCCCCTCACCCTTTAGCTATTGATCAGTGTTGATCAGATCCCCTCTCAGTCTTCTCTTCTCCAGGCTAATCAGCACCAGTGCTCTCAGCCTTTCTTCGTGAGAGATGTTCCAGTCCCCTCCTCATCTTCATAGCCTCCATTGGACTCTCTCCAGTAGTTCCCAGGGGACCCCAGAACTGGACACAATACTCCAGATGTGGCCTCATTAGGCCAGAGTAGAGAGGGAACCTCCCAAGTGAAGCAGAGCTGAGCCTTTTCCTGTCCTCAGATGTGAACTCAGCAGGTTCTTAACAATCCTGTTGATTTAATCGGGGTCATCACTGGTGAAGGGGAACATCTAATGGTTTTGAGGGAAAATTGGCTTTAATTGCATTTTCAGTTAATCCTTTTCAAGCAAACACAAAAGAAGTTACATGGTTTTTTTTTCAGAATATCTTGTGAGCTACACGTCACTTTGAAAAGTTCTCGCAGTCAACAAATGTCTTGTTAGCAAATTGCAGTCCTTTTATGTCAAAAATGTTAATTAAAGCAGGAGAGATATATCAGCTTATGTTTTAAAAGCTGATTGCCTTGTTACAATAGAAGTAATGCATTTTCATTTTGATTGATAAGCAAATTCTTAGAATCATAGAATGGTCTGGGTTGGAAGGGACCTTTAAAGGTCATCTAGTCCAACCCCCTGCAGTGAGCAGGGACGTCTCTAACTAGATCAGGTTGCTCAAAGCCCCATCAAGCTTGGCCTTAAATTATTGAATTCTTGTTGCTATCATAAACTTATACTTACCAAAAGTGTGTGACACATTTGTTCTAGTGCTTAAAAATGATTCCAGCAGATATATCTTCTAGGGTAATTCATATAAGTAGAATGATTCTGAGTTATTTTTGTAATGTAATTGAGCGCTTTAACGGGGGGTGAACTTGAAAAAAATGGTTTAATATCACCGAGTGTGAATCAAATGTATTAAAAATAACTAATGTCAGACACGTAGTGTATGAGCAGGGTGTTGATAAGGTTTGTTAAGCAGCAACTTCAAAACATCTGTTGTGATATCCAGCGGAATGTGAGCTCATAGTAGCAGAAGATAATCTGATCCTTAAGTGAATCAGCTGCTGGGCATAAAGTAAATTTAGTGAGACAGTGTTATTGTCAGAACATAGCATTAATGAGATTGTTATTGGAAGGATTCCCCATTCTTAAAAAAGATGTTGACAAATGGGAAGGAAATCAGAGAAGAATGATGTGAATGATTTGAGTTTTGTCTTTTAATGGTAGCCTGGAGACTTTGAATGTATTTCGTTTATATGCAGACTTGTCAAGAAAAAATAGTCTTAAATTAATTGGTAGTATAGATTTGAAGGCTATTTCTGTAGCACTTACAGTTTAAATAATATTCTTGAATGAACTTAAACTAATTTCAAATATGGAATTACACCCTTGAAACTTATACATCCCAACATTAAATGTATATTCAGTCAGAATTTTGGAATAAATGCTTGCAGGAGTGGGCTACAGTAAGTTAAGAGGTTCTGTGATCTTTAACTAGTATATATCTATGTATCGGCAAAAAAATTTCTTTTAGTGAAGGGTTTTTTTAATCTGACAAAATCCTCTGGTTGGAAAGTGGAATAGTAAATAAATAGAAATAAACTATAAATAACATCCAGGCTGGGATAGTTCTTCTGGACTGGTGGGCAACTCAGTGCTACCAGAATCTTTAAGAACCAGATGTATTTTTTGAAGGACATGCTTGAGGTCTACCAGGATTTAGAAAACTAGGAAAAGAGTTACTGGAAGAACAACAACAAAAAAAGCAATAAGGGGACTTCTTGCTCTATGAATCAAGAGAGGAAGCAGGAGCAGAATTGCTTGTTTTCTGCCATAGATCAAATTTGCCAGGAAAAAGAGAAAATAGATACACAAACTATGTGATTAAATATGTAAGCTCTTAATGACTTCGGAAGCAATTTTGGATATTAAAGTTTGTAATCCATCATTTTTGAGAGTGATGTAAAAAATCTTATTAGCTTTCTTGTTTTTCATTAACTTAATTTGCTGTATGTCATCAATCCGCAAAAGTTAGAAAGGCTACAAAATAATCCTGATTACAAAAAGAATACACTAATTACAAGGTTTTTGCTTTGAGGTGTTAATTAACCTAATTGTAATAGATCCATGTTCTGAAAAGCAGTGGCAATTTTTGTTCCATTTCCCTTCAATATGTATTTCTGAAGATTAAGTGATTTATTTGGAGTTCAAAGAATTCAGGATGCATGTATAATTTTTATTATTCTTTTTTGTTGTTGTTTGCTCTGCTAATTTCTTTGGAATATTGATTCATTTGGGTGCACAGCTTTTAATGGATCCAAATTTTTTTGTGTTCTTTGAATGTTTTAGAAAATGCAATAGTAGGGGAACTAGAGAGATCCAAGCTTTTGGTGTATTTTAAACAAGAAGTTGATTTTCAGCCAGAGCACTTCAGAACTGTATTGCCATTTTGCCTTAAGGGCATGGTCTAAATTACCATATTTAGTTTCTTGCCTGGTAAATTAATTTTTAGTATCTCTTCCCCCAATGTTGTAACTGCTTGGCGTTCTTCAATATTATGTGTCTGAGCAGCAAATGCTCAGATTGTGAAGACATCTCCTTTTCTGCATGTCTTTCAATGGAATGATTAATATTTTCCCCTTGATATTACTTATTTAGTATATTTCTGTGTGCTACTATAGTCATTCAGTGCTCATTGATGAGACTTCTCAAACCTTTTACTACTTATAATGGGGATGTTAAGCATGTGTAACTCATGCTTAGTGTATTGAACACAGATGTGTTCAATATTGTGCAATGACCTTTGGGGAATAAACAAGCCATATTGCTCTGCTGAGTAGAAACTTTCCTTTCTGTAGATAACTATTTTTTTAGAATAATTCTTTGTTAAAGCCTAAATGATGGTACTAGAATTTTCATTCTCATTTAATTGGATCAGTGTGGAGGAAGAGATTAGTTACTCAGATTTCCACTGTTGGCTCATTCATAGCTAACTAAAATACAGGGTATTTAGCCAAGGGAAAAAAAAGGGAAAAAGAAAAAAAAGCATTACCCTAACAAAGTAGCCCTGACACCTGATTTGGTGAGCTTTTTTCTTTAGAAAATAAAGATGAAAATAGCTGGAAATGATTATACATACCCTTTTAAACCAAGCTTAATTTTGCCTTAAGAAATTGTTAGTGTGGAAGAGGATAAGCCAAAAATAATTCCACACCTGCTAAAAATGACTGCAGACTGTCCCTTGCTGTGGGCTTCACCTAGCGTGGTGGATCCTGGAGCAGAAGACCTGTGGCAGAGCTCTGTGCTGCACCAAGGCTAGGTTGATGTCTCCTACTTGCCTACTGCTGCCTGGGGTAGCCCATTGCTCTGTCATGGTGCCAAGGAAACTTGCACAACTTTCACAAAAAAAGGAGATTCAACCTAAGTGTAAGGAAAACACTTCTTCACTGTGAAGTTAAAAGAGCACTGGAACAGACTGCCCGGAGAGGTTGTGGAGTCTCCTTCTCTGGAGTCATTCAAAACCAGCCTGGATGCATTCCTGTGTGACCTGCTCTAGGTGATCCTGGTCTAGCAGGGGGGTTGGACTAGATGATCTTTTGAGGGCCCTCCAACCCTTAAGGTTCTGTAATTCTGTAATCTTAGTCTCTGGAGACATTTAAAACCTGTCTGTACATCCTGTGTGGTCTACTCTAGGATCCTGCTGTAGCAGGGGGGTGGGACAAGATGATCTTCAGAGGTCCCTTCCAACTCCTGCCACTCTGAAATTCTGTGGAAACTCCTTTGACCCCTTCTCTTTTCCCACATGCATCCCATGATCCAACAGGCTGAGAGAGTTGCAGCTGTTCAGCCTGGAGAAGAGAAGGCTCAGGAGGGACCTTATTGTGGCCTTCCAGTACCTGAAGGGGGCCTATGTAAAGGCAGGGGAAGGTCTGTTCAAAAGGGTTTGTAATGATAAGACAAGGAGTGATGGTTTTAAGTTAAGAAAGGAGAGATTTAGGCTGGGCATTAGAAAAAAGTTCTTTACCATGAGGGTGATAGATCAGTGGAATGGGCTGCCCAGAGAGGGGGTGGAGGCCCCATCCCTGGAGACATTCAAGGTCAGGCTTGATGGGGCTCTGAGCAACCTGCCCTAGGTAGAGATGTCCCTGCTGGTGTAGGGAGCTTGGACCAGATGAGCTCTGGAGGTCCCTTCCAGCCTTAAACATGCTATGATTCTATGATTTGAAGATTTTTCCATATTTTGCCCCACTTTGAAAACTTCTGACAACTTATGCTGTATTCAGGCCATGTTATGTTCTTATATTTTTTTGCTTTTTCCCCCTCAAACTTTATCTGTCAGCATGCATTTTTGGATGGAGGGGTGTGGAACAGATGAATCCTTGACTTTATCTTCCTGGCAGACCTAATCATGTACTTTCTCTGACTTATTAGGAAATACTTCTTGCACTGAGTCCAGATCTAGTGTAATTCCTTTCTCAGAGTAACCATCAGATTAGGACTCAAGTCAACCTTATAAAACTCATTGATCATCATTGTTCAGCGCACACTTGCAGCCCAGAANCCAACCCTTAAGGTTCTGTAATTCTGTAATCTTAGTCTCTGGAGACATTTAAAACCTGTCTGTACATCCTGTGTGGTCTACTCTAGGATCCTGCTGTAGCAGGGGGGTGGGACAAGATGATCTTCAGAGGTCCCTTCCAACTCCTGCCACTCTGAAATTCTGTGGAAACTCCTTTGACCCCTTCTCTTTTCCCACATGCATCCCATGATCCAACAGGCTGAGAGAGTTGCAGCTGTTCAGCCTGGAGAAGAGAAGGCTCAGGAGGGACCTTATTGTGGCCTTCCAGTACCTGAAGGGGGCCTATGTAAAGGCAGGGGAAGGTCTGTTCAAAAGGGTTTGTAATGATAAGACAAGGAGTGATGGTTTTAAGTTAAGAAAGGAGAGATTTAGGCTGGGCATTAGAAAAAAGTTCTTTACCATGAGGGTGATAGATCAGTGGAATGGGCTGCCCAGAGAGGGGGTGGAGGCCCCATCCCTGGAGACATTCAAGGTCAGGCTTGATGGGGCTCTGAGCAACCTGCCCTAGGTAGAGATGTCCCTGCTGGTGTAGGGAGCTTGGACCAGATGAGCTCTGGAGGTCCCTTCCAGCCTTAAACATGCTATGATTCTATGATTTGAAGATTTTTCCATATTTTGCCCCACTTTGAAAACTTCTGACAACTTATGCTGTATTCAGGCCATGTTATGTTCTTATATTTTTTTGCTTTTTCCCCCTCAAACTTTATCTGTCAGCATGCATTTTTGGATGGAGGGGTGTGGAACAGATGAATCCTTGACTTTATCTTCCTGGCAGACCTAATCATGTACTTTCTCTGACTTATTAGGAAATACTTCTTGCACTGAGTCCAGATCTAGTGTAATTCCTTTCTCAGAGTAACCATCAGATTAGGACTCAAGTCAACCTTATAAAACTCATTGATCATCATTGTTCAGCGCACACTTGCAGCCCAGAAAGCCAAATGTATCCTGGGCTGCATCAAGAGAAGCGTGGCCAGCAGGTCGAGGGAGATGATTCTCCCCCTCTACTTCACCCTCGTGAGACCCCACCCAGAGCTCTGTGTCCAGTTCTGAAGCCCCTATTACAAGAAAGATCTGGATGTGCTGGAACGTGTCCAGAGGGCCACGAGAATGATCAGAGGGCTGGAGCACCTCTCCTGTGAGGACAGACAGAGAATTGGGGTTGTTCAGTCTGGAGAAGAGAAGGCTCTGAGGGGACCTTCCAGTATCTGAAGGGGGCTACAAGAAAGCTGGGGAGGGACTTTTCAGGATGTTGGATAGTGGTAGGACTAGGGGAAATGGATCAAAGCTAGAGGTGGGGAGATTCAGATGAGACGTTAGGAAGAAGTTCTTGTCCGTGAGGGTGGGGAGACACTGGCCCAGGTTGGCCAGAGAGGTGGTGGAAGCCCCATCCCTGGACATTTTGAAGGCCAGGCTGGATGGGGCTCTGAGTAACCTGCTCTAGTGGGAGGTGTCCCTGTCCGTGGCAGGGGGGTTGGAACTAAGTGATCTTTAAGGTCCCTTCCAACCCTGACAATTCTATGATCCTTATGGTACACAACAATAGATGGAGCTTCCAAATTGTGCAATGCCAAGTTAACCTTGTGCTTGTGAGCGTTGTATTCTGAGATGTGCGCTTTCTTGTTCTAAACCCCTTATCTGCTTGTACAAAGGGTTGAACTGTAACTTTCCAGAGAAGGATTTTGGAGAAATGAGATTTGCAACAGGAATTAATATTCCCGATTCATTTCTTTTTACCCTATAGTAATGAAAATGTAGTTTATCTGCTTATGCTAATAGTAAGTTCTTTTGTTGGAAGGTATTCATGTAGAAGCATAATAAATCCAGTGGACTGAATGGCTACTGAATATTGAGTTGTTTCCAGGGGATACGTATTAACCTATTCAGTTTTTCCTGGCAAATTACACGTATCTGTGCTCTCCAGTGCAGAATGATTAGGCTTTTACTACTCTGCTTGAAATACTTTAATTGCCAGGTAGTTTTTCACTTTTCTAAAGAAGCAATTGGCTCAGAAACCTTGAGGAAAAAGAATGGATGAGGTACTACATATATATATACATATTTTTATGTATATAATTCTTTTCTTTCTTGTATTCTACTCAGTCCATATTCTTTAAATCTGCTTCTTTCATTTATTCCACTGCGTAAGAGATATTTGAATGCTTCTGTAATATTTATAAGCTTTATTTCTTTCATATGTTTATATATAATATTTATATGTTTTATTTCTTTTTTACACTGAGGGACTCAGTGCTTCCAGATATGTGAAATGTGATATTTTTGATTATTGGAAAGCGATGGCTAAAAACTTTATGGTATTTTTTTTATCCTTTATAGTAAAGGAAATGGGCTTTATTTGAGATGTTCCTGTCTAACATAACTGAAGTACTGGTTACAGTGACTAAAAACTTGCAGGTGTATTCTTTGTGTAACACTGATTATGATCAGTTAGTTCATTTTATAATGTGGTCCATGCCCTGTAAAATAAGTGGCTCATAAAGGAAACCTTATGTGAAGAATAAATTCATTGTCAAATGAGGTACCCTTTATTTGGAACTTTGTGAATTCAACAGCCTTTTAGCTTGTTTTTCAAGCTCTATCTGGGTTAGACCAGAAATGAATGACACTTTGCAGATGTGCCTTCTCATCCAGAGCATCTTTTTAATTGCATTATTACAAGTATCAAGTTTCAGGAAAGACAATTTAATTTTGTATGTGTTTGGACACAGAACAAGAAAGTCCAGGCTGTCAGCTACATCTGTCCACTTCCTTATGTGACAAATGGATCTGGAGATAGAAGTTTTTATTTCCTTACTAGCTTGCTAGTTACCCTCATTATGGCCTTCCAGTATCTGAAGGGGGGCTACAAGAAAGCTGGGGAGGGACTTTTTACAAAGGCCTGTAGTGACAGGACAAGGGGCAATGGCTTTAAACTGGAGAAAGATTAGATGTAAGCAAGAAATTTTTCACTCTGAGGGTGGTGAGACACTGGAACAGATTGCCCAGGGAAATTGTAGATGCTCCATCACTGGAATACTTCAAGGCCAGGTTGGATGTGGGGCCTTGAGCAACCTGAAGGTGTCCTTGCCTCTGTGGCAGGGGGTTGGAACTAGATGATCTTTGAGATCCCTTCCAACCCAACCCATTCTATGATTCTATTGCTTGGACAAGTAAGGAGGAGTTAGGAACATTATTTTTTTTATTTTCAAGTTGGCTCATATTGTTGCTGGAGGCTTTTGGTCTCTTTCTTAGCTGGGTTGCCTGTGTCACGTTTTCTTGTGCAGCACAGCCAGGTAGGAAGCTGCAGTGCTGTGTTGTGGAGGCTGAAAAGTTCATCTCCTGCTCTTAAGGTAAAGCTTAGGAGCCTCAGCACTTCATCAAATGTAGGTTATAATTTCTCAGCCATTATTAGTTTGGAGCATTACTCGAAACTGAAAAGGTCAGACCTGGTTTTGAAGTATGCATGCCTGCTAACATGGCAGGCCAGGTATTGTTATTAATATACACAAATATTATGAATTCTTTGAGCAGAATGATTGAAGTTGTGCATATTCCCATTACTGCCTGACAACTTTGTTGATAGATACATACCAATAGTTTAATATACAGAACAGACTGATGCAGCTCAAAGCTATTTCTTGTTCTCTCTCAAAGGGCATCTTGTGAGTGCTTCCCTTTATTCATACTCTTTGTTTTGAATATTATGTAGGAAGTACTGACAGATTTTTGTTAAAGAATAAGGTGAGGATGGTGGTTTGTGACACTAAGAAAATTGCATCAGTTGTACTGAGCTTTAAGCTCTTTAGTCTCCTATAAAAATTGAATTTCTTCTTGCAGTGGACAAGCTGCAGGAGTGGAAATTGTTGCAATCATCATCCCAGAGCTTTTTCAGGTGTTTACGTTTACTGAAGAAAAGTTACTAAGCACTTAGAAACCAAAGACTGAAATTTTGAGTTCAGTGTAGTAGTGACTGCATAATATTTGATATCTCTTTAGTGAGAGCTTAGTAACACATATGTTCTTCACACCTCTCAGCCTTTTTCATTGAACTAAAGAGGTTCAAGAGTAAAATTGGTATAAACAAGTTACTCAATTGTGTTCCGTTTTGAAACGAATGGCCATGCAGGTTTCTCTTTAGACTCAGGAGAGTATCCTCAATTAATGTGAGAGATTTTGCCTTGTCTGTCTGGTTTTTGTGTGGTTTTGCACTGCTTTGTGGTTGGTTGGTTTGGTCTGTTGGGTTTTTTTGTTGTGTTGGTTTTTTTGGTCTGGTTCGGTGGTTTTTTTTCCCCCTTTCTTGTCTTTGTTTTGTGACTGTTCTGTTTTTGCAACTCATCAATAACCCTTCAGGCTGGATGAGCCAGCAAGGACATTAAACATCCATAGATCATTTATTTTGCATCTCTTATGGAAATAAGAAGCTCAGGTTATCAGTTTGTACTGAGCAGTGTGAGTTTTCTGTATAATCAAATAGATTGGTGTATTTTTATGCATACTTTTATCAACAGAGAAATTCTAAAACAATTATGTCAGAAACTAAGTCTGAATAAATTAAGACACTTGTATGATGCTTCCCTGTTCACCACCAGTGATGCTCTTAAAGCTGGTTGACCTTGAAGTGGGATGCATCCTTCAGAGGTCTTGTGTTTGCAACCTTCCCTTGGAGTCTGCTGGGAAGCAAGACTGGCAGTTTTCTCTCAAGGACAGTAGGTAGAAGCCACCACCAATTTTAACAGGAGAGCTGTGATAAGATCTGCAGATGCCTCTGTTGATGCCTTTGTTAGCTGATGCCCATAGAAATCCTATTAAGTAGCCAGTAATTTGGATGTTAACTCTTTTAGAAATGGGCTAACTCCTCCTGTGAGGAATCAAAGTACCAGTTGCTATGAGTGGCATGGGCCTGAGTGCTGGTCAAGAGGGCTTTCTTGGTCTTGTGCATCTAAAAATCATCAGCTGAAGCAGGTACATGCTAATGTGCTCTTCACATGTAATTGTTAATCCATTGTTCTGTTAATTCCTTATTCACAACAGTCCCTCTGCTACTTGAATGACTGCAGCACTTCCAGTTCTATCTGGACCACTGTTCTCTGGTGCTTTACCTTTTATTTCTGTTCTAACATCTTGCCTAATGTTGAGTGACTTATTAGTAAATACATACCATAGTCACATCCAATTGAGGTGATGGACTCAGCCAGTATGAAGCAATTTAGAGAGGCCACTAGAATAGCCCATGATCATACCCACAGTATGTTTTTTGAGCATACTCAGAAAACCAATCAAACCCTTTCATTTTTGGGTAGCATTTTCTTCTTAAATCTATATTATGGAGAAGCAGTTGGCTTTCTAAAATGTTTTAAAGAATGAAGAAATCCTTGGTGCAGAAAAAACCTGATAGCAGAGAAGTCATTTTACAGACAGTGTTTCTCTGTCCCATATTAGAATCAGGTGCAGCTGCAGAGCTGTTATAAAGGGCAAGACCTTGGCCTGAAATGATTATCTGCAACTGCTTCTGCTCACCTACAGCTTGTGTTTTCCTCTGGACTTAGTACTAAATGTTAAGCCATGACAGAGAAGCCAAAGGATGTTTAAGTTTATGTAGCGTCATCCTCTCACTTCCCTCTTCTCCTGGCCTCCCCTCCAATCCTTTGCTTTGGCCAGTTGCTTGATTTTGTCCCCAGGCCTCATTCTCTTCCAAAATACCAATAAAACTTATGAATTGCCTGTCAAGAAATTGTAATGAAATACTTCTGAACTGGAAGCAGAACTATCGAAAATATTTAAGTCCTCATTTTTTACAGAGTGGAAATCTAGTCAAGAGAAGCAGTTTTAGAACATTGGAGGTGATGGTTTTAGAAGTTTAATTTCAGTTTTTAGCTTCCTATAGTAATTTTATGCAGGATTGTCTTACTACTCCCATTTGACCAGAGCATTGCCGTCTACTCCCTCAAATACCTTGGCCAAAAAATTTCTAGTTATTATATCATCAGTCTGTGTCCTGTGATTATTTCTTACCTTTTTTTCTTCCTCCTTATTCTTCCTGATTAAAATACCTAGATACTCTAGATTCTTTTAAAATCATTGTGTTAAAAAAAACACTGCTCCTTTTAACCCAGAAATTCTTGTGCCTGTCTTCAGGCTACACTCTGTGGTGGTCCATGTTTTTCTCTGCCAAACTCTTAGTAGGTCCTTGCTTTTGCAGTAGGAACGTCAATAGTTCCTTAAGGCTCCCATGGTAACATCTGGTTCCTAGGTATTCTGTATTCTTTTTCTCTGACACAGCTTTTGGACTAGTGTGTTTTTATTACACAAAAGGGCAGGAAGCAGCAGAGTTGCATTTTTTTGGTTTAGAATTTCCTGTTGTAGAGAAAATTATTGTAGCTTAACAGGCTGTTGGGTCTGAATTCACCGACTGGGTATATATTGAGTTTCACAAGTCTCATTTAAAGAAATCTTACTCATTCATCGGAAAATCAGTCATGTTAGAAATGTTCTGTATACTTGGCAGTCTGAACTACAAATTTAATTACAAATTTTCCATTGAACTGCTGGCAAATACTTAGGTAATGTATGCTCTTTATGAGTCAACTCAGTTGCAGTGAGCCAGCTGCTCCTCTAATGTGTGTACCTTTCCCTGATGTGGCCATCAGGAAGCTGAGGATTTAAAGACCACATATTAAGAAGATATATGTTGAAATATATTATATGCTTGTTTTTATATCCCTTTCCTCCATCTCATTACCCAGTACTGTATTGAACGTTATCTTCACTGATTTCTCTGTCGGTGGTTGATGTGAAGGGGATCTACAAGAAAGCTGGGGAAGGAAGGAAGAAGCTCTTTACTATGAGGGTGGTGGATCACTGGAACAGGTTGCCCAGGGAGGCAGTGGAGGCCACATCATTCCTGGAGACATCAGGCTTGATGGGGCTCTGAGAAACCTGATCTGGTTAGAAATGTCCCTGCTGACTGCAGTGGAGGTTGGACTAGATGACCTTTGAAGGTCCCTCCCAACCCAAACCATTCTATGATGGATGCTTTGAGGTTCCATGGTTTGCTGTGTAGGTATGTGGTCCTGTCACTGGGCACTCTCTGTACGAGATGATATATTTGTCACTGCAGTATCTGAACACTCTGCAAGAAGCTTATTTAGCTGGAAATGAATATGTGTAATCAGCATCTAATTTCAGAAAAGTCCAACAGGGAAGCTTATGCTGGGTTCCTGCATTTCCTTTTATGTAGGGTGGAACTATCAGAAGCTAATTGTTTCATCAGAATGTGCCTTATGCCGGATTCATTAAGTTCTGCTTTTGTCCACTGAGAATATGTGCACAACTTGATATTCATAAAACCTTTATTGACATTTATAATTACATTTTATAGGACTGCATAACTCATTTTTACATTTCTTGGGATTTTTGTGATGTTGTTTGTCCTTGTAAATTTATTTCCCGCAGTCCTAATTTAATAAATCTCATACAAGACACTGAACAACTTTACATAAGTAACATGATCAGAGACTTTTTTTATTGAGTTTTATTCTTGTTTGACACATTTTCTTGTTAAGTAACTAAATAATATATTTCAAATGTTTCTGAGACTTAGTAGAGATCTAGGTTTAATAGATTGTGGTTTAGTCAAGTTTCTATCTTGATATAAGATGCATATTAAAAAATACTAACATTTTATATTACATTTTCCATGTCAGTCAAGTCAATGTGTTCTGTTGACTGTATTGATCAATTCTGATTAACCACCTCAGCTCTGAATATTTAATTGCTTTTATGTCAAGAATCAGACATTGCTCAAATATTTTTTCTTTTATATGAGATCTTTTAGAGGAGCATCATCCATCATGGGGCTGTTCAGCCTGGGGAAGAGAAGGCTCTGATGGGACCTTATAGTGACCTTCCAGTACCTGAAGGGGGCCGATGTAAAGGCAGGGGAAGGTCTATTCAATAGGGTTTGTAATGATAGGACCAGGAGTAATGGTTTTAAACTGGGAAAGGAGAGATTTAGGCTGGATATTAGAAAAAAGTTCTTTACCATGAGGGTGCTAGATCAGTGGAATGGGCTGCCCAGAGTGGTGGTGGAGGCCCCATCCCTGGAGCCATTCAAGGTCAGGCTTGCTGGGGCTCTGAGCAGCCTGCCCTAGGTAGAGATGTCCCTGCTTGTGTAGGGAGGTTGGACCAGATGACCTCTGGAGGTCCCTTCCAGCCTGAAACATTCTATGATTCTATGATCATCACCATCCCCTGTCAAACCTAAAAAGAGAAAAAAGAGGAATGTTTTACTTAATCAGATTCTTTAGTTGTGGTCCTAAATGAATTTTGGAAAATATATTTTGTATATTTTTTTTTCAACCATGTAAAGTTTTATATCATATCGTATTCCCCAGCACAATTTATATTCTAAAATTGGCTCTACTTAGAGTTGAAGTGTGCACGATAGCTCGTTATTTATCAGTTAATTATTTGCCATATCATATTTATTCATTTTTCTTGTCATATTCATATTTATTTTTATAAGTCATTCCCCAGAGGGAAACCTAAACCAGCTGATCAATTCCCATGGAAGCAGTAGCAAGTGAGTCAGCCTGTCTGCAGCTGGAAGGATGTAGACTGGGTGTACTGGGAAGCAACTGATGGGGAGCTGGGGAAGCAGAACACTTCAGAGATTAAGATGCTGGTAGAACAGGTGCTCACAGAGCAGTCTTGTCTGTCTTATTCTGAGCACTTGATCCAAAACAAAGAAACTACTTTCAGACTTATCCTCCCAAGGTAAAATTTTATGACAACAATGTTTTCCCCGAGTCTCTTACCAGACATGTATAAAAGATTAGCATAATCTAGTTATAATGAAAATCTGACCTGCTTTTGCCTTACTTCCTAAATAGCTGATGGGCAAGAAACCATTCCTGGGTGAGACAGATGAGCAGCCTCCTTGCTGCTTCAAAGAAGAAAGAGAAGAACAAAAACCTAAATATTTGGAGAATGCTGCAGGCAATTGAAAACTTTCAGAGCTCAAAAGAGAGACTGCTGTTTTGTGAGGTCTCTTTGGAGGTGCTGTGGTACTGCAATGATGATATACCAATATGCCTTGAAATAAATCACAGAATGGTGGGGGTTGGAAGGGACCTCTGGAGATCACCTGGTCCAACTCCCCTGCCAGAGCAGGTTTGCCTAAAGTGGGTTCTACAGGATGATATCCAGACAAGTCTTGGAAGTCTCCAGAGAAGGAGACTCTACAACTTCTCTGAGCAGCCTGTTCCAGGGCTCTGCCCCCCTCAAAGAAAAGAAGTTTCTCCTCATGTTTAGATGGAACTTCCTATGTAAATTCTGTGAAACATTGGTGTTTGTTCCATAGACTTTTGCTGGTATTTGGTTTTAGGTTTGTTTTTTTTTTTTCTAGAATGGTTGCCCAGCTGTGGGATACAATTATAATACATTATTTTCATCCAAAATAATCCAAAATCATAGCACTTTGAAAGCGTTACATTGTTGTTACTGAGTTATGCAAAAATGCTGATTTAAGATTTGCATTACTTAAAGAACTGGCTTTTCTATAGTCTTGTATAGGGAGTGAAACTATTTTCTAAGTATAGATGAAAACCTAAGAAGTTAGGAAAAGGTCTTATGAGCATTTGAATTGTTCCTGCTTATTGTTGCTTCTGAGATTTCCATGGTAGAGAAGTGTGGAAATCATAGGATGGGTTGGGTTGGAAGGGACCTCAAAGATCATCTAGTTCCAACCCCTCTGCCATGGCAGGGACGTCTCCCACTAGACCAGGTTGCTCAAGGCCCCATCCAGCCTGGCCTTGATCACTTGGTCACGCTTTGGAAAATTTTCAAGGTGGCAATAAAAGCAAAATGAGGCATCTCAACAGGGTTTTTTTTGGGCAGCCTTTTCTCCCTCTTGCACCTTCATAAATCACATGGCTGTAATGCAAGAGATGGGGATGCTGTGCTGGGTCTCCTTAACAAAAGAGTTTTAGGATGTTGACAAATAAGGTGTTTTGAGTAATACTGGTCTGGAAATGGTAAAAAGGTTGTTTCAGATCCTCTTCACAATATTGCAGAAGAATAAATACATCCAGAGTGGTAAATTGGAGCAAGCGGGAAGATGTAATTTCATACAAATTTATAAATACTTGAAAAGAGAAAATTAGTATTAGAGTGAGTCTAATACTACTTATTTGTTGGTTTATGAGCTCAGAGTAGTTAAAATGTCTACTTTCTAGTTCTTACAAGTTTGTAGTGATAGAAATACCATGGCTAAGAAGCTATCTTTGTCACTTACAATGTGGTTTCTTGTAATTCTGTTGCACAAGTCTGTGATTTACTACGAGCAATGCACTGATTTATTCTTGTTCACTTGATTTCTGAAAACAATTGAAACTCCTGCTATTGCTGCTGAAAATACTTGTTTAATGCTAAGCCCATACTTAAATGCCATCCTGAACACAGGTATTTCTTTGAGATGACTTCCTGATGAGAACTTTCAGTCCCCTGATTCTTTTTTAGCTCTTGTTTATGTACAAGTGCCAGATAAAAGGAAGAAAAAGAAAAGGCAGAATCCAATTCCTCTTAGCTTGTGACAGTGGAAATCAATAGGGTTGTACTGGATTGATTTTTGTACCTGTACTAAAGTAGACATTTTTCTTGAGTGATAGAATCTTCATTCTTAGTTGTGTGGCAGCATCTGAAATGTTTACATTAACTTCATTAATATGTGACTGTAGATTGCCTAAAATAGCCTTCTCAGGAGAAAGCCATGGTTTAGGTGAAACTGCTATGAAATGAGACTTACTACCAGGTTTCACTGTCAATACAGGTGAGTCAACTGAATGGAATTCTGATATTTTTTCAGTTTAACTCATGATCCAGATGATGGAATGGAGAGAGGCCTTCATTGCAGAGAACACCAAACTAGAGCTGGGACTCTAAGCATGCTGGTAGACAGAGTTAGGAGTCAACATAACCCTGGCAAGTTGGAGAAGATAATCTGAAAATATAGAATGTAATTCAGTACAGGCAATTAGAAAGCTCTGCACTTGGCCAGGCATAATTAAACTGCCTAAATACACACTTGTGACCTGCCATAGTAGAGGAGGCAAGGAATGGGAGTGGGTCATAGCTGAGCATGTCAAGAGTGTCATGATTTACTAAACAGGCATGTACTAAATTGAGCTGTAGGACAGAAGTACACCTTCCTGAAGAAGAATCCCCCCATGCTTTTCAGCCCTGGGACAGCTGTGCTGGCCAAGTAGGATGCAATGAGATGCCCAGTTTAAGCAAGTTTCAAGATCTGAACAGTTACAAGGAGTCTAGATAAGAATGATAACAAAGATCAGAAGTCTAGAAAACTTGACCTTCTGGGAAAGATTGGACAAACTGGAGCTGCTGTTCTAAAGAGGGATGACTGGAGTGGAATATAACACCTCTCAAATACATGAAGTGGGAATGGGACAATTGGTTCTACACCCCTGTAGTGGATAGGATGAGAAATAATGGACTTAAATTGCAAAGGAGAAGATTCCAGATAAATATTGGAAAAACCTTTCTCATAGTAAGACCAGTGAAGCACCGAAATAGAATAGTCATGCAATGGAAGGTATTCTAAGTCTTTTAAAACTGGAGTAGATAAAGGTTCTACCATACTGCAGTCAGGAATGACAGATGCAGAACTGATTCTGGTTTGAGGTGAGAGATCCTAGATATTTTTTTAATGTTTTTAACACCTTTTCCACACACATGGTGCCAGAATGATTTTTTTTTTTTCTGAATTTCTTTCCTGTTAAGTCTTTGCCTTTTTGACCATCAATGAGTAGTAACCTTCACAGCATCTCTATGATCTCTTCTGAATTGATAGCTTTGCATATATCCTCCTTTTGTCATCACTTTTATATTTGCAGTATTGACATTTATCTATCATTTTATCGCTAAATGCAGCAAGTATCCTTTGTGTTTCCTTAGTTTTGATTAACATAATATTGTATTTTTCACATACTGTGTCATCTGTTTCTTTTTCCACTTTATTCATATATCAAACACCAGAATTGTTCTTGAATTCTCCAGTATCTTTCCTGTGTCCTTTGCTCGATTTGAAGGCTGCAGTACTTCAGTTAAAGATCTCTTATCACAAGCTGAAAAGGAAGTAAGAAAACTGATGGAAACCTTTGATGATCAGAGATACTCTGCATGTAAGATCTTGGGTCCAGGGAACTTAGCTGTTACATTTCAATTACTTTTGTTATGAAGTTATATTATTCAGGGGTTTGTGAAAGGTTATGCCTACAATCCGAGCAATTTCCTGGAAAAAAAAAAAGGATGTGAACAAACACAAGGCATGATATTAAGATTTTTGTCATTGAGAAAGCAGGAAAGGTCACGATGCTTTTTTTTGACCTTTCCCTCGTTTCAATTCTCAAGACATTTTTCTTTAAGAAGAAAAAGATTGGCAGATTCTACTATGCTAAGAAAGCTGTAAGATTTTTATTAAGTGTTGGGATGGAGATCAAGGACTTGGGCAAGAATAAACAACCACAAGGTTTATCCTCACTCTGAGACTGATAATCAGAAATAACATCAATCAAATTTTAAATAATATTGTGGGAGCTTTCCTGGTGTTTTGCCTTTTTCTGTGAAAATTCTCTGCTGCCTCTTGAAAGAGGGAGACTTGAGCAACCTGGTCTAGTGGGAGGTGTCTCTGCCATGGCAGGGGGGTTGGAACTCAATGATCTTTGAGGTCCCTTCCAAACCAAACCATTCTATAATTCTGTGACTCTTTTCTCTGTATTAAAAACAAACAAAGAATGTGCTCCTGGAGTTTGTAGGTTTTCATTTTTATTATTTTTAGAGTCTGCATAGTTTCAGGTCACCACCGAGGCTTCTTATTCTGCTAACAAATTATTCCCTTCCACTTGGTCTGAAAGAGCCCAATTTTCTTGGTACAAAGTTCTGGCTTCCCCCCCCTTGTGGGTGCTCAAGTTTGAGCCTAATAATCAACCTAATGCCTCCTTAAAAATCAGGGAATTTATCAGCTGGAGATAAATCAGCAGACAGTCTTCCTGCAGTAACAGGATTTTAAATGGGGGCTTTATCTTTGAGTGCAAGCTGTGCCCCTGAGCCACAGCACAGCCACGTCGGGATTCATTACAAAATATTCATTAGCATCATAAATATAAGGAATAATGTCACGTATTTGGGCTTGAGGATGTTCTAGCTCTGGATCAGAGCTCCATCGTGCCGTGTGCTCTACAAGCTCACAACAAAGTGGCTGTTCATACTTTGAAGAGCTTTTTACTCCCTCAGTCTGTGCTGCTTTCCTGGTTGCTTAATTCTTTGTGCATCTGGCTTTTAAATTCAGCGTAGGGAAGTTTTCTCAAGCTGTTTTAAGAGTGGGTTGTTTGAAACAACAGGCGAGGCTGCTGCTGGAGCTACGGAGTTTTTCAAAGACATTAAAATGGAGGAAAACATCTTTCAGGGCATCTGTAGTTAAATAGGAAATGTTTTGGTTTTGTCAAGTTAATAGGTGTGAAATCCTTGTTTGTGCAATCAAACCTTAATATTAATCATTTTTCCATTCATAACTGCATATATTAAAGAGATCATAAATACTTAACTGCTTGAATTTGTATTCTGGCCAAAAATCTTCAACAAATAAAGTGGATTTCAATGGTAATTTTCAGAGGTTGTCTAACTTGATGTCCTTTCTGTGATTTCAGTTTCATTTATGAATTAAAAGTGAATATATAACACCTCACTTCCATCTGCATTTGCCTGTGTAGGAAAGCATAACTTTATTTATATTTAAGCTTCAAGTTTGGGTGTTACTTGCAGATACTGGAAAAATTGAAGGTCTGTGTGAGCTCTGTTTGTTAAAAAAAAAAAAAAAGAATATTAATCAATCAATTATTTAGAGGCAAATTCTGCCCTAATGTAGAGGCAAGGTTTGTTGCTACTTGTTCTCATGCTATAATATCAGTTTTTATATTATATGTAATTTTATAGTATCTTACTAATCTGCTTTGTAATTGATATTATTAGAAAGTTTTATGAGGGATTTTTTATTTTATATATTTTGAATTCCCAAGCAGGTTTCTGGGGGAGAATAAACATACCAATGCCTATTCCAGTATACCAAGCAGCTTCCAGCTCTTCTGAAAATCTCAATGCATTAATAGAAACAGTTTCTAAAGCTGGAGAGTATCTCTGGATGTTAACTTAGGTTGATTTAGGTACTTAGGAATGGAACCTTTCCTGCTGATTGTATTACAATTAATTCATTTCCACACTGTTTGTATTCACAGTCACGGGTGTAAATTTTTCAAATTATTAAAACCAACGATAACAACAAAGCTTGAATACACAGAGGAATATTAGATGAGAGAGGATGACACCCAGGAAATGCAAATCTTCCTAATTATTCTTAAATGGCACACTGGTGTATTTCCATTCCTGAAAAGAACCAGTTCTTGCTATTCAATGTGTATAATCCCTTTCTTAATTTCATTGAAGCACTTCCAAGAAAGACGTTTGTTCTTTTTACACTCATCCTTCTTAATTGCTGATGTTAGCAAGATGTTTATTATGATGTTTGTCAAGGTTTAGAGAGTTCCTTGTCAGTTAACAACTTAAAGCAAAATTCTCCTACTCTTTCCTCACAAATTAATAACTTTAGTAATTCTGTTAATACATATTTCTGAACATAGTCACTCTGTTGCAGACCCGTGTGATTATCTGCTGTGATGAGGGCAGGGAGATTCTTCTTCCAAGTTCCTCTTGAAGTTATGGATTAGCTCTCAACAACAGAAATTAATATTTTTTGGGACTAGGATTTTTTTGTGTGTGTGTTTTTCTACTTCCAAACAGCCAAGAAAATTACTTAGCAGGCTTGATGCAGGTTGTGTTGAAATGCAAATTCTTCGTTTTTATGGTAAAATGTAGAGATTTCAGGAATCTCATAATTTCTGGGGTTTGAGTGCTCATAGTTTTATTTGGCTGAAATACATGTACTGAGCATTCCCTTTCTTCTGACCTGAGAGTTGTGATTTGAGATAAGGTGAACCTGAGAATTCCAATGAAATCCTTTTCAAAAAGATGTTTCACAGGATGTGTTCCCTATTTTTGCTTCCAGTTCAAATATTAACACCAGACAAGCCTCTAAAGCCCCAATAACATTTAAGTGTATGCTTTTGTTTATCATACTCCCACATCTACTTCTCAAACCTCTTTCTACCCTTCTGATGGTTTGTCAACACAGGGAATCCCATTTATTTGGCCTGAAATTTGGTGGGAAACTAGTTCACTTAAATCATAGGAAAGTTTGGGTCAGAAAGGACCTTAAAGATCATCTAGTTCCAACCCTCCTGCCATGGCAGCGACACCTCCCACTAGACCAGGTTGCTCAAAGCCCCATCCAGCCTGGCCTTGAACACCTCCAGGGATGGAGCATCCAGAGCTTCCCTGGGCAACCTGTGCCAGTGTCTCACCACCCTCAGAGTGAAGAACAAAGGCCTTCAAACTTTACAATTGGGATTTTTGACATAAATCAAAAATTTTACTTAATAAATCAAGTATCTTACTTAATAAATGGTACCAAATAAGTCAAATTTGAAAGGCTGACGTCTGATCTTCAATCCTTTATACTAGTAATCAGGAAATACCTGCCAGATACTGCTCTGTTGTGAACACTTGTGTGTACAGAAAAGGTTTGCACAGATTTTTATTGGAGAACTCAAGGTAAAAAGTAGTAAGACAAAGTTAAATTTGGAATAAAGGAGCAAAACCAGCTTGCAGCAGAATCCTGCTTGAACTTTTAAATGGAGTGTTAGATAAAAATAGAATCTCAGTGTGTTGACCTGTACTATAAATAAGAAAGTTCATTTACTCCTCCTACTATTATTGTATTTTAAAGGTCAAGTTAACCAAAGAAAATTGCCTTGAAGTCCAAGTTTTACATATTAAATGGAAGATCATAATTTTTGATGGCTAAATCCTAAGCAGTATCAAACATTGAAGTAAAACAATCAATCTTTGCATATGGGCCCTTATATCTACTGAAAACAATTATATTATTATGTATATTAAGCCATTTGTAGTCAGGCAAAAATAGAAGGTAAAATATACTTTAAATATGAATTTAAATATGCTAAAAATACGCTTTAAATGACTTTAAATTCACAGTAATTGGCTGTAGTGGGCTTTGCAGTGGTTTAACTTGACCCCTTTGCAAATAAGACACTTTATTTAAGCCAAGTGAAGATCCAGTCTGGTTATGGTCTGGATTAGCAGCTGCAAGTCACAGACTCTTATTCATGATGGGCCAGTTTCATTGCCTAGAAAATCCCTGTGGGGTTTGCAGAGCACAAAGCAGCCGTGCCTGGGGAAGAGGAGATTCAGCAATCGACATCAGATCTGGCAGAGAATCCTTCCAGTGCAGACCTGGCCTCAGATGTAGTTTTAGAAGGATCTAAATTAAATAGGGGTGGTTTACACTAGGCCTTTATCTCTTTCATCCCTTCTTGAGGGATAGAACCTCTGGTGACACCTCCAAAACTTCACACGTTGGCAGTAGAGAAACGTCGTGGTTTCAGTCACAGGCTGAACACATTACTATGTCATTCCTCTGGATAATTTCCATAAATAAAAATTTATAGGATTTACAGTGGTAGATAAATCTTAATGAAGCTGATGTTCAGTGATGTAGAATTATGTTATATAGTGATTCAGTAATTAAATTGCCTTTTGTTAGCTCCTTTCCAGAATGTACCTAGGTTAATCTATATATTCCACTATATAAATGTAATTCACTTTACATTTATAAGGGAATATTTTCTGTAGCAACTTAAAACCATGAGTTTCATAAAAATATTATAAAGAAAATTACTGTGTTTACTCCTTCCTTGACAATAATGTTCATATAGTTTTGCAAATAGCACAAATGAGAAGTTTTGTAGAAACAGCGCAGGAGATTCATTCATATTTAAATGCAACTTTAATTAATTACCATGGTTAATTAAAAAAGAAGAAATTCATTATAGTTCATTGTATCTAAGATAAAAGTACACAGACAATACCCAACCCAGGTATAAATAGGCTGCTTGAAGCAGCAGCCAGAGCAGTACTTAGCCTAATGTGCAATCTTTCAAGTGGCAGAGTGGAAGAATTTTTTTTTGTTTAGTTGGACTAAATGATTGTCCTTTTAATCCTTTGCTCTACTTCACTCTGGTGCTTAACAAACATTTCCACTCATAGATACTAAGCTTAATATTTCTATTCCCAATTTCTGGAGTCCTCTAGGTTATACTAGGGATAATATTTTTACAAGCTGTTGCACATTCCCTGTGAGAACTGCTTGAAACTTTCCATATTGAGCATTTGGATGTATTTATTTACAAATGTTTGGTCTTTGTGAGTCAATCCTTTTTTTTTCCTATAAATTTGTATAAATTAATAGTGATTCTGTGCATGCTCTGAAGTCGAAGTTAAACAGCATCTTCCACGACTATGTTGGATGCTTTTCAACAAGTCTAGTAATGTTTTTGAAGAGCCACTATTCTTGACTTGAGCAGTAGTTAGTGGTAGAAGAAAGTTATGTTACAGAACAGTTGTCTTCTCTTCTGTAACTGTTATGTTGGAGAATTTTAGCATTTTGCAATGGTTTTTCATAATTATAGGAAACATGGTTAAGAAGCACTTGTTAGAAAGCTGACTGGGGAAAAGAATCTACTTTAAAAAAAAATTCATAGTAGTAATAACCTACTGAGATAATTGGTGTAAAAATGTAATATGGAATTATATATTGTTAAGGACGACATCCTTGTTAAAGAGCTTATTGTTAGAAATACAGCCTGAAGTCTGTATACTTCAATGTTAATTAATACATTCATTCTTTAATAAAAAGCTTATTTTTGTGTGCATTTGCTCGTACTGGAATGGATTGAAAACCAGCTTAATGTCACTTTCTGTGTTTCAGCCATAACACGTTCTCTTTGGCACCTGCTGTTCTCTTCTGCCAGTTGCCACTTAATGCTGGGAATACATATCTCAAATTCTTTTTTTACATCTTTAAGCCTTTTATTTGCTGTCATTACCAGTTGGGGTTATTTCCCCTCAAATTTGTAATTTTGTTCTTTCCTTCTCTACCTGGTTAAGCTTAACGTAAAGTTACTGTTGCTGTGATACTATTCAGAAATTTGAAGCTGATTGTGATAGTGGTGAGACAGTGGATTAGGAAGGACTATTTCATTTGCAGCAAGAGGGGAAAATAATCTGATCCCTTTTCCATGGGGGGGAAAAAACACAACCCCAAATTCAATTATCAGGTAGGCAGATAAATGCCTAGTACTGTGGTGATTAGAAAGGTTTAGGTACCATATGCAGCAGGATAATTAGATGGATTGCTCATGGTTTTGTTTAAAGAAACAATGAAAAAATTGTTGATGTCTACTCAACTAGATGTATCTGTGGAATGTGTGGGACAGAAGTAGCTGCTAGTTCTGTGTGGGACGCTGCTGCTGCTTCCTATTCTTCTGGGAAAAAAAATCCAGAGCAGCAGAAGGAGCAGAGAGATGGTTTCTGTTCCTGGCAAATCCTGGGTGAAAGCCAATACTTGCTTTTAAGGTGACCAAAGGTGGTTCCTTGAAATGTTCTCTTTTGCCATGTCTAGAATTCTGTCTCTGAATAGACTCTTTGAATTAGCCAGCTTTACTGCCATGGCAGGTCCTCAGTGATGAAATTCTGAAATCAAATTAAATATGTTTGTGTGCCAGGATAGCACAGTACCTGCTTAATGCATGGAATATGCTCTACTGAAAAATAATATCACCCCAAGCTCAAATGGGTGAGGTGTTTGCTCTCTAGTGGTGGATACATCATATAAATGACCATTAAAAGGCAGCTTTGAATCTCATTGTAGTGGAATAATAATAAGATAGCACCTCAGTCACTTGGTATTAAAAAAACCCCCAAACAACCCCAAACCAAAAACACACCAAAAAAACCCAAAAGAAAAATCAAGTGACTTTTTCAGAGTCCTTCAAGTCTCTCACACAGTTTGTTTGTAAGAACACAATTGTATTCTCCATCTATTTTTTAGGAAAGCTTTCTCTCCTGTATTGCTGTGTGAAAGGTACAGAATAGAGAGAAATTGAGTGCTTTGTCAAGGGGACAGGTCTTGACTGTAGATGAAATACAGGCTTTGCCTTGTAAGCCTCTCCACAATGTATAGGAGGTAGGTGGACTACAAAGCAGGTTAAAAAGTGGCCAAACTTCTGGACTTCTGGAGTAGTGGGCAAAGATTGATGACCACCAACTGCCAGAGGCATTCTACAGGGCTTGGTGTCAAGCTAATACCATTTTATTGTCTTGACATTGGTTTGGGCAGTGGGGTGAAATGCACCCTCAGTAAATTTCCAGATGACACCAATTTGGGAAGAAGGTCGATATGCTCCAAAGCTGGGGCTGCCATGAGGCCTCAACAGGCTGAGGAAATGGGCTGACAGAAACTTCATGGAGTTCAACAAAACCAGTGCAAAGTCCTGCAGTGGGATGGGATAATCAGGTGTCATGATATGGGCTGAGGATGGGCTGTCTGGGCACAGAAAAAGGTGTGAGGGTCCTAGAGAACAACAAACCCAGCACATGAGACTGGAGAGCAATGTTGTGGGAAAGAAAGTCAAACTTCTGCTGAGCTGTTTCAGTGCATTTAGCAGAAGCATAAACAGAGGGGCAAGGCAAGTGATTGTTCCCCTCGAATCACAGAATGGTGGGGGTTGGAAGGGACCTGTAGAGATCATGTTGTGCAATCCCCCTGCCAAAGCAGGTTCATCTAGGCAAGGTTGTACAGGAATGTGTCCAGATGGGTCTTGAAAGTCTCCAGAGAAGGAGACTCCACACCGTCTCTGGGCAACCAGTTCCCGGGCTCTGTCGCCCTCATGATAAAGAAGTTTCTCCTCATGTTGAGCTAGTCATTGTAAGACCACATTTTCATATTTGGGGCTAGCAAGTAAACATGAGATTGTTGTACTGGAACAAGTCCTTATCTTACATCAAAGTTGTCTCTGCTTTGATGAAGGGCTGGGCTAGAGACCTCCAAAGATCCCTTCCAGCCAAAGTTAACTTATGATGATATATATACAACAACACAACTAATGGGAGATCTTGTGCGTCATGGGGGGTTGGAACTAGATGATTTTTAAGGTCCCTTCCAACCCAAACCATTCTGTGACTTTTGAATTTAAAGTTGCCGAAGGAGATTTTATACAATGTGTGAAATGTGCAAAATAAGCAGCCTAAAAAAAGCACCATTTGGGGAATACTCTCTTCTGTCTCGAGTGAGAATTTATAGGTGCTCTATATTTACAGTCTGTGCAGTGTTTTCCTCACTGTTCATAATGTGAGCACGACTGCATTGAATGCTAGAGGTGTGGCTATTGATGCTGTTGTGTGATTCCTTCAAATTACTTCACAATGGATAAATGAAGAGACTGGGGCAGTTATTTCCCTCTTGCTGATGCACTTGCACCTATTCTGGAGGTTGTCATCACCATAAGATGGGTGGTTGAAGGTGAAATGTGCCAGTGCCTGAAAATTCATGATCAGCAATGTTATTTTGTTCAAACTCTTTAATTCAACTCGTGAGACTGCACCTTGGGCACTGTGTCCAGTTTTGGGCCCCACAGGATAAGAAGGACATTGAGATGCTGGAGCAGGTGCAGAGAAAGGCCACAAAGCTGAGAGAACTAGGATTGTTCAGCCTTGAGAAGAGGGGGCTGAGAGGAGACCTCTTTGCTCTCTACAACTACCTAAAAGGAGGTTGTAGTGAGGCTGGTGTTGGTCTCTTCTCCTAAGTAACTAATGACAGGACAAGAGGTAATGGCCTCAAGTTGGACCAGGGGAGGTTTAGATATTAGGATATTAGGAACAAGTTCCTTACTGAACTGTCAAGCACTGGACCAGGCTGCCCAGGGAGGTGGTGGAGTCACCATCCCTGGAGATGTTCAAAACAAGAGTAGATGTGGTGCTTCAGCACATGGTCTAGGGGTCTGAGAGATGTTGGGATGAAGGTTGGACTTGATGACCCTAGAGGTCTTTTCCAACCTAAATTATCCAGTTTGAAGAAACATTCACAGAATCACTCAGTGTGTGCTGCTTGGTTGATTAAGGGTAAAATATGGTGGAGGAAGAAAATCCAAAGTGGAATAGTCTAGTCTCATCTGGTGTGTCTCAGATCATACCATTTGGTAGAGTTATTTCATGTAAAGAAATTTGTTTTGGATAAGGGTTAAAATAACATTGTAGCTTTAACCTCTCCATGTTTTGCCTTAAAGAAGTTTGTAGACTCTTCTTGGAAAAAAATTTTTTTGTCTTTTTCTTGGTAGTATTTTAAAATATTTTTCTTTATTTTTTTTATTTTAAAAAAAAAAGTCTTGAGTTGATCTTATTATTCTTCTTACTACTGGAAATAGAAAATTCAATGATATCCATTTTGGAGGGATCTCGATTTAATCAGCTGTATACATAGAATGGAAGATTGTTTGCTGCTCTTTTCTGCTGAAAGGTTTTCATTAAAAAAAGATATATTACTTAGAGAGAAACTAGAAAACTAACTCACTGCATATGTCTGGAGTATTTTACTTCCTTCACTTCCAGTACTTTTACATTAAGTGAAAGTGAAGCTCCTGGGAATCTTTTTCTTGAGGTTTTTAGTGATGTATAAGACTCTTTTAAACACTGTTTAGGAGAGTTCCCAAACAATAACAGCACCCTAGGGGACTCAGTCCATCAGTAGCTAATGGTGGGCACTCCCAGGAGCACCAGCTTCTCTTCTTTGACTGGTGGAAGCCTGAGGAGATCAACCTAAATGTAGTGCTACCTTGCCTTTATAGTTACCTGCTATCTTAGTTTACTATCCAGTTAAGGATTATTTAAATCCTCTGGTGTTATTTCCTCTGATATAGTGTCTGAGTCATTGGGAAAAAAAAAAACAAAACAAAGAAAGATAAATAATATTGAAGTTCTCTTCTAGATGTGGTGTCTATTAAGGTGTGAAGTAAAATTTTTTCTTTTTGTCCCCTCCTCAACAGAAATAACACCAGAATTACAAAGAACATTAGTAAGGAAATTGCCATCTCTCTTTTCCTTTCTTTTTTTCTTTTCTCTCCTAGCCAACACAACTTGTTGCCTGCTTCGTGGTGGAGTTCCTTTGAGAACTAAATCTTAAGTAATGCTGCTGTGTTAACAGCTTTTTAAACCAAAAAGGAGCGGCAAGAAAATGGTACATTAAATATCAGCTAAGAATTTCATGTTGTAAAGAACGTGCTGTTTATAGGGACGAGTCTCATACAGATCCAGCACAAAATAGAATAAACTCAGGGATTTCATGAGTGTTTTACTATAGTGTGCTCTGCCCTCATGTGGTTAAATAAAATATCTTCCTTGAATGAGTCAGACACACTTTGAAATTTGTTGTCTATTCCACTAAAGAACTGGGAGAAACAGACTATGAGGTAAATAGAAGATAGTTTGACACTAAGTAGATTTTTGGTATTATTTTATTGTACAGCTCTCGATTGATTTAGTACTTAAGAGATGAGTAGGAATATCCCTTCATCTGGCTCTGATTCAACAACAGATGTGTGCATTTGGCTTGTCTGGGTTTTTTGAGATTTTGAGGATCCACGTAGCAATATTTAGGACAAAGTGGCTTCATTTCTGATTGGTTAATGCTGATAACTCCAAGAATGGAAATGGAAATGTGTCTGTTGATTTATTTTTTTTTTGTCCCACATAATATATAGTACCAGTAGTCTTCTGATACCATTTGAGTACCACAAGACTTCATTTTGTGATAATAATAAATAGTAGCTACCCTGCATATCTCACATGCCTGTTATGTGTTTGTAAGCCTGACTGTTAGCTCTGTATTCAGTTTTGGAAGGAATTAGAGCTAATGAAGTGTTATTTTTTATTTCTCATGATTCACATAGATTGCTTGCAGCTTTTCTTGAGGGCTTCATATACTTACAGCAAATTGTGTATGATAATGACTTTTCTTCTACTTGTGAAAGTAACGCAACAAAGTTTTGCCCCAAATTAAAAACCGAGGAAAATTGGAGAAGAACAGAAAAATGCACTTATGGCATCAGTGACATTTACTGTTTTAATTAACGAGGAAAACAACAGATGTCAGTAGGGGGTTTGTACCAGTAATAACTTAATTTTAAGATTACCAAATGTAAAGATCTTCTTCATCCATGATTACTGCTCAGTTGTGGCTAAGACCATCAAAAGTCAACATTTCTGTCTGCTTTGAGGTCACAACTGCTTAATGTGTATTTACTGATTACCAGGTAGACTTTATCTTTCTGATTATTATGAGCTGTAGTAAACTTTGTTTTATAGCTTAAGGGAGTGTTTTTTGAATTGTAGCCTGCCAGCCACTGTTGGGTTGCACAGAGATGATCATCTGGAGCTAACTAACTTGCCTTTACTGGTTTCAACATTTTAAGTACCCATATGGATACGTGATGTTGTCTCACTAGGACAATGGTAAACAGAAGGAAGATGGTTACAGAATCACAAGCAGGAAGGATTGGTATCTCCAAATGTTGCTCCAGTTAAAATTCAGTCTATACTATATAAAATCCATAAGAATCCTTGATTGAGAGCTTTGGAAGCCTCCAAGGTATGGAGACGCCAAGTCCTTTTCAGCACCCATCTCCTGGAGTGTAATTCATAAACTGAAGTTATATGATTATCTCTCTGTTCCGCATGTGGAGAAGATAGATGCTTAGGAGTGAGATTTAGAAAGAGAGCAAGTGAGAGAGATGTCGAAGAAAGTGGACTTGTTGGAATTCTGTCCCTTTCTGGAACTTATATGCTCAACTTGGAACCACAGAGGGGAGGTTATGTCATATGGTGGCAGCAAGTTAGTTGAGTTAGTTGGAGTTAGTTGAAGTCCTCCCTCAGGGTGGAAAAAACGGCTCATTCTTTTCAAACTCAACCACACTATTGTTGCAGCCCAGCTTCTTATGTTATCATAGAATGGTTTGGGTTGGAAGGGACCTTGAAGATCGTCTAGTTCCAACGCCCCTGCCATGGGCAGGAACACCTCCTGTTAGACCAGGTTGCTCAAAGCCCTATCCAGCCTGGTCTAATATTCTAGATACTGAGATATTCACCCATGAAGGAAGAAGTCTTGATTCCTTTCTCTCCTGAGCCTTCAAACCCACCTTTGTTACCCACCAAGACAATGCTGTGCCCAGGTGATGTACTCATCCTGCTAATATCATACTCTTGTGTGGGAAGCATTCTTGTTTGTCTGTTCATCTTAGTGTAGTCCTCAGCTATTTTTATCCATAACAAAGAAATGGGTGACAGAAAATGCGCGTTTAACGCTAATCATAAACTTGAATTTTTGACGTGGTACAGCCTAGTTTGCTTGGTGTAACCTAAAAAACGGAGCTAATGGGAATTGTGGATTTTGTACTAGCTTTGGCAATTGCTCTTGAGTGGGAGCAAGGCCTTTTGTGCAATTAGAAGAATCATAGTTAATTAGAAAGAGAGAGGAACATCTTAAAATGTGACTTATTTTACTCGCATTAAAGGCATTGAGCAGATCTTTTTAGGAGTGGGATTAAGCCAATGGTTTTGTTGAAGGCTATTTTCTCAAAGTGGCCAGTAACCCATTGTGTAATTGCTCCAATTAAACCCCTGCTTAAGCTTTTCTAGCTTAGCAAAAGCTGGAATTACCAGAATTCATAACAATATACTAGAAATCTGTATTCAGGAAGGGGTTTGTGTAGCTCTTTGCAATCCTAACAGCGCAGAGACAGAGAGGAGATCTTGTAATGAACACTGTGGTTGTACCGCCAGTTCCATGAGATGATCTTGGTCCCAGTGCTGGTACCAGTTGACAAGTGTCCACACCACAGTGCAGCACCATAGAATCACAGAATTGTCAGGGTAGGAAGGGACCTTAAAGTTCATCTAGTTCCAACCCCCCTGCCATGGGCAGGGACACCTCCCACTAGATCAGGTTGCTCAGAGCCCCATCCAGCCTGGCCTTCAAAATGTCCAGGCATGGGGCTTCCAGCACCTCTCTGGGCAACCCGTGCCAGGTTTTGTAGCGACAGGACGAGGGGTACTGGTTTCAAGATAGAAAAGGGTAGATTTAGGTTGGACACTAGGAAAAAGTTCTTTAATATGAGGGTGGTTGATCACTGGAACAGGTTGCCCAGAGAAGTGGTGGAGGCCCCATCCCTGGAAACATTCAAAGTCAGACTTGATGGGACTCTGAGCAACCTGACCTAGTTAGAGATGTCCCTGCTTATTGTAGGGATTTGGACTAGATGATCTTCAGAGGTCCTTTCCAACCAAACACATTCTATGATTCTATGATTCTCTGTCTACCAGATAACTCCTTACATGATGGAGTTATAAGAAAAAAAGCTGGAATTTATATTGGCCTTCTAAATAGCATCATGGTATAGTTTAGTGCCAATTAACAGTAAAACTTTATACAAAATGGGAGTTTATACATTTTTTTTTTTTCTTCTAATTTATTACAAATTAGAGGCAAAATATCTTAAGGGAGATATTATAAACTTATTGATTATAGTTTCAGTTGTGGGAGAATCAGTGAAAACATTGCAGCTTTGTATGTCTGTCATATGAAAGACTTTTCAGAGAAAAATATGGGGTTTTTTCCTTTTTTTTTTTTTTTAATGGAACAAGAAATTCTACAAAGAAATAATACTTGCTGAAAAACTTTAAAATTCTTGGTGAAGAACTTCAGCATACTTGCTGAAGAACTTTAGAAGCATCTTATATAATATTCCTTCACGTTGGCTACGATATAAGCCTCTTCCCATCAGTGAACTCTGATAAGAAGAATATAAATTAACGGTAACTGTGTCGCTATCTCTAAATTACATCCTAAAGGTACATCATGTAGACAGAATAGAAATATGCAAATTTGTTCAGGAATTTGTATTTGGCAGCAGGAACGTGAATCAGAGCAGCTCACTGTCCTCAAGCTAGATTGGCTTAAAATATACTGGCTCTAATCAGGGTTGCCTGAGTTATCTCTGTACTTTGCATCCAAAAGAGAGGTGTGTCACTGGCAGGTTTTTTAACATCCCAGCTAATAATTTATACATTAGAAAGAATAGTCTCCTTATTTATCAATTCTTCTAACCAGCAGGTGTTTGCAAACAGTGAAGGGAACTGGAAGGAGTACAAAAAGACTGGGTTAATACACTGAAATTTGGTGTGAAATGTGAAAGTTACGTTTGCCAATGAAAATTCAAGTATCTATATATAATAGAAAATGAATTTCAGTTTTATGAATTAGGTAGACAGCTGGTGCTAATTAAGCAGAGATAATTACAAGAGTTAATTATGTAAGCTGTTATGATTTATGGGCTAAGGACAGTGGCAAATTACTTAAGTTGATAGAGAAAATTGAATTATTATAAAAGAATAGGAATTATATTAAGGACTGCATTGTGCTCGGCAGAACATCTGTGTTCAGCAGCATATTGATGTAACCCCAGTAACATAGTGTGAAAGAATAAGCAGAAATATGAAAAAAAACCCCAACAAAAACCCAAGAAAACAATTTAGTTGTGTTTCTGTTTTGTATGCGTGTGGAGAAGCAGTTGTTGAAAGTATTTTCTACTGTATTTTGCTCAATAATAGTTTATAGATGGATTAGGATTAACTAATAAGCTACTGCTGAGAGCCAGATCATAAAGTAAGTTTACGATTTGTAATGTTGGGAATATATAAAGCAAACAGACATAGAATGATAGAATCACAGAATGGGTTGGGTTGGAAGGGACCTCAAACATCATCTAGTCCCAACCCCCCTGCCATGGGCAGGGACACCTCTCACTAGACCAGGTTGTTCCAAGGCCTCATCCAACCTGTCCTTGAACACCTCCAGGGATGGAGCATCCACAACTTCCCTGGGCATCCTGTGCCAGTGTCTCACCACCCTAAGAATGAAGAATTTCCTGCTAATTTCCAATCTAAATCTCCCCTCTTCCAGTTTGAACCCATTACCTCTCATCCTATCACTACAGGCCTTTGTGAAAAGGCCTCTCCAGCTTTCTTGTAGGCCCCCTTCAGATACTGGAAGGCCTCAAGAAAGTCTTCCTGGAGCCTTCTCTTCTCCTACATGTTTCTGGATGATCAGTGTGAAGATCATGAACACGGTATTCAGGTCTGTTCTCTGCTTCATTTTCAGTCAGAAGTTGAATCTGATCTTCTTACAGCCATGCTAGTGCTTTAACCCCGACACAACCTGTTCCTCTCCTAAAGTATTTTGAAAGGTCTGTTTGATCAAGCTGCCAAAGGAAACAAAAAAGCAAGAGAAAACAACCCAGAGACAAACTACTTGTTTTCCAGACAGTTGTGGTGATTTGTTTTTTTAAATGAAACAAACTTCTTTTGAAAACAGGATTTTGATAAACAGTGCTCAAGGGGATGCCATTAGTTTAACCAGTGAGGCAATAAGATAGTGCATTCAAGTGGAAGGGTAGCCTTATATCTAGAAGCAAAAGGGACACTAAAATGTCAGGGCTGTCTTTTTTCAGGTCATTGAGTGTTTCCAGAAGCTCAGTAATATATGAGTGTATAAGAAGTGAGGAATAACTTGTAGCTGTTCACATTCAAGAAATGCCACTGGGAAGAACAAGTCGTGTTTACTTGAAAATAAAAGGGACATAGAGGAGAACAGTGAAACCTTTTGCAAATAATTAATGATCTTTCAGAGCAACCCTTTTACATTGATTTCACCTGTCACGAACAAAGCAAATGATTTGTGTGAATGGTTTTGACACACATGTTTGCACAGCCATATTTGGTTTGGTTTGTTAAAAACAAGCAAACAGAAAAATGCTGCCGACCCTCTGAAGAGCTCCAGCAGCCTCTGTCATTGATATTTTATGATCATAGGATCATAAAATGACTTGGGTTGGAAGGGACCCTTAAATATCATCTTATTCAGTCCCCCTGCTATGTTCAAGGACATCTTCCCAGTAGGATCAGGTTGCTCAGAGCCTCATTCAACCTGATGTTGAGTATATCCAATGATGGAGCATCCACAGCTTCTCTCAGCCTGTTGCAGTGCCTCACTACCCTTAGCGTAAAAATAATGTCTTTATCTAAATCTATCTCTTTCAGTTTGAAACTCTTGTTCCTCATCTTATTACTGCTCTATCTGATAGAGTCCTTCTCCAGCTTTCCTGTAGGCNAATAATTAATGATCTTTCAGAGCAACCCTTTTACATTGATTTCACCTGTCACGAACAAAGCAAATGATTTGTGTGAATGGTTTTGACACACATGTTTGCACAGCCATATTTGGTTTGGTTTGTTAAAAACAAGCAAACAGAAAAATGCTGCCGACCCTCTGAAGAGCTCCAGCAGCCTCTGTCATTGATATTTTATGATCATAGGATCATAAAATGACTTGGGTTGGAAGGGACCCTTAAATATCATCTTATTCAGTCCCCCTGCTATGTTCAAGGACATCTTCCCAGTAGGATCAGGTTGCTCAGAGCCTCATTCAACCTGATGTTGAGTATATCCAATGATGGAGCATCCACAGCTTCTCTCAGCCTGTTGCAGTGCCTCACTACCCTTAGCGTAAAAATAATGTCTTTATCTAAATCTATCTCTTTCAGTTTGAAACTCTTGTTCCTCATCTTATTACTGCTCTATCTGATAGAGTCCTTCTCCAGCTTTCCTGTAGGCCCCCTTTAAGTAGTTGAAGGCTTCTATAAGGTCTCCTCTCCATGCTAAACAACCTCAGCTCTCTCAGCATTTCTTCACAGCAGAGGGATTCCAGCTCTTTGGTCGTCTTCATGACCTTCTCTGGAGTCACTCCAGCAAATCCATGTCTGTCTTGTACTGGGGACCCCAGAGCTGGATGCAGTGCTCCAGGTGGTATCTCACAAGAGTGGAGTAGAGTCACGTCCCTCAACTCACTGGCTGCACTTTTAATGCATCCCAGGACACAGTTGGCTTTCTAGGTTGTAAATGCACGTTGCTGGCTCATATCTAATTTTTCATTCACCGGTAACTCCAAGTCCTCCTCCGAACGGCTGCTCTCAATCCCTTCATCAACCAGTCTATCCTAAAAAAATAACAAGGCACCAGTCCTAGTTGTCAGTGCCAAACCACACCGATTAGTATAATAATAATAATAAGAAAGCATATCAAGATTTTCCTCGAAAATTGCCAATATAATTATAATTTGTAAAGTGCTTATGGAAAATCTCAAGTAACTAATGCAATTCAAGCAGATAGTGAGGAAAGAAAAGGGAGGGAAATATTAAATTTCTTAAACTTCTGGCCCATGTGTTGCAGAAATCTGTAGGGAAGAGTTTAATTCACAGAGCCAGGGATGATTTTATGTGAGCTGTAGCTGCTGACTGGGGATTAATTTGATGAGTATGTGATGGAGCTCTCTCCCCTTTCACTTCTGCCATCCCTGCCTGCACGTGACCTCTCCAATAGGGAAATTCTTGCTGATAGAATTTTCTGCTTTTAGCAAAGACGTCTTCACCTCTCTTTTGTGCTGCTGGAGCTATATAAGGAAGACTTAATTCAGGATGGGACTGAACTATTAATTAGTGGAGTTCTGTTTTTCCAACAGAGATCTGTGCTGGGGCTGTGTGAAGCTTCTTTAATAAAATAAGAGAGCAAGGTTCCCTAGAGTGATCACAAAGCCAGGATCATTATAGGGTTGCCAAATGAGCTTATGGTAATTATCAAGTGATATATTTGATAATTGTACAGAATTTTGGGTGAGGTCTGCATTAATTAGTAACAGAAGCTGATAGAGACATTCTTTCCTTTGTACCAGCATAGGTGGGATAAAATATTTCTAATCAACCAGTTAGCTTTAAAGCCATGCCAGAAAACCCAGCTATGTTCTTTTCTCCTTTTCCTTTTTTTTAGTAACATAAATACAGTTAAAATCTTCTGCGTAGACACATCTGAAAAACTCAAGCATAGTGTTAATAGCAGGTTATTATTTGTTCTTTTTCTCATGCAATTTATATGAATTTGTAGGTTGAAAGATGGCTTTTTGAAAAGAGGAAGGTAGCTAATATGCCATGGGTTTTTCTGTCACTGATGTAAGAAGTCTTTCCCCTGAATAACAATTCTGAATAATACTTCTAATTTTGGAAGAGACTGCTTTCTTAACATTTCAAACTGATAGTTTAATGTGATTTAAAAGAAGCTGGCACAAGGTGGGCAAAATGGCAAGATTCCAGTTTCTATGAGTGGTTTCATTCCTGTAAGGACTGTGCATTCTGCACAACCCAACCTGTTAGGGCAGAGATTGGGATCCAGAACTG
>VYZX01030086.1:88256-163374 GCA_013401335.1 Brachypteracias leptosomus
TCCAGCCCTCACAGCATTGCTGGGGCCTCCTCTGGCCCCACTCCACCAGCTCCACGTCTCTTGTACTGGGGACCCCAGAGCTGGATGCAGTGCTCCAGGTGGTATCTCACAAGAGTGGAGTAGAGTCACGTCCCTCAACTCACTGGCTGCACTTTTAATGCATCCCAGGACACAGTTGGCTTTCTAGGTTGTAAATGCACGTTGCTGGCTCATATCTAATTTTTCATTCACCGGTAACTCCAAGTCCTCCTCCGAAGGGCTGCTCTCAATCCCTTCATCAACCAGTCTATCCTAAAAAAATAACAAGGCACCAGTCCTAGTTGTCAGTGCCAAACCACACCGATTAGTATAATAATAATAATAAGAAAGCATATCAAGATTTTCCTCGAAAATTGCCAATATAATTATAATTTGTAAAGTGCTTATGGAAAATCTCAAGTAACTAATGCAATTCAAGCAGATAGTGAGGAAAGAAAAGGGAGGGAAATATTAAATTTCTTAAACTTCTGGCCCATGTGTTGCAGAAATCTGTAGGGAAGAGTTTAATTCACAGAGCCAGGGATGATTTTATGTGAGCTGTAGCTGCTGACTGGGGATTAATTTGATGAGTATGTGATGGAGCTCTCTCCCCTTTCACTTCTGCCATCCCTGCCTGCACGTGACCTCTCCAATAGGGAAATTCTTGCTGATAGAATTTTCTGCTTTTAGCAAAGACGTCTTCACCTCTCTTTTGTGCTGCTGGAGCTATATAAGGAAGACTTAATTCAGGATGGGACTGAACTATTAATTAGTGGAGTTCTGTTTTTCCAACAGAGATCTGTGCTGGGGCTGTGTGAAGCTTCTTTAATAAAATAAGAGAGCAAGGTTCCCTAGAGTGATCACAAAGCCAGGATCATTATAGGGTTGCCAAATGAGCTTATGGTAATTATCAAGTGATATATTTGATAATTGTACAGAATTTTGGGTGAGGTCTGCATTAATTAGTAACAGAAGCTGATAGAGACATTCTTTCCTTTGTACCAGCATAGGTGGGATAAAATATTTCTAATCAACCAGTTAGCTTTAAAGCCATGCCAGAAAACCCAGCTATGTTCTTTTCTCCTTTTCCTTTTTTTTAGTAACATAAATACAGTTAAAATCTTCTGCGTAGACACATCTGAAAAACTCAAGCATAGTGTTAATAGCAGGTTATTATTTGTTCTTTTTCTCATGCAATTTATATGAATTTGTAGGTTGAAAGATGGCTTTTTGAAAAGAGGAAGGTAGCTAATATGCCATGGGTTTTTCTGTCACTGATGTAAGAAGTCTTTCCCCTGAATAACAATTCTGAATAATACTTCTAATTTTGGAAGAGACTGCTTTCTTAACATTTCAAACTGATAGTTTAATGTGATTTAAAAGAAGCTGGCACAAGGTGGGCAAAATGGCAAGATTCCAGTTTCTATGAGTGGTTTCATTCCTGTAAGGACTGTGCATTCTGCACAACCCAACCTGTTAGGGCAGAGATTGGGATCCAGAACTGCCCTTTCCCAAGTCAATGTCCTAACCCCACACTGAGGATGATTCCTTTCCTCACTTACTGCTCTTTGGTCATACAAGTCTTCTCACTCTTGCTGCACGATGGTCCAACTTGGTTTAGAGAGGGGAAACCCCCACCATTCCAGTTAGAATAGTCCATTGAGTTTGATGCTTCCTTGGGAAAGAAGGAATCCTTCCTTCTTCTTTGCATCAGGAGGGTCCAGACTTTCCTTTCCTCTTTTATTAGGCCATCATATTAAAGCTTACAGAATATTTTAGGGGTCCTTGATTAAAATCTGCTTCATAAATGGAAATCATTGTATTTGTAAAAATCCTTGCATGAGTTTTTTGTCATGAGAGAGTTTGAAGCTCTCTTGTTTCAACTTGTACTTGTCTGTCTTGTAGTGGAGGCCCCAAAACTGGGCAAGATATTCAAGGTGTGCCAGTTTGCTGTCTGTGAAGGTCCCTCAGGTCTGTAGAAGCAGATTTGCTCCCCAGGCACTCAGTCCCTCCACTGTCTTATTGCCAGGAGTTCCTCCTTTACTGGTGTAGGACCTTGTACTTGTTCTTGTTGACTTTTACAGAGGTTCTCAGGAGGGTGACAGCCCTGAAGCATATCGACTGATCCCACCAATCCATAATCTGCAACTTGATGAGAATGTGCTCCCTTGCTGGCACCAGCTCATCTCCATCCTTAATAAGTAGATTAACTCATCTAAAACTAAGTGCAGAGCAACCCAAGACATACTCATTGTAAAGTTCTTTCAGTAAGTCCTTGACAGTTTTTTCTGACTGAACACATAAAGAAGATGACCATGAATATTCAAGGAATAAGGTGCTCAGCTTTCCAGGCAAAGCAGCAACAGTCACAGCAGAGATTTCTAGCTCATGGTACGAGACTAGGAAATTTCATTATGTTCTTTGGAAAATAATTTTGGAAAAAGCATATGCACTGTGTCTGCTCTCAATTCTTTCTTTACTAGAGATGTCACTTCAACACCCAGAGGTTTTCTTATTCACTCAGAAATTGTAGTTTTAAAAATCTGTAGCTTTTTAAGAATTTACTATTCTCAGAAGTCCACAGGATCTAGTTTGATAGGCCAATTAATTCTGAAACTATACATGGGGAGTAGTCTATGATGGGTCACATAGATTAGACATTAGGAAGAAGCTCTTTACTGTGATGGTGGTGGAACATTGGAACAGGTTGCCCAGAGAGGTGATGGAGGCCCCATCCCTGGAGATGTTCAAGGTCAGGCTTGATGGGGCTCTGAGCAACCTGGCCTAGGTAGAGATGTCCCTGCTTGTGTAGGGAGGTTGAACTAGATGACCTGGGAAGGTCCCTTCCAACCCAATGCATTCTATGATAATTTTGTTTATATTTACTGCTATACTTTATTGATAAATTCAGAATGTGGAGGTTTTTTGGAATGACATGTATTTATATGTGCAAGTTATAACGTGTGGCAGAGATTTCAGATTATGCTTTTGTTAAGAGTAGCTGAAAGATGCATGTGTTAAATTAAATCCAGGTGCAGTGTGTGTTTTCTTCTGCTTTTCTTCAGGAGCCCAACCTCTAGTGTTTGCTTCTGGGCTCTCTCTGAAATGAATGAATAGTATTATTTTGATCAAATTAGTCTGGGACCCTGATTCAGCAAAATAATTAGTTTTAGCTGTTAAGTTCACTGGAGTGGATGTGATATTGAATAATTTTCCAAGCAGATTGAAGTGTCTGGAGTAGAGGAATGAAATTAAATCATGTGCCTACGAGGTCAGAGACCTGAGGGACAGCGCTGGGACTAGAATTAAATGTTTCCTCTCTGCTGTCCTCATCTGCAAGACAGGTTACTCAGGAGATGTTAAGATGTTCCAGTGGTGAACACTGAAGATTACTCTTCTTTTTCTTTGTAGTTTTTATTAAGAAATTCCTTTTCATTAATCTACATCAGCCTTTCCTTTGATCTTAGAGTCTTTCTTTTTCTTTTTTTTCGTCTTCCTAAGAAATTTATTTTCACAGGAAAACATTTTAGATCTATCTTAAAGTATGAAACATTTAAGTGGATTTTTTTAAAATTTCATTTTTAATTTTATACTGAAAAATCTAACTGTTTCTGCTGGTGTTTTCCTAACCTAGAGTGGAACAGAAAAAGGAAATTTAGTCACTAGTCGTTTTAATTTTTGAAGCGGATACTGTCAATAAAATCAGAACTAAAATGTGTCCTTTTGCTTTTTAAATCTGTTTTAAGTACTTAGAAAAAAAACCTCAGTAGGATTCTAGAGTTTCATATGAATGATTCTATGATTCTGTGATATAAGGCCATGAATATTTCCAGATATAAGAAGTGTCCCCAATATGGCCTAGTTATTGTATAAATCTCAGCTGGCAGAACTAAATTAAAAATATTTGCATACTTGAAAAATAACCAAAAAAATCAAGAATAGTAACCAATTACAAGGAGCATTCATTCACTTTCTTCTTGTTGTATTCAATGGAATTAAAAAAAAAATAAATTAAAAAAACAAAAATATATAACTGGATGGAGAGTCCAGTTAGACTCAAAATTTGTTCTTCATTTGTTTTGAGAGTGATTTATCCTGTGTCTGCCCAGTCACCATTTTTGTAAGTAAATAATTTATTTTTTTAAAAATAAAATTCCTAGCACCTAAATGCTGGTTTTTAGATAGTTGTGAGGTGTCACTATTCATGCATTTCATATTTGTAGATCTCTGTTTAAAATTTATAAGCCTTTGCTTCAGGTTTACAAATCATTTATGTATGTTGGCAAACATGCTGGTACCCTTGGTGAACTTGTGCTCTCTTGCCAGCATGTGTAATATATGATTTCATGATAATATTTGAGGCTGAGCTTTAGACATGCCAGAGACATTTTTATGGTGTTTTTTTAAAGAAGAAAAAACAGCAGCAAAACTTTTTTGAGGGGATTGGAGTCAAGAGGAATATACCAGCATTTCCTTTTGAAAAAGCTGATTTACTCTGGGGATGCTGTTTTCTACGTGTCTGTGATAAAAAGTGGGAGCAAAAGTCTCTGTCTTCTGTGGCAATGAGGAATTTCTTACACGTTGTGCTTCTTGTGGACTTGTAGCATCTCAGTGCATTGAGAGAAGTTTTATCTCAGAGCTGGTTCCTCTTCATCTCTAGGACCTGGGCATCTACATCTGCTCTACACACTCTGCCATAGGGATTCTTTACTGAGATGATTTTGAGCACTGGTAGACACCTGTACATGTTTTTTCTGTATTCTTACATATTAATCAGGATTGGAAAAAGAAATTGTTAATAACATTTTTAGAAGTTTTTAAAAGTTCTTAAATACTTTATATTAAATTATCATAATTTCCATATATTTTAAGAAGTTCTGATAATCTTTGCCTACATTTTATGGTGGTTTAGAATAGTTTGCATTTCTGTCGGTGTTGATAATTAGATACCAGTGTGTTAGGAACACTATTTAAAGCTGGTACAAATATTTGCTGTGAGCATACTTTAAAAACAACCCACCCTCTGCTTTTTTCCTCTCCTCAACCAGGGTTCCTTTTAATCTTTCTAAATTAGTTATAGATATATTTTTCTATCTGTTTCTATTGTAAAGGATAGTATTAGATTATTTTGAAAACTCCTTAATTTTATCACAGGTAGAGAGAGAAAAAGCTCCCAACATATAGGTCAAACCAGATCAATAGTTATTTCTCATTTCTTGGTATAATTGCACTAGTGATGTGCCCTTGCAGCCACCTCGGAGCTTGCTGCATAAGGTGCCTGGCTCCTAATTAGTCCCTCTTTGGGAATTGAGCAAACCACTCTCCACAGCCTGTGTTACAGACACCTGCAGTTCACTCCATGTAAGAAAATTTGAATTTTATGTTTGCCCTTATTCTTTCTTGAAAAAGAAACAAAATCAAAACCCAAACTATGATAACTGCTGACCAGCCAGCTGCCATTACACAAAACTCACATAATTAAAACCAATGTATGTTCATAGAACATTAGAATGGTTTGGGTGGGAAGGGACTTTTAAAGGTCATCTAGTCCAACCCTCCTGCACTGAGCAGGGACATCTGCAACTAGAGCAGGTTGCTCAGAGCCCCAAACAACCTCCCCTGCAGTGGTTCCAGGGATGGGGCATTGTCCACCTCTCTGGGCAACCTGGGACAATTTTTTGCCCCTCTCAGTGTAAAACATTTCTTCCTTATTATCTAGTCTAAATCTTAGTTTAAAATCATTACCCCTTGTCCTGTTGCATCAGGCCCTGCTAAGAAGATTGTCCCCATCTTTCTTGTAGCCCCCCCTTGAAGTACTGGAAGTCTGCCATAAGGTCCCCCCAGATGACTCTTTTCTGTTTGTATATTATATGCTTAGCCCTTCAAGAAAAGGATTTTTTCCAAGACTTATCCTAGAATGGTTTGTGTTGGAAGGTACCTTAAAGATCATCAAGTTCCAACCCCCCTGCAACGGGCAGGGACACCTCCTACTAGACCAGATTATCTCATATACTCATCAGTTTTAGGAGGAAGGTCTCTCCTGTCACTCAACACAGTTGGTGTAAATTATATTATTTACTTTTCTAAGTATGGCTTATATTAAATTGCCTGGAGATATTGGTTGTTATGAGGGCATAAAGTGGTTTTATACATACATATTCGGGTATGTAAAGTGGTTTGTTGGTTTTGCTGAGACTATTTTTGTGCTAATAAATCCAGCATTTAGAAACATTTTGTTAGACACACTCATTCTATATCTCTATACAAATACATAGTTATATATACCACCAAAACATTTTGGAGATGATCGTGGTAAACTATTTATTTGGGATTTATTTCACTAAATTTTGCAACCTAATTTTTATTTCCTTGTTCTCAATCTGATTTTCTAGGTTCTGTTCTTCTCAATGATGTTTCATTGACTGTCTATCTCTGGGCACAAATTTATGATATTCTATGACAGCTGTGGGCCCTGTTCCTATTCATTGACTGCAGTAGCTCAGTGCTTCTAGATGATCTAATAGATGTATAAATTTTTTGTAGGTAAAGTTAGGTGAAAACAATCCCACCTGATAGTTGGATTGTGCACAGAAGGAGCAGATTGATGGACTTACAATCTAATAACCATGATTTTGTTGAATTTTAATGGGAAATGTTGACATTTTGGTATACTAAAAGAAGTCTGCAATCTAACTAATTCCTGTGTCATCACAGGGCTTCAGCAATTTTTCTGCAAGCTACAATTTCTTTGTGCTATTTTATGCATATTTTTAGCTGTTGACCTATGCATCTACCTAATTATTGACTTAATTTTTCGACACTCTGCTCTTTACTTCAGATTTATTCTTCCCTATACTCTCTGATTTATTCTGACAGTCTAGTTCTAGTTTCTTCAACAAGTCCAAATAATTAAGATCAACTTCTGCCATTATTCTTTTCATCCTTAGGTCTCCTATGTGAAATTCAGTATATGTTTAAACAATTTTATTGCCTGCTGTTTGTGGAAGCTTTTCTTAGTCATCCTTACGATGTGCTGCACAAATCCAGTCCATTTGCTAAACCTGATTTAGGTTACAGAAGTAGCCTAGTTTGTTTATTTGTGAAATTCTAAAACCCTTCAATAGACAACGATCAACCACAAAAGGGTCTTCAGGAAATTTCATGAGGAATAATTTCAAGAGAAAACTAATAATGAAAATACTATTTCTAGATATAGATAGTGGGAGAAACCAGGTGATGGAGGAATCTTACCTTCCTGCAGCCAGGCAGATTTTTTCACAGAATCACAGAATGGTGGGGGTTGGAAGGGACCTCTAGAAATCACCTAGTCCAACCCCCCTGCCAAAGCAGGTTCATCTAGGCAAGGTCAGGCAGGAACGTGTCCAGATGGGTCTTGAAAGTCTCCAGAGGAGACTCCACAACCTCTCTGGGCAGCTGGTTCCAGTGCTCCGTCATCCTCACAGTAAAGAAGTTTCTCCTCATGTTGAGGTGGAACTTCCTGGGTTCCAGTTTGTGCCCATTTCCCCTTGTCCTGTCATTAGGAACCTCTTTCCTGGAACACATTTTTTTCACCCAATACATCCGTGCATATGGTCTTTTCAAACAAAACCCAGCTCAACGAGCAAGAAAATGTAACACAAACAACATATCACAAGGCTCTTTGGTCACAAGAGCACCAAACACCTTGTCAGGCTTCTTGTAATAGGGATGGGCTGGCAGTGAATTTTTATACTTTGTTTTGAAATCTTTTACTTTATAGTACATTGTCTTTATTGCAAGGGGTTTTATTTTCTTACAGTAGATTTCTGACTTAGCACATTGGTGCATCCAAATGTTTATAATGTTTATAAATGTTTATAAATACATTAAGGGAAAAGGTCAGGAGGATGGAGCCAGGCTCTTTTCAGTGGTGTCTAATGATAGGACAAGGGGCAATGGGTGTAAGCTGGAACAGAGGAGGTTCCACATAAATATGAGAAGAAACTTCTTCACAGTGAAGGTGACAGACACTGGAAGAGGCTGCCCAGGGAGGTTGTGGAGTCTCCTTCTCTGGAGACGTTTAAAGCCCGTCTGGACGTGTTCCTGTGTGACCTGATCTAGGTGATTCTGCTCCGGGGGGAGGATTGGACTAGATGATCTTTCGAGGTCCCTTCCAATCCCTGACATTCTGTGATTCTGTGATCCCTTCAACTGCCCTGGTTTGTATCCTGGTTAGTGTGGGTTGCATCCCTGAGCATTATAAATCCATTGCTATTTTTTCATACCTTTAACACCTGGTGATATTTGATTCCATATTGTTTTTTTACAGAGAAGCAGCATTCCCCTGGTGGGGTGATAAAAGATTTATTGTTTTTAGGCCAGCAAAGAACTGAGGTGTACACTGTGCTGTATTAAGCTTTGTGGTTCAAGTTTCTACTCAGTTTCTCAACAGCTCAATAAGGAATTCCTTTAGGAGATTCCACAAAGATGGAAGGAGATTTTCTTCCTTTTTAAATATTGAGCAGAAAGTGGGATTGTTTCACTATCTCCTGTTGTCTTGTGCCAATATATTATACATATACTGAGCTGAATAGATTTAACCTGTATAATCTTTGCCTCAGGAGCTGTTCCTTCCTTAATGCCTGGAAAACAGCCACAGTGTTTTTGGCAGCACTCGAATGTAGCTGACAGGGCTTATCTCAAGGGACAATTGCTTCATGAATGGTTTTTGACCCATGTGTGTTAAGTTTTCATTTTATCAGCTTATTCATCTTTTATAAAATGAACAACAGTGACAAAAATGATGCTCTAGCACCCATACCATTCCATACCTGTTTCTTATCTTTTTTTCCTTCACTGCTTGACTGTGATTTGCTTTGTTCAGACTAAAGGCAGTTTAAAAAGAAAAACCTTTTTTTTAAGTATGTGCTGTCATTCTTTGGATTTTAAAGTTTAAATTTCATTTATTCAACACACGACACCATTACATCATTTCAAGGGTGAAGAAAATCATAGAATCATAGAATGGTTTGGGTTGGAAGGGACCTCCAAAGGTCATCTGGTCCAACCTCCCTGCATGAGTAGGGACATCTCTACCTAGGGCAGGTTGCACAGAGCCCCATGAAGCCTGACCTTGAATGTCTCCAGGGATGGGACCTCCACCACCTCTCTGGGCAGCTCACTCCAGTGACTATCATCCTCATGTTAAAGAACTTTTTTCTATGTAATGTAATTAAATCTGCATCCTGTATTGCAGTGTAGCTGTAAAATGGCATCTCAATATTAAAATATGGGACCTCTCTGGGCAACCTGTTCCAGTGATCAACCACCTTCATATTAAAGAACTTTTTCCTAATGTTCAACCTAAATCTACCCTTTTCTAGCTTAAAACCATTACCCCTCATCCTATCAAAATAGAAGGGGTATTGAATTAGGAGGCCACCCATTGAGCTGCTAATAGTTGAAGAATCATTCAAAAAAAACTTGTCTTTTTTTCTTTTTTTCCCCAAAGGTAACAACGCTTGTGAACACAAGCAACAAAGGACCATCTGGCAAAAAGAAAGGGCGCTCGAAGAAGGCTCACGTGTTGGCTGCTTCTGTGGAGCAGGCCACCCAAAACTTCTTAGAAAAAGGAGACCAAATTGCTAAAGAGAGCCAGGACCTCAAGGAGGAGTTGGTTGCTGCTGTAGAGGATGTGCGCAAACAAGGTATGGGGGACAAAATGCTTAATGGGGGAACTGCTTCATTTGATCCTTTTCAAGTTTTCTGCCAAAATAAGTGTGTCGACTGCTCTGATAATCATAGAATGTTTCAGGCTGGAAGGGACCTCCAGCAGTCATCTGGTCCAACCAACAAGTAAGGACATCCCTACCCTAGGTCAGGCTGCTCAGAGCCCCATCAAGCCTGACCTTGAAGGACTCCAGGGATGGGGCCTCCACCACCTCTCTGGGCAGCTCATTCCAGTGGCTATCATCCTCATGTTCAAGAGCTTTTTTCTATGTAATGTAATTAAATCTGCATCCTGTATTGCAGTGTAGCTGTAAAATGGCATCTCAATATTAAAATAGCTCAACCTTCCTGACTCACAATGAATGATCTAAATTTGGTAAAAATAAAGTGATTATTTATTTGTTTTCCTTTTAGAGGCCAAATAGTGAACTCAAATATTACTTAGCAGCCATGCTGCCCAGTGCCAAAGCTTCCTGTTTGATTTTCAACTTGCTTTTTATTCTGTGTGTCACAAACTGATGTGATTTTTCATTTTGAGCAGGGGTTCCAAGCCTGTGGGTGCAAATGTAGAATTAGGATTATGGTGCATACATTCCTGAACAATCTAACAGCTATTAAACAGATAGTGCAGCAATATAGAATTACCTGTGGTTTCAGGGATATACTGAAATACATACAAAGATTATCAAGGTCTGAAAATATATAGCTAATAGCAATATCAAAGCAATATTTTTTTCTAATAATAAATATTAGCATTGGTTTGTTATCTACATAGATTAAATTACATGTTTCAAGATGAATAATGTAACAAAATATTGCCTGGTTGGGCGTGGGACTCAGGTGTGGGATAATAACATTTTCTTTGCTGGCAGAAATAATCCCGGGTTTGTAAATTTAATATTTGAAGTTTGAAATATTATTATCAGAAAACTCCTTTCAAATCAGGCTTTGAAATTTTAAAAATCTCATGGATATCACGTGACAGTGTTCCTTCAAAAGGTAAAATGTATATCAGGTGCTTTCTAATTGACACGTGTGGTAGGGGAAAAATGTTTTCAGTATATTCCCCTAACAGAACTTTTCCTTTTTATTGGCTTTGGGTGTAATTATCTTTGTTGCAGCAGAATTAAGTGCCTTTCAGGTAATTTCCATTGTAAATCCCATGATCTAAAGATGCCATCTGCCAGTATTGTCAGTCCTGGGTTTAGAATGAGAGTGGCAGATCTCCAGCTGAGATTTTGAAGAATTTAGGTATAAAATACTGATTTTCACTGAGTTACTCTCTGGCACTGATAGGAGGTTTTTTTCTGTTTAGGAAAATTGAACTTAAATTCTCATAGGACCAGGAAGGGTTAAAATCTTAACACTGATTAGTGAATATTATGGTCTGGTCTATCCTGAGGCAATTTCTTCCTCCCGTCTACTATATGTATATTTGGTTTCACTATTTTCCTGTTCCTATGTGTAATCTGTTGGGTTTTTCTTAATATTCAATTAGTAATACATGATAATAAGTCAAATATTTGATGCATACTCTATGTTGAGTGTAACAGCAGTATTCTGGTGGAGTGTTGGGGATGGTGTTGGGTGGATTTTTGTTGATTTTGTGGGGCTTATTTTAGATTTTAGATGCTGTCTGATTGCTCTGGAATGCATTTGTCAACTACTTGAGTTTCCTGTTGCTTATATGACTTTGTGTTGCATTAAATTCTAGTTCAGCATCTTGAGTGCTGATGTGAGTGCCCTTGTTCCCTTTGCATTCACAGCTCTCTCCCTTTGGGGCTGTGATGCTGACTCAGTTTTGTGAGCATCTCCCAAGGAGCCTTCTGCAGAGCTAGAGTCATCATCCTGAGCTCTCTCATGCTCTCTGATCTAGGCAAATATACCACATTCATTAGCATGGTATCAGAGCTGCTTATTCTCTTTATCATTAGAGCTTTGCATTAGTTAAGGCCATTTCTTTGTGGGTTTTTGTTAGAGGTTTTGCTGTGGCGAGTTTCGGTTTTCTTTGTAACTGAATTTCTGACTTTTTAATTGATAATACACCTTTTTTAAAAAAAAAACCCCAACATTTAAATATATTAATATATTTAATATTTAATATATTTTAAAATACAGGAAGCAGAGAGGAAAAAAGATCTTAAACAGTATTACACAGAATGATGCAGGCATTCATCTTTTGTCAACGCTGCAGGCTAGGAAAAAGTCTGTCAGAAAAGTGGAGCAGCTTTTTTGGGTCTGTACAACATGAGTCCATAATTAGAAGAGCAGGAGTCACTAAACACCAGTATTAGCACACAGGAGCTGGGCAAACTACACCAGCCTTGGTGTGATGTGAAGTGATATGTTTAGCTCAGTGACATGAAGAGCTGCCTTAATGAACTGAGGCTGTTTTGCCAGATTATTGCTACTTGATTTTCTGGCAAAATTCCAGTTTGGATAATAAGACTGAGAAGCTAAAAAAGTCTCCTGCAGTTCCAGCTGGCTCTGGCATGTTCCTCTTTTCCTGCCCTATATTGCTGTGTGCTCTTATGTTCTACTATAGATGGTTGTTGTGATTCATCCCAGGGAGTTACTTTCCATTGATAGGCATGAAATAAATGTATTGTATCATTTGTAAAATACTTTGGAGTTAACGTGGATCCAAAAAATATATAACTTTAAGATCCTTCTATATTTAGTACTGTGGAAGGGTAAATTGTATTTACTGAACAAAATCTGACACAGTTTTGATTTACAAAGTTGAGTTCTGAAAAAAGAAGAGTAAGAAGATAGATTTTTAATATGTTTTGTTATTATTTCACTAAAATTATTTATTAATTTAAATACCATTAATTTAAATTATTATTATTATAAATATTATTTAATATTATTATGTCACTATTTTATTTAAAGGAGTAAATATTTGATGCATAAAGCTCATACCTGTATATGTATACGTGTGTGTGTGTGTATGTATGTATTCCATAATAGGAATAATTTGGCCTTGTAGTTCAAAACTAAGTGAAATTATCCAGTGACTATGCCCTCAAACACTTCGCTGTATGGGGATTTATTCTGATATTGTCAGAGTTGTGTAAAATACCTCCCAGATGGGGGACAGATGAGACCTAGGAAATGCTGATGTTTGTCATTCATGTTTTACATTAGCCACAAGAGAAAGCAGTCAGTCTTCTGCATATTGAGATTTTGGGACTAGTGAGATTCTTGTGTATTTTTTGGGTTATAATAAGCCTAAGCCCTGAAACTACAAAGCCAGAGAAGTTCAGGGAAGTGGAGAACAACTCAGAAATCAAAAATACAGTCTGGGGAGGGGAGCAGAGGGAGATATTTTCATAGCGTAGGTGTCTAAGTGCAACTGGTCCCTTATTGATCATTAGAGAAGAAGGAAATTCCCTGTGGAGGAGACATTCAGGTTGTGGTTCACACAAAAATCTACAAAGAGCTGCTGGTCCATTGGGCTCAGGTCTGATTCCATTTATTAACAGCCTGGGATGCCGAGGAAAGCAAGACAAGGAAATAGATTTTATTTATGTAAATTTATTCTACCTATTAAATGACTTCAGCAATGCCTATCTTGTGGGTATTTGCTAATGACTGCCTGATTTAAATATAATTTCCCTAGAAGTTTTCTGGTATATAGCTGAAACTTTCATTAAAAACATGATTTAATCTAGCAGTTGGTGGTTCTGTTTTAAATTTTGGCTTTTCAAGCAAGGTGGATGCAACTTTACCCCATAATCTGAAATTTATGCTTCAATCAAGGCACAGAAAATAGCTGTTGCTGTTTTTTATGTTTGAAGACAGTGTAAACTTGAGGTAGACAATTTTTTGTTCATGCAGATTTATGCACATTGTATAAACATAATATATTTATATCCATGACTGTCAGTACACTTGAAAGTCTGTATCACTATCTGACATGCAAAAATGACTTTAACCTTCTTCATAACTTTTCTCTGTGATGGAACATATTAAAAAGTAATATTTTTAATACTTTAATGCTTTACCTAGTTTTTAAAACTTTTTAAAACTGTAGCCTCTTTAATATCTTCCTTGTATTCTGTCCTCTCTTCAGTTACCTTGGGAGAAAAGCAGGAATCTGCACATCTCAGGTGATGGAAACAAACTCTAAAATACACATGTATGAGCTGCTGGTTGTTTTTATAATCATTTATAATGGTATTTGAGCTCGTTTAAGCTCTTCTGATTTCGATAGCAGTATGATGGAGAGAGACAGATTCTGCCTTGACACTTGTAATGTCACATACACTGTCACTTATAACTGCCTCAGTTTGGTGTTCCTGGGGACAGCCAAATTCATAGCCAAACGCACAGCACTCTGAGTCTTAAAACAGTACACTGTTCACCTGGTTATTTGTATTTTAGGAGACTTTTCCTGATTGTAAATTTTTTTTTTTCAGTTAGACCTTGTTAAACCAACACTTCCTTCCTAAAGCCCAGTTTTTGCTGTGCCTTGTTATCCCAGCTCTTTAAGACTTGCTGCCTGGAGGTCTTGACTTTCCTGACTGAAGCACAAAATCCCTGCTTGGATTTTACCTTCCTTTAAACTTTTATACTCTCTTTAGATTTTTTTTTTTCTGCCTTTTAATCCATTTTTTTAAAACTGCATTAAAAAACTGCAGCCATCTCTGTTTCCCAAGGAGTCTGTGCTACTCTCCCCTATACTCCTCCGTTCCCCTCTCCTTTTCTTTGCCACCTTCACGTGGTCACACATTTATTTTGTCTTCCTTGCAATTCAGGGCCTGAAGTTTCCCCTGTCTCATGGTCTCTCTAGATCTCCCATTCCCTGTTAACCCTTCTTTCTTCCATCTCCTTCTCATACCCTGGTTCTGTAAGGAGTATGAGGGGATGTAAGGTCCTTGTCTCTAATATTCAGTCATGGTTTTGTAAGACAAAGCAGAAAAAGGAAAAAAAAAAAAAGTATTTTTCTTGAGATCTTCTTTTCCTCTTTACAATGTACCTTGTTTGTTGTCCTTGTTTTCTCTATGAATAAATTACACTCCTCTCTTCTCTGACCCTGGATAACTGCTTCTCACTGTTGTTAACCCATCCTTCTGAATGTGCTTATTTTTATCCATTCTATACCTTTTTCCCATGGATTTCCTTCCTTTCTGACACTGAAAGCATTCCCAGTAAACCTTTCTAATTTATATTTGAGTCCAGGGTGTGAACATCTTCTTACATAGCATGTTACACTTGCTTAGCAGAGTTAAAAGTAAGTAGAAAAAGGTTTGTACCCATTAGTATATAAAAGCTTTCCTGGAATAGTTTGGGTGTAACACTTGGAGCTACATTTAAAATATATTAAAAAAAAGCAAGCAGCTTAGCTGAATGCATTACACTTTTGTTCATTTACTTAATAAGAATTCACCTAATGGATGTGGGCTTCCTGGCTCTCTCTGCTTGTTCTTCAGAATTTTTCCTAGTTTATCAAGGAACTACTTTTACGAGGGTGTTTTTATAGAAGCCATTAAAAGACTTATCACAATGCAACTATCACTTGACGTGGGAGAGGAGGAAATTCTTTTTATAGAGAAAGCAAACGGTGAAGTATTGTCTGATTTCTGCATGTTTGCAACTCAGAGTCCCAGTGACAGGGTTCTAAATGAAGGGCTGATCTGTAATTGAAGATATGTAAAAGGTATCTCTTACTGGAGTAACAAACCACTGATTAATTCAGGGCTTTGGGGGCATTTTTACGAGTCCTTTTGGCTGATTTTTGTTCCCAAAGTTTGAGCTGGATGAAAGAACTGTAGGATAGTGGGTTTGAATCTGGCAAGTGTGAAGGAGGAATAATAGATTCTTTAAAAATAATAAAATCTGACACTGGTATTTTATCACTTAATATTTGTCTACATAACCTAAACTATTGTTTCTTACCTGGGTCAGAGACTAGAGAAATATTTCTTTAGGATCTGATCTTTTCACTTAAACATGTTCTCCCTATGCTTATTTATAATACTTTCTACTGAAGTATATGAGAACTTCTTTTTTTGGCTTAGAGAAGTTGGTGTCCACTACTCGATAGAGGAAAAAATGTGCATGTAGAAAGAAATTACTGAGCAGCAGTTACTTGAGACAGACTAGATTGTCTATTTTGGAAGATGAAGTGAGGCTTGTGGGCAGTCCTGCTTAATGGGACAATGAATCTTGATCTGCACTTCTGAAAGAACCTATGTGTATCATAGAGTCATTGAATCATTAAGGTTGGAAAAGACTTCTAAGATCATCAAGTCCAACTGTCAACCCAGCACTACCCTATCCATTAGACCATGTCCTGAAATGCCATGTCTACACGTTTTTTGAACAACTCCAGGGATGGTGACTCCACCACCTCCCTGGGCAGCCTGTTCCAGTGCTCGACCACTCTTTTAGTAAAGAATTTTTTTCTAATATTCAATCTAAACCTCCCCTGGAGCAACTTGAGGCCATTTATATTATGTATTTATATAAGCATATTCTTCATTTTGCCAGAAGTATCAATGATGAGGTTCTCTGCAACTTGCTTTTTGCCCATCTCATCTTGACTCATGCCTGTCCAGCAGAAAGCTTTGAGTGTGAAGACTTGAAATCTTACATTCAGCAAGTCATTGAGGCTGTGGCTTGGAAAGTCCATCTTGTTTAAACAAAAATATTCATAATCTATTTTGAATTGCTTGTTACGTTTGGAAGTGACTTCAATTGTTGTTCATGTTTGCAGTGCTCCTCCTAAGGAACATGGCATGCTAAATGGCATTTTATGCAAATAGTCTAATGCTTCCTTTTTCAGACCCTTTTTAAATCCGTTAATTATCTTTCAGCTCTCAGAGAATTTAGCTTCTGAAAGGCATTAAAGTTCCATTTCTGAAATGATTTAAAACACTTCTGATGAAAAAGCAGATATTTTACAGAATCCTAAAGAGTTGTTATACAGATAATAGTGTTGAGATTTCCCAAATCCAACAATGAGGCTGCTGCAGCTCCATGGCTCCAGGTCCAAGTAATAATGAGACTAACCATATATTCCCAGTAGCCACATGCACACAAAACCACATATGCAGCTCATATATACATATGTACACAGCTGACCAGACACATCAGCATTTGACACTCACTATTATGTGATTCTAAATGTAACGCTGGCCCAGGTTGCCCAGAGAGGTGGTAGAAGCCCCATCTCTAGAACTATTCAAGGTCAAGTTGGCCAGAGCTCTGAGCAACCTGCTCTAGTTGCAGATGTCCCTGCTCAGTGCAGGGGGGTTGGACTAGATGAACTTTAAAGGTCCCTTCCAAGTCAAACTATTCTATGGTTCTATGAAGCAAACCCAACAGCACCAAGTGTCTGTCTTACCCTCTTCCCCCCTCTGGCTGATTAGAGTTGAAGGTCCATTAGTGAGCAGTACCTATATTCCATGTATAATGGAGCTCTCTTCAGTAACTGTGTTTAGCATCTCAGTCTATCCCATAGCTGGCCCCTGGATCCTGATCTCCTCAGTTGCCCCACTCCCAAAGACACACATGTGGAAGCAGATCTCCAGATGCTGTGGTCTCCCCAGCAGCTGGAAATTGGAAATCTGGCCCAAGGCAAGACCAGATAAGTGCAGTGACCAACAATTTGTTCACATCACTGGCCCCTTTTATCCTCTTATGCCTCCATTTTTCCCTGTCTATTCCTCCCTTAATCATCTCCATCCTTCCTTCTCCTCTGAACATCCCATTACAAATCTTGTACAGTCCTAAAATGTTTTTCCCCTGCATCCTATAATGAGTCCAGATCCTTGAGCAGGAAGCTAAAAATAGAGAAGAATGAAATGCATACAAGTGACTTTCTGTACACACCCTTGGTGGTTCAGGCAGTTGGGGAGGTCTTGAACTGGTGATGATCCTTATTCTTGGTGTAGCCAACTGACAGCTTACTCTCTGCTCCATCTTCAAAAGATTTATTTCTCTTGCAGCCTTGGCTGAAGCTTTTTGAGTATTCATTTAATTTTTCAATATTTTGTTTAAGCTCGTGTTTGTTTAGATTTATTAAAGTGACTTACATCTCCTAGCTGTGTTTGTTATAAAGGGTAGTTGGCATTTGATATATTGCCCAAATATGACAGTTTGAGACCAAGTTTATAAAAGCACGGTGATATATGTTTGAAAAATAACAGAAATTAATATATTGGGTGATTTTTTTTTCTTTTTCATGCTGTATTTTATTTATATTGTCTGTCTTGAAGATCTTATTACTACTGTGACTCTAGAGCAGGGAAGAATGAAATTGCTTTAGAATGTCAACTTCTGACAGTTGTCAAAAATTAAATTATACTTACAAATAGAAAGCTATAGAAATAGTGTTTCTTCCAGAAATATTTGACTTGAATTCTACAATCAAATCCTAAAATTACTATTTGTTCTTTTAGAAGCAATCTTGCTGTTAAGAATGGTTTTATTTGAGACAGATTGCAGAATTACACCACAGTTGGAAAAAAAAAAAAATCTATCAAGGGATTGTAACTAGGGCATATTTTTCATTAAATATCTTACTCCACCATGCAGCACAGTGTAATATTAGTATGCATGAAATTTCTGAATTCAGGTCAAATTTGGAAAATAGTTCCACTAGGATTTTTACAAAATAAAGTAAAAATAGGGTCTTGCAGATAGGAAGAGGCACCATCAGCAGTTATCGTGCCCTATTCTGTCTTCCAGCAGTAATTCCCAAACTGGGTAGGCTTAGTCCACAGCCAGTAATCCCCAGCAGTATTAAATGTGCAGCCTTTTCAATTAAGTTTTGAGATAACCAGGAACAGTGTTCTGCAAGAAGCTTTTCCAGCATGCATGAAATCTGTATTTAAGTCCTCTCTGTGCGTAATTCAATATAGAGATTGGAATTGAAGTCTCTGACCCCTCAGAAGAACACTGTTGCTGTGAAGCTGTAGAGCACCATGGGAGGAGCATCGTGGCCTCTCCTTTTGAAGCTGTTCTAATTTACGTGCTAGTGAAACATCATCTGGATCACAGCTGAGTGCTTGAAATTGCTGGTAATCCATTGGGCAGAAATTCTGAAGTGAATTTTTTTTGTTCAACCCAACATTGACTCACCCTTTGAACTGGAAAATCAGTGATTTTAGTCTGTCAGATTGAAAGTGTTTGGAAGGAGATTCCATTTGGCTTGGCAATGGAGTGATCCCAGATGACTGTGTGTAGTGCTGCCTAAAACCAGTGAGGCAGGTTTTTAATGGAGAAAAGGATATGCTGGAGTCATTCAAAGTCAGGCTTGATGGGGCTCTGAGCAGCCTGCCCTAGGTAGAGATGTCCCTACTTGTGTAGGGAGGTTGGACCAGGTGACCTCTAGAGGTCCCTTCCAGCCTGAAACGTTCTCTGATTCTAAGAGTAAGAATTTTGCCAGGTAATGTAGTGATGGACAAGGCAAACCAGGGGGAGATCTGGAACAGTGCAGAGACTTTGTCTTGGTTATTTAAATTGGGAATTAGCCCGTTGAAGGGAGAAGGTCAAGACGAGCTTGAGATTTGGTCATTCCTTTCTGCTTCAGTTGCATTGCTTTGAATGAAGAGCTGGTGGACAATATGGGGTGTGTTACAAAGCCAACCTTCACCCAAAGGGAGGCAGGTTCCTTGTGCACCACCATCCTTATCCTGTCCTGTTGCCTTCACCTCTCCAGTCCTTTCTCCCTTGCTGTGCTGAAAGATGGATTTTCAGTCTTTTAAAAACTAACTAGAAAATTTCAAGGGTGAATTTGTAAGGATTACACAGGAAAAAGTTACTAACAAACAAAACAAAATATTTTCATTCTGTTGAGTGTTGTACATGAGGTGGTAAAATATATTTTCAGTTCTAAAAAGCAATTTTTCTTTGTTGATGGTGTAATTGTAAATACTGCTGTAACTCACCTAAAAGGTGAGAACTTTGGGTTCTAATCCATGTTCCCAGGATTATTTCTGCTACTTTCCCAGTCACATTTAATGAGAAAGATAAAAACAGTCCTTGGAGCGATGAACTTTATCTGTGAGTCTTCCTTGCACCCTCCTCCTCACCTAAAGTGCGTTTCCTTCTGTGTTCTCTATTTTTGGATGCATTTGCCATGGCAGTCATCCAACTTTAAAAGCAGTTGTGAAGGAGCTTCATTCTCCTGTACAGATTAGACTTTAATTCTGGAGATGGTTTCAGAAAGTGGGAGCTGATGAGAGAAGTAATAAAAATGACAGCATGAGAATTTGAAATACAATTCCTAGTATCTGAATCCTACAAGGTGCTCAATCAATATATAAAAGACTTTAATTTACTGTCTTTCCATTTACCATTTTGAGCACGTCTTTGTCTGGAGTACATTTTTCAAAGGCCACTGTTCTGAGTAATACTTTACAGAGTGAGGGCTATAAAATGTTATAGTCAAATAACACACGCTGCTTTCTTCTACAAAATATCAAATTATAGTGTTCTGATCACTAACTATATCTTGTTCTCTCTCAATTTTAGTCCCTTTATCAGAGACTAATACCTTGTAAACTTTAGGTCTGCAAGACTTATGGCTGCTGCTTATATATAAAAACTGGAAAAACAGACAGTGAATTCTGTAGTTAGTTATTTTTATAACTCCTAAAATCAGAAGTCTAGACTCTCCACTGATTTTAATTTGTGATGTTTGCAAATCTCATTCATCCATAATTGTTCCAAATTTGACTTTCAGAGCTGTGCTTGGCTTTTTTTCCCTTGTTTTAGTTGCAGATAAATCAGTTTATAACCTCTGTTTATATTATTATGTGATTTCTACAGGATTTGATGAAACACATGTTGTCGTTCTTCACAAAAATGTATTAACCCTGTCTTCACCTGTTTCCTCTGGACCTTATGGTTTTAAATTGCTCTGCTAGACATGATTGTCCACAAGCATGTACCTGAATTAAGCTATTGTTCAGTTACTCTTGAAGCATTTTCCACCAGCTGAAGCAGTTTCCATTTTCTCCTCTCACTTGTCTTATATTGTGCTCCTTTTCTATTGCTTCTACATCTGAGAATGCTTTCTATGCAGAAAAACTCTATTTTTTCTGAGCCTGTATAGCTAGTAGAAAAATTCACTGTTGAGCATTAGGGGTGTCCTTTATCAATACTTAGGCATGGCAGAAATTGTGTTGAGTTTCTAGTATAACATTGAAAAAAAGGAGAAATAGGTATAAATCCCTCATGAATACTATAGCTGGAAAATTAAAAGAAAATTTCAGGGGAAAGAGGTTCTGTAATAACCCAGACATAGCAATAAAGAAGGAGAAGTTGGTGAGGGAGTTGTAGAGTGAATCTGGCTGTTTATGATGAATTCCTGAAGACTGTACACTATGATTGCAGGTGGAAGCAAGTAGATAGAAATGATGATCTAGGGACCCTTCCAGTCCTGTGTTCCTGCACACAACATAATCTGGTTGAATGTAAGGATCATACACTGTACTGACAAAGTCATTTTGGCCCACTTCTAATTTTCTCCAAAGGATCATAGACTTGAAGAATGTTTTAGGTTGAAAGGGACTTTAAAGATCAGCTAGTACAACTCCTCTGCACTGAGCAAGGACATCTTGAACTAGAGCAGGTTGCTCAGAGCCCCAGTCAACCTGACATGTTTCCAGGGATGGGGCATTGACCACCTCTCTGGACAACCTGGGACAGGCTCTCACTACCCTCAGTGTAAAAAATTTCTTCCTTATCTTTTGTCTAAATCTCCCTCTTTTGATTTAAAGCCATTGCCCCTTGTCCTGTCACGACAGGCCTTGCTAAAATGATTGTCCCCATCTTTTTTTATAAGCCCCCTTTAAGTATTGGAGCTGCAATAAGGTCTCTCTGGAGCCTTCTCTTCTCCAGGCTGAACAAGCCCAACTCTCCCAGCCTGGCTTCCCAGTAGAGGGGTTCCAGCCCTCCCACCATTGCTGGGGCCTCCTCTGGCCCCGCTCCACCAGCTCCATGGCTCTGCTGTGCTGAGGACTCCAGAGCTGCCCCAGCACTCAGGGGGGTGTCCCCAGAGTGGAGCAGAGGGGCAGGATCCCCTCCCTGTCCTGCTGCCCACGCTGCTGGGGAGCAGCCCAGGAGGACATTGGCTGCTGGGCTGCGAGCGGACGGGGCCAGCTCAGCTCCAGCTCCTCACCCCCAGCACCCCCAGGTCCTTCTCCCCAGGGCTGCTCTCCAGCCCTTCATCTCCAAGCCTGTGTTGATACTGAGCATTGCCCTGACGCAGGTGCAGGACCTTGCACATGGCTTTGGTGAACCTCTTGAGTCCCGATACAGAGCCCTGAGGGACACCACTTACCACTGGTCTCCATCTGGACATTAAACTGTTGACCACTACCCCCTTATACCTTGGGGTTGCATGGTAGGACAGACTTTTAGAGTCTTTGTTCATTGATCTTTATTTCAACTCTTCTTTCTCCATTCACCTTTTTTTTTTCTCCCCTCTGCACTTTATCCATGACTTTCCAGACTAATCCAATCTCTATTTTTTGCCTTTGGCTCAGTGAAAACTAAAGATGTGTGATTTCTTGGGTTTTTTTGCAATTCAATGTGAGGCAGAAATATTCAATTAGCTCTAAATGTGCTAATTAAACAGCAGAGGTGCTCTAGCTTGGCTCACACAGAAATCTATATGGACTAATATACCTGCTGAGAAGTGCATCGAATAGATGCAGCTGATGATTACTCCTGATAGCTAAGCATGGTTTGTACACCTCTCATGGTTCTTAAGATGCTTCCACAGTGGCACCTCTATGTGCAGCTCTCACTAATGATTGTTTCTTTCTATTCTCATTCAAATCCTAGCAATAATCCTCTATTTGTTGTGAATCTTTTACTATATAAAGCATACTGATCTGCCTTTCCATGTGTTGGCGATGGTCCTTAGATCAGCTTCGTGTTTTGATCCCTTCACCAGGGTGTAATTTCACAGGATGAAGTTGAGGGATCTCTTTATCTCTCAGCACAGAAGCTCTTGCAGTTTTTAAGCATTCATGCCATGTGTGTAGTTATATAAGGGGCTATGTTATATTAACACCTGTATGGTAGATGATTTCTGATTGAAACTGGCAATAAAGTGTGAGTGTATGATAATGTCACCAAGTCAAGTTTAGATGAAAGATTGCTATAGGCTTTGGAAGTTGTGTTTTTAATGTAATTCCCAGTTTTGGAAAGGTAGGGTTAGTTTTGATGTAGTTTGATGCTTTGGGCAGGATTTCAGAAATCCTTGACAAGTTCTTTTGTGGTGGAAAAATAACTGCATTGGGTCTTGACTATAGGCTACTGTAAATAATGTGTGCAGATTATGTGAGCAGATAGTAGAAATGAAATAACTTAATTCTTTAAAAGTGCTATTGTACCTTCTATCTCTTCCTCTATGTAATCCTGCAAGTGCTCTCCTTTGTATTCTTTGTTGTCTGCTTTCTCTTATCTTTTCTTATCACAAGCCCATACTGTAGACTTTCCCTGTACTGGTGACTTTGGTCTGCTTTTCTCATTTCTTATGCTATTTCATACTGGAAAACCTTCAATTTTTGTATTTAAATTTTTCCTTTTATTTTCCTGCCTTGCCCACAAACCCCTAAATTGTCCATCATTAACTCTTAATCTCAGTCAGGGTGTTACAAAAAGGCTTTTTTTTGTACTTTTAGCTGTGTTTGTTCCCCAGATTTTTAATAAAGACGTTAGGAACATGCTGTATGCCTCTATCATTTTCATAATCTACCAATTTCCTTTATCTCAGGCTCATCAGAAGCTGGGTGATCATCAGGCAGCAATACCTCTTGCTATATTAATTCCCAGGCTACAGCATGTTTGGAAACAATCTCTTTTCAGAGCCAGGTGGTCCCTGCTTCTCTTACTGATTCTGTCAAGTTATTCACAGATAAGAAAAAGTATAATTTAGCAGGAGTACAAAACTGACCCCTTAAAACATCTAGTGCTCAATCTACTAACTGATGAAGCTCATCGTTCATCCTCCCCACCTCCTCACTGTGTTTCCCAGGAGTTGACATTAGTAACTTGCTGCTCCTCCTGCTCTCAGAGCTCACTGGGAACTTCTGATAAGTTTCTTTGAGTAAACGTGGGTTGCTGGAAAATATCAACCCTTTGAAACTGAAGCTTATCTCAAAAAATATCAATTTCAACGAAACTTTTCATTGGGGAGTTTTTTTAATGTGATAATGGAGAATGATGGAGCTGATTCTAATTATGATTTTGAACTTAGTTTGCAGTGCCTGGGGCAGAGATGGAATCTACCCACTAACTTGCTTGGCTGTGCAGTATTTGTGAGTCTCTTCAAGCCCCAGAATGAAACCAATACCCAGAATGATAGAATCTGTCTGAATAATGAAGACTGCCACAGTGGTTTTCTTAGAGCCCTTTTCTATACCTCAAAGAAAGTTGTGTGTGCATTTCAAAAGCTGTTCCTTTCTATACTTGATACGTTTCGCTCAAATTTATTAATCACCCTTCTCTTTACATTTCATAAATGGCTATGCAGAAACTCATTAAATGATTAAATTCAAGACTTCAGTTGCTAGGTTGACCTGCTGGAAAGCAGCTCCACAGAGAAGGACCTGGGAGTCCTGGTGGACAATAAGTTAACCATGAGCCAGCACTGTATTTTTGTAGCGAAGAAGGGTCTCCTGGAGTTCATTGAGAAGAGTGTGACCAGCAATTTGAGGGAGGTTCCCTCCCCCTCTACTCTGCCCTAGGGAGGCCACATCTGGAGTATTGTGCCCAGTGCTGGGCTTCCCAGTTCAAGAGAGACAAGGAACTACTGGAGAGAGTCCAGTGGAGACTCCAAAGATACTGAGGGGACTGGAGCATCTCTGTGCCCAGAAAAGGCTGAGAGCCTGTGGGGGTTGGACTAGATGATCTTTTGAGGTCCCTTCCAACCCCTAACATTCTGTGATTCTGTTGAGCTGGAGAAGCCTGAGAGGGGATCTGATCAATGCTGAGCAGTGGCTGAAGAGTGGCTGTCAATAGGATGGAGCCAAACACTTTTCTGTGGTGCCAAGCAACAGGACAAGGGGCAACAGGCACAAAGTGGAACACAGGAAGTTTCACCTAAACTTAAGGAAAAACTTTTTCCCTGTGAGGGCTTTGGAGCTCTGGAACAGGCTGCCCAGAGAGGTTGTGGAGTGTCCTTCTCTGGAAACTTTCACAACCCACCTGGGCAACCTGCTCTGTGTCACAATGCTTTAGTAGGGGGGGTTGAACTAGATGATCTCCAGAGGTCCCTTCCAACCCCTGCCATTCTATGATTCTGTGATTCACAGAAAATGATTTTTCTTTGTCAGCTACATTCATTTTAGTCCTTTCATACAATTGTTTTAATGTATTTACTAATTACAGATCACCAAAAAGATGGTAGCTTTTTCTAACAGTTGCCACTGTAGTGATTTGAATAGATTACTCTTGTTTATGGGATGAAATATTCTAGTCATTTTGAATGTGCTTCTTGTCTCAGTTCTGCAGCTATCCTGTAAAGAAGGAAAACCCCATTTTTAATTAGAAATCTCAAAGTTTTAGAATAAACATTTAATGTGTGGAAAAACTACTAGCTCGATAAAGGAACAACAGGCTTCTTGCAGCACTGAATCACATGTCCCACTATCTTGCTGCATGGCAGGAATCATATAATTATAGAATGGTCTGAGTTGGAAGAGACCTCAAACATCATCTAGTTCCAACCCCTCTGCCATGGACAGGGACACCTCCCACTAGACCAGGCTGCTCAAGGCCTCATCCAACCTGGTCTTGAACACCTCCAGGGATGGAGCATCCACAACTTCCCTGGGCAACCTGTGCCAGTGTCTCACCACCCTGAGAGTGAAGAATGTCCTCCTAATTTCCAATCCAAATCTCCCCTCTTCCAGGTTGAACCTATTACCCCTTGTCCTATCATTACAAGCCCTTGTAAAAAGTCCCTCCCCAGCCTCCTTGTAGGTCCCCTTCAGATACTAGAATGCTGCAATAAGGTCTCCTCTGAACTATGTGTTTCTGCTTTGTGCTGATTTCTGGATGACAGTCCTCCCTCTTCCAGCATCTGGACTACATAAACAAGCACACTCAGGTCTCCTTGGAAAGGATTTTATGTGATTGGGTTCACTCCTAGCTGGAGTGTGAGAGCAAACAAGCTTGTGTACAGCCCTGGACAATCAGGTTTATCAGGCCACTGGAGCAAAGCCAGGAGAGAACCAATTTGGCAAGACAGATGCTATTTGCAGATAAAAAGAAACATTTTCCCTATCTTCTGTAGAACATTGAAATTCAGCTGCTTGACTTTTGCCACGATCCAAATGAGGCCACGTTATAATTCAGCTGAGTTTAAATTTTTGAATTTGCTTCTGTATTTATTGATATCTTAAGAGTCCCAGTGGGTTTTCATGTTCCCTTGCACCAACCAGGATGTTGAGCATCTAAAATGTTTGTGGTGATGTTCATGAACTCTCCAGTTCAGTGAAGGCTGACCAGTTTATCCTTGAAGAATGTTGAGCTGCATACAGAGATGGATTGGGAATGTTAATGTATCCTCACATCCAAACCAATTTACTTTCAAATAGAAATTTAATTAATGTTTTATTGTACTTAAGAGTATCAGTGGTGTTTCAAATGCACTATTAATCTGACGATTAATTAGAAAAGTTCTTTCTAAAATGCAACATTTGTGAAATAATTATTTTAGATTGTCATAGATCTGTGGCTAAGTATCTTAAAGTTCTGTATTCATGGTATTTTACTGTCCCTTAGGAAAGAAATAATCGGGTTAATTAAAATTACATACTTTAATGGCCTAGGAAGAGAAGGAGATGGTGTGCTATTGCTATCTAAATGTGACTATTGAATCTAAAATACATACCAGCTTTAAGAATATCCATTGTGCTTTAGAATACATAGTGATTCATCTTCCATCACTTGATTTAAATGTCAAGAGTAAAGTGAGTCAAATTTAAGCGAACTAGATTATCTGTAAAATCAGTTCCAGAGAGAGGCAGCTCCAGGAGCTGGAACTTAATGGGGCAAGATCAGGGTAGATCATATATGGCCTTTTCTGGCCTTGAAATCTATTGATACAATGAGAACAGTGGTCACTCTTCCATACACAAAGAACAAAATCCCAACTGCAAGGGAAAGGGGAAATGAGTTTAGGGAACATAATAGTAGTAAAGAATTAGAATAAAAGTATCAGGGAAGGGGAGATGAAGATTTGGCAGCCATTCCTGTGAAGCTTTGGGAATTCCAAATAACATTTTTAGTGTATATTTATAGTTGGTAAGTATACAGCATTTTTCAGGATGAAAATGCTCTACAAATTACATCCCAAATTTTAACAAGTGGTTATACAATGCCAAATAGAGATTACTACTGAAAAGAACTATTTTCAGTTAGGGAGAATGGATTTTAAAGTATTGTAAACACAATATAATAGTTTAAGATATGGAGTAAATGATCAATATGATTATTAAGGTAATTCTCACATAGTGAGAAACCAACCATCAAAGACCTGATTTAAACCTTTATTTCTGAATCAGACACTTGACTGTTGGCAAGTATCCTGGAGTGGACAGGAGGTGGTCCTAGTCTATTTGATGAGTTTCTAGACAAGTCCAAAGGGGAAAAAAATTCAAATCTTTGCATCCTGAAGGTTTTGGTTTTGTTTGGTTTAATAATGAGACAGCATCCATGAGGAAAGGATTAAAAACCTGTTTGCATTTTTAAATATACCCCGTTAGCAATAATGAGTTATTCAAATCTATCATATCATCATTTAATATCATCAGCACTGTTCTATATGGAATCTGAAACTCTATACATTATAATTTGTAATATCTTCATGACAGTGCTTTTACTCTCATTACAAGGAGAGCAAGCTAACATACTTTATTTAGGTCATGGATCAGTTCCCACATCTTTTTAATCTTGGACTTGTAGAACAAAAGATAGAATCTAAAAGAGATGGATTAATTAGACCACAGCTTTATTAATTTTCTCCTGCTCAGGAATGACAATCAACCCATCTTTGTCTCCTGAAGTATTTCCAGGTGTCTGAAGCATTGTCAGCAGCCCCTACTGATCATAGCTGTTCTCTAGCTTGCAGCTTTGTGCCACCATCTTCTATCTCCTAATAAACACTTCAAGGCTTTGGAAAAATGGCATTTCCTCAGTGTAGTAACCATTAAGGTCTTTAGTCAATTCCTTCCAGGTTGTTGGTCCTCACCTTGTGCTGATGCCTGGAGTTACTCCTGCCTTGTTGCAGCACTTTTCATTTCCCTTTATTGAGCCTCATTAAGTTTCCCGTTGCCCATTTCTTCGGGTGTTGAAGTCCCTCTGAATGGCAGCACAACCAGCTGGTGTATCAACCACCCCTCCAAGTTTTGTATCATTGGTAAAGTCTTGGCTCCAGTATTAACCCATGGGAAACTCCACTAGTGACTTGCCTCCAGCTGGGTTTCATGTTGCTGATCACATAGAATCATTTAGGTTGAAAAAGACCTCTAGGGTCATCAAGTCCAACCTTCATCCCAACATCTCCCTGATCCCTAGACCATGTCCTGAAGCACCACATCTAGGTTTTTGAATGCCTCCAGGGATGGTGACTCCACCACTTTCCTGGGCAGCCTGTTCTAGTGCCCAACCACTCTTTTCAGTAAAGAACTTCTTCCTAATGTCCAATCTAAACCTCCCCTGGAGCAACTTGAGGCCATTCTCTCTTGTCCTGTCACAACCTAGACCAGCACAATTTTTGGTGCACCTCACTATCCACTTAGAAAGCTCACACTTCATTGGTTGGTCTATGAAGATGTTAGGGGAGATAGTGTGAAAAGTCTTACTAAAGTCACGATAAGCAACAGGAGTTTAAACCACTTTGTAACCCAACCAAGATTCTTCATTTGCAAAATGTAAATAAAACGCACGTTGCTTTCTCAAAGCAAGATGCCAAAGAATTTAGTGCATGGATCTTGGTGAGAAAGTGTCTGAAACTGTCTAACAAAAAAGATCCATGAATCCTGTAGGTGATCGGGCAAAGTATTTCTCATAGCTGCAAATGATATGTCCTAGAAAATTGCAGTTTTTATCACATGTATTCCAGAAGATAATTGTTTCATAGGATGGTGAATCACTAGAACAGGTTGCCCAGAGAGGTGGTGGAGGCCCCATCCCTGGAGACATTCAAGGTCAGGCTTGATGGGTCTCTGAGCAACCTGCCCTAGGTAGAGATGTCCCTGCTTATTGTAGGGGGGTTGGTCAAGATGACCTTTGGAGTTCCCTTCCAACCCAAACCATGCCTATGACTGCTTGTAATGATTGTAGGAATGGATAATCTGTGCAATAACAGGAGACTGAAGTGCTACCTTCAATCTCTTACGGCTCAGCACAACAACACGTGAAATGCAAAAGGGAAGAAGAATCCTTACTTAAATTGAAGGACAAATGGGGCATGAGAGGAAATGGATATAAATTATCTCCAAATACAGTCAGTATGGAATTAAAGTGTCCCTAATGAAGAAAGCCTGTCAGATTCTTGCGTTCATTTTGGAATGAGTTTCCTACTTGCAGTAGAATTAATTGGGGTTAAACGTCTGAGCTGTTTCTAAGATGGAAGCTTGATAAGTTTATGAGTGTAGTTATTATCATATTAAGATTATTATTAATTATATTATGACACGACTGTCTGCAGTGGCAGGGAAGCAGACTTGATGACTCAAGATGTCTGTGTTTTTTGCGTTGACCTAATTTTCACTGAAAGTAATTTAATATAGATTACAGAATAACTTGAAATGAATTTGGGAAGAAAAGGATAACTGAGAAAAAGGTTTCTCTGAAAAACAATTTGACTAGCTGTAGCTCCAGCATTACCTTTGGCTTAAGAGTTGATTTATACCGTTGCTGAATGAGGATTAAAATATGTTAATTGGCACTGAGATAGACAATCCTTCCTCCCCCATAACAGCCAGTTTTCTAGGTTGGTTGGTTGTAAATTCTGAACTACTAGTTCGTTGTAAGTTTTGAACACCCTGCTATGAGCTTTCACATTAATACCTTTTTGATTTGCTTATTGGCTTATGTCTACTTAATACCTTCTGGTTAAGTATTTTGGAGAAGATTTATTTCACCTAACTTTAGCTTTCTAAGGTTAAATAACTAATCCACAATTTTTAAACTGTTCATTTGACCCTTCATATGTTTTCCCTCTGTCCACCAGTGTTCATTTTCATTTTCATTTGCTAGTGGTATCTCCTTGGATAGTCAAGCCTAAAAAGATCATTTTCCTGCTTGCTTTCCTGGGGCCACTGGCCAATTATCAAATATGATTTCCTTCTTTCCCAGTTCAATATTAATATTTACCTGAAGCTACAGACTAGTGATTTGGCAGAAAACGCTAAAATCTCTTCAGTACCAAAATGGAAGTTAAACATTTGCAGGCATCTGATTCCAAAATGCAAAGCTTGCTTTGGCTGCCATTTCATCTTGGATGTACCTAAAGTTCAAGTACTTTCACATACAAAAGTTCTGTTGCTGGATCAGATTCGTTTCCATCTTGTCTGAATCCAAATTAGAGCAAGTACTCTCTGGGGCTCCATCAGGTAGATTTGGTCTAAGAAAGCCTGTTGGATCAAACTGTCTGCAAAAAGCTGTGATAGTTGGTTTCCTTTAATAAATAACCAAAGGGAAGATGATGCCTTCCTAATTGTTAAGCTGATTAATGAATCTAGTCAATCACAAATACCCAGGTCAGGAAATTCAAATTTAGCCCTTGTCCACATGCTAGACCCTAATCTGTCCTATGATCATTCTCAGCCTCTCCTTCTTTAGTCTGAAGAGGAGGCTGAGGGGAGACCTTATGGCTCTCTACAACTACCTGAAAGGAGGTTGCAGGGAGGTGGGTGTTGGTCTCTTCTCACAAGGCACAATGATAGGCCAAGAAGAAATGGTGTCAAGGGAGGATTAGGTTGGACATTAGGAAAAACTTTTACACTGAATGGGTTATCAAAGGCTGGAACAGGCTGCCCGGGGAGGCGGTTGAACTGGCATCTCTGGATGTATTTAAAAGCTGTCTAGCAAGGGTGCTCGAGAATATGGTGTAGAAGTTGACCTGGTACAGATAGATAATGGTTGGAAATGATGATCTTAAAGGTCTTTTCCAACCATGACCATTCTGTGATTCTACATGGAATATTGTGAGTCACTGATTCAATAATAATAATACTAATAATAATAATACTAATACTAATACTACTACTACTACTACTACTAATAATAATAGTAATAATAATAATAGTAATAATTTTTAAACAGCTTTGTGGAAATTTCCTTCTCAATTTTTAGCACACTCTCAGCCAAGAGTTGTCAATAAATTTTTCCAATAACCTTCTGATTGAAAATATTTGTCAGAAAATTCTTTATGGCCTCAGAGTTTCAGTGATTTTTGGCACAGGGGTAACATACATGAGAACATGAAGCAAACTGTGATCTTCCTCCACAGAAACCTGTTTGTTTCTCTGCAGAGACCAGCTACCTAGAACTTGGACTCTGCAATGCTGAGTAGTGCAACATTTAAGCATGTTTACAAAATAATTTTGTTTTATTTTTATCTCACCATGATTGTTTGTTGCTTTTCTGTTAAGAAATCTTTTAAGAGTTTTGGCAACCTTAAGCAAATCTAAGTGTGCAGCCTTAGAAATGAGCCATTTGAATTTTTCTACTGAAATTATATATTATCAGCTTATCATCCAAGATATACTGCACACAAATTATGATAAGAACATGCGGTCCTAATGCTAATTTAATAAGGAAAAGAGTTCTGATGAGAATTATTCACTGTGGCTGTCTGAAGTCACTCCTCCACTCTTTACATCGTCTTTTGGGAAGTTATGCCATCTGTGTTTTTTTTGACTGAATGTTGTTATAATGGTCTTAAAAGCAATATAAATATGCTTTAATTTCACTTTAGAAGTACCTTCTTTCTCAGCTTCTACACTGGAGAATAATAGAAAAGTTTGGGTTAATGTAAAATCTAATTTGAAATGGTTTTTACTCCTCTCCCCATTTGATTTTCTAGGGATATGAGGTTTGTATAATTATTAATCTATTGGTAGCTCCTAATTTATTTTTATTAGATGCCTGCTTTGTCTAAATGGTCTGGTTTCAACCTATGCAAAAAAAATGTAAACACTATAAAAAAAGTTTAGATAATTAGCAGCTGGAGAGAGAAGAAACCAAAATAAAAACTCAGATTTGTGTCCTCACCAAGAGCACAGCAGATATAATTCAACATTATTTTTGGCCCTTGGCTGGCTGGTCAGGCAACATGTGTGGTCATGACAAAAACACTTTTGGTTTGTCTTTTCTGAAAGTGTCACAGAGAAAATATGATGGAGTGTTGTCGATGGTCCATCCCTGAAGGTGTTCAAGGCCAGGTTGGATGGGGCTTTGAGCAACCTGGTCTAGTGGGAGGTGTCTCTGCTATGGCAGGGGGGTTGGATCTAGTTGATCTTTGAGGTCTCTTCCAACCCAAGTCATTCTATGGATGGGTTTTCAGGCAGTGTAGTAGCAAGATGGGTGAAAATTAACACAAATTCAGCTGCACGAGCATAAGCTGTGATTATATGAATTAACAAAATTGTGGTTTGGAAAGAAGGTCATAAGAACCAAGTTTAAATATAGAAAGTGCTGAAAATGTATGAAGCGTTTAGGGAATGCTGAATCTCTAAAAAAGCAGCTTGCCTACTGGGCTTTTTTTTTCAGGAAAGGGTAAATAAAGCTAAGTCAGTAGCTCGTCTTAAAACTCAGTTTATGCTTGGCATAGCTACAACATAGTTCCAAAAAATATCATAGAATCATAGGATGGTTTGGGTTGGAAGGGACATCAAAGATCATCTAGTTCCAACCCCCCTGCCATGGCAGGGACACCTCCCACTAGACCAGGTTGCTCAAGGCCCCATCCAACCTGGTCTTGAACACCTCCAGGGATGGAGTATCCACAACTTCCCTGGGCAACCTGTGCCAGTGTCTCACCACCCTCAGAGTGAAGAATTTCCTCCTAATTTCCAATCCAAATCTCTCCTCTTCCAGTTTGAACCTATTACCCCTTGTCCTATCACTACAGGCCTTAGTAAAAAGTCCCTCCCCAGCTCTCTTTTGAGCCCCCTTCAGATGCTGGAAGGCTACAATAAGGTCTTTCTGGAGCCTTCTCTTCTCTAGGCTAAACAAGCCCAGTTCTCTCAGCCTGTCCTCATAGGAGAGCTGTTCCAGCCCTCTGATCATATTTGAAGCTCTCCTCTGGACCCTCTCCAACAGGTCCATGTCCTTCTCGTGCTGGGGGCTCCAGAGCTGGATGCAGTGCTCCACATGGGGTCTCATGGGAGTGATATATTTATTTATGAGATATATTTATTTTATATATCAATGAGATCATATTCCTTAGCTAGACTGGCTTATTTGAAATATTTTAACATGTCTATGCAATGCATTTTGGAGGTGCCCAAGCTGGTCTGAAGTTAGTAGAGCTGCACAACAGCAGGGCACCCTACGCAGCTACCTTAGCTTGGATCTTGAGTCATCAGCCTGGCACAGTTTAACCTAATTAGAACTGGCTCTGAGCAAGACTCATCAGCTGGTACATGACAGGGAACAGCAAAGTTGCTGTTGGGTTGTGAGTTTTCTGTACTGGCTTGTTTTCCATAAACATTTGAAGTCTTTTAGAATACACAAGTATTTTTCTCCTGGATTGGATTAATAGGAACATCTCCGAATTTCCATTTTTTAATGCATAATTTTTCTGCCGTTTCTTGAATTATGAAGGAAGATGGTGCTTCTGCACTTCATTATTTTTCAGCTGACACTGGTAAGAAGTGAGGTGGTGCAATCACCCATTTCCTACAAGGAGGAGGGTAGATAGCAAATGATGCATATTTTCCCCATTGCTTAGAATAACACTCTATTAGTCTATTAGAATTTTTAAGATTGTGGCTTACTCAAAAACATTCTAATAATGGTTTTGAATCAGTTTTTCTGGGAGCCTCAGTATTCAATATTAACTTTACTTCTATATTCTAGTCAATTCATTTTTGTTCTCATCACAATTAGGAGTCAGTTGGCTTTCCCTTCTGCTGCTACATTAATGCTTATGGTGTAGTTATTAGTATAAATATTTAAATGTTAGTTTTAATGACAGGTCAAGGTTCCTGTTCCTGTATCTAGAAACCACATTACTTTGCAAGTAACTTCTGAAAATACAAATGCATCATTCAGTTTTCCCAATGATTAGTAAAAAACTCTGTTTTTTTATGAGTCTGGAGTTGTGCAGTGCCAGTCCAATTATGGACTGGCGTATGTTCTGCGTGTCTGTATGATCTGTGTTATATTATTGCTTTTCTGGTGGTTACAAAAAAAGAAACATCCTATAACACAAGGTCCTTCACTGTCTTCTGTGAGTCATAACGACGTGTATCTTTTCCTATCATATCTTTTTCAATTACTACTGCATTAAGCTATTAATTTATTTGACTTCCAGTGGTGTGATTGTTATTTTTCATTCACTAAGTCTTTCTTACATGTCAGAATTTACCTGATTTTTTGATTACACATTTTTGTGTGATTTAATGTACCTTTTTGATTGAGCTTCATGTTCTGTGTTGGTTTAAATTAGATTATCAAATCTTTGACAGATGGTTATGATTTAAAAAAAAATCTTTTATGTCCAGTTATGCAACTTATTCCTTGCTGTAAGTAAGGGGAGGTAAAAAGCTCCCACTTTCTGATTTCAAGCTGTGTAGATGTGGCACTTACAGACATGGTTTAGTGGTGGCTGTGCTAGGTTAACAGTTGGACTTGTTGATCTTAAAGATATTTTCCAACCTCAACAATTCTATGCTTGGGGGAAAAAAAAGAAATCTTTAATAGTAGTGCAGCTCTTCCAAGTGGAGGAGAGCAGAGCAAGTACCTGAGCAAGAGGGCAAGAACTGGACAGCAGGACTGAAGGAGAAGGATGCAGTTTGAAGGCAGAATTGTAGAGGTGCAATTGAAATGATACTGGTGGGGTGGTGGTGGTGGTGTCCTGTCCTCCCTACCAGTGCGGGTGAGTTCTGTGTTGTATAACACATGCTGCCATCTTTCTTAGGTTGTGCTGGTTGCTCTCAGCAGCCTGTCCTGGTGTTTTGGTTTTCTTTTTAGTTGTTACAGGTGACTGCTCTAGAGGATGAACAGTTTGATAATAAAAAAAGGCAGAGAGTATCAAGGTAGTTCATAGAATCACAGAATGCCAGGTTGGAAGGGACCTCAAGGATCATCTAGTCCAACCTTTGTGTGCAGTTGCTGCACATGTTTTAAAGAAATATTCCTCCTGAGCAATTCAATATTCAGTAACTAAGCCATTGATTTGTTTTTTCTCCTAGCACCAGTTTATTTAGTGAAAAAACCTACAAGTGTAAAACTTACCTCTGATTACCTTTTCTATTTCCAATTGCAGGAGAAACAATGAGGATTGCCTCCTCAGAGTTTGCTGACGACCCCTGCTCCTCGGTGAAGAGAGGGACCATGGTGCGGGCGGCCCGGGCCTTGCTTTCGGCCGTCACCCGCTTGCTCATCCTGGCTGACATGGCTGATGTCATGAGGCTCCTGTCACACCTGAAAATCGTATGTGTTTTTAGCATTCTATATTGTTCTTGCATGATTTTCTGTGTAGAAAAATAGGGAACAGATCAGTAATGGATGTCACCGTTCACAGAGCCACTAAGGTGCTGAAGGGAGTGGAACATCTCCCTTGTGAGGAAAGGCTGAGGGAGCTGGCTCTCTTTAGCTTGGAAAAAAGGAGACTGAGGGGTGACCTTACTAATGTTTATAAATACATTAAGGGAGAGTGTCAGGAGGATGGAGCCAGGCTCTTTTTGGTGGTGTCTAATGATAGGACAAGGGGCAACGGGTACAAGCTGGAACAGAGGAGGTTTCACCTAAATATGAGATGAAACTTCTTCCTAGTGAGGGTGACAGCCACTGGAACAGGCTGCCCAGGGAGGTTGTGGGATCTCCTTCTCTGGAGATGTTTAAAGCCCACCTGGACATGTTCCTGTGCAACTTGGTCTGAGTGATCCTGCTCCAGTGGGAGGATTAGACTAGATGATCTTTCGAGGTCCCTTCCAATCCCTGACATTCCGTGATTCCGTGGTTCACGTTTCTTACTCTCTTTCACCGATTTTTCTTGAAGTGCTGCTAAGGAGGGAGAAGATAACACATTTCTACCTCAGTCTCATTCATTTTTTAGTTTTACAGTAACTCATTTTTGGAGGAAATTGTCAGATATCTTCAGTGACTAGACTAGTACTGCTGTTAGGCAGCTCTCTGAACTTAATAGTTGCATGTCTAGGATTTCAGGACTTGTAGAGTGTTGCTATCTTGTGGCAGACTTTAGGTACTACAGTTGTTCTACTTGTTTTTTCACTGTGCAAATTCTGGATTTATCAGAAGATTGAATATTTAATCTGGAGTGAGATAATAGTGCAAGTGTCTAATCAGTCATCAAAGAGGAAAAATTAATAAAGAGTAATTAAAGATTGCCAGATAGTTTGCTATGGATTTATATTCACTTTTGGTTGCCACTATTCATGTTTTTATACATGACTATGAAAAGACTTTGCAAGTTAAAAAGAAAGACATTTCCTAGTTTATTTTTGCTAGTTATTGGAGTATTTCACTTTCAGTGCATAAACAAAAAACTCTGAAACAAAACAGAATTTTGCAGAAAATCACATGCAGACTATTTAAGGCCTGCAGAGTGCATGTGTGAGTTCAGCAGAGGAGACAGATGCTTCTTTTTAGTATTGTCCTTTTTTAATACAACTTGTCTTTTTAACACTGTAACTGTACAACAATATGACTTTCTGGAAAAACAACGAGAACTCATCAACTTGCAAACTGTGCAGATAAGCTAAATAGTTTGAAAACAGTGAAAACAGTTTTCATAATGAAAAAGGCAGATTTTTCTGCACAGGTTCTAGTGAGCTCTGCTCTCGTGGAGAGAAAGCTGCTCTGTAGCTGTCAGCACGTGGCTCTCATTAAGTGCATTGTAAGCGTTGTCTCTCTTGAATATGCTCTTAATTTTTCCCCACTATAACAATCCATGTAACCGTAATTCAAATAGGCTTTGACTAATTCAATAGTCTTTAATATTACAAACAACAGTTTCTTCTAAATATTTTAATTACAATTCAGAATCAAGGTTTTTCATTGGCGATGAGAAATACTATTTTCAGAGCTGAGATTTCTTCCTTCTGTTCCAGCAGTGTACTCTGCTCTGTAAAACACTAATATCCAATGCTATGTTGTAAGTGGTTGTATTTAATTACATGGTTTGCAGTCTAGATTTGCAAGGGTGGTGTATGGCAATGTGATTTGTAATCTCTGCGTTTATTAGATGTTACTGTGAGTTCTTTTCCCAAGAAGCCAGGCATCTCTCTCTGTTTTTTTAAGGACCTTAATTTTTTTTTTTATTTATTAGGTTAAAAAAGGTTATTTATTTCTTAGGATTGACAGTGTAAATACTTTTATCTTACCATTTCATAATGCAAACAGTTGTAGACAAATAAAAATTAAATTACTAGGAAAAAAGGACGTGTTTATATTTTACAAAATTGATGAAGGAACAGCTCTTGTATTGACTCAAAGGCAACATTCAAAGACTGGTGTAAGTTAACCATAAAATGAATAAACTAAAATCATTCTGCATGTCCAAGTTATGAAGCCTCATTTACACTGAAATTTTCTGTAATCAGTTTTCACTGAAAGCATGTCAAAGAATTCATGGGAAGTGTATTTTAATTGATATCTTAGAACTAATATATGCAGATGAGCTTTCTGGAAGGGCACTTGGTCAGTTCTTTCAGATTATCTTTTGCATTGCTATAATTAGTAATAGTGCTTATTGCAGCAAAGCTTGTGTAACACTCAAAAAATAGCATATACTAATATAGTATGTGATCATGCACATATGGAATTATGAGTCTATTGTAATTAATTAATTACATGCTAGTTAATCAGAGGAACACATCACTACAGTTAAGTGCAGTGGTTTTTTGAGGATAGAGAACTTGCTCCAACATGATTTGTAAAAGAAATTATAATATAAAAGGGTTTGTTCATGTCCTTTCTAATACTTCTCAAAACCAGTTTCTTCATTTTGGAATTTCATGGGCTTGAGCCCAGACTGATGTGATAGAGAATGATCAGCATCTTTTAAAATCTGATCCTCAGAGTGGAATCTGCAATAAATTCTCCATCAGTTTCATTTAATAGGGAGCTGGTGAGACTTGGAAAACTGTGTTTCAGTTTGTCATGTACTTGACATTGCAAACATATTAAAGATGAAAGTTTCAGGTTGTTCAATATAAATACTTCTTGATAGGAAAGGAAAACATTCCTATTTTGCAAGGAATCCTGCAAGAACAAATTAGTTAATACAATGATGCTTTTGTAATTTAGGTTAATGGTGGCAGATATTTCAGCTTTTAAAACTGCTATAAAAGAAGAGGTAATTGGATTCTGGATAATGTGTAGCTTGCAGCTCTCAGACTTGATATAACAGTTCCAACATAACAGCTATGGATTTATGTGCTTGAGTTGTACATTTTCCTATAGAAATGTATGGATTTGTTGCTGTACTGCCCTGTCATTTGTAAATCTGCAGTAAGTAGATAAAAGCTCATAATAAAAATATCCTCTTTCGCTGGTCTCAAAGCAGTTAGAGCAACACAGATGATATAAAGGCAGGTTCTGCAGATAATTGTGCTTTTCTAAATTCATTAGACACCACTTACTGCTGAATTTATGGATCCCCAGCAGTGTTTGGAAACGAAGCTGCAAACCTCTGCTCTTGCTCAGGAGCTTGTCCCCATCAGAATGTTTCTCTTTGAGGGGAATATTTGATTGCTCTTGAACATTTATGCACATTGTTGGGGATTGAAGCAATGGGTTTTAGAAAGAAGGATCAATAGAAGCTTTTCAGTTCTCAATCTTTTTGCTTGGAATTGCATTTTTATCTTGTGAGGGAGAGAAATAAAACTTCAAATTCCCATCTAGTCACAGGAAAATTTCCTTTACTTACTGTATGAAAAGAGCATTTTGTCCCTTCAGATCTTTTATCTTGCTGAATGTAAAGTAAAATTTCACAGTAGATTTGACAAATTAACTTTTTGCTGTAACTGGGGTTTTATATCTTTGGCTGTTAGCTCCAGCATGACCGAGTGACTGCAGGCATGTTTTCTTTGGTAGCTTCTTTTCTCAGTTTTAAAGAATAAGGAAAGCTGAGAGCTGAGAAAAAAAAGAAATTAATATATTCTGGGTTAAATCTATTGTTTCATTTATTTCACAAGGATACTGTGTTTTGGATATAACAAGGTAAATTTAAATCTTAATAGTAAATATGAGTTTCATTTTTAAATGTTATTTCTTGTCCAGTATTAATAACTTCCCTCTGTTTTCCCATAAAGCCTGTACCACCCTATAAAAGCATGTTCATCTGTTTTATTTTAGACCCCACAGATAGTAAACTTTTCATCTGGCAAGCATGAATGGGGAAACTAATATAGATATGCCTTTTACATTAGTTTTACGTGATGGTGAAGTTCAGTAAATGGAAAGCAAAGCAGAATGACAATCAGGCAGCTTCTCTATTAAAAACCTAATTAAAGTTAGTGGGACTATCATAAAGCCACTGTACAGTGATGGACATAAATGCTAAATTGGCTCCATATAATAGAGAGTATTTGGTATAATAGTTACAGACTTTGTCAGAGTGCACCCAAATTAAAATGCTAACACAGCTGATGTTATTTTCTAGGTAGAGGAAGCACTAGAAGCAGTGAAAAATGCAACAAATGAGCAAGATTTAGCAAATCGCTTTAAAGAGTTTGGCAAAGAGATGGTAAAACTCAACTATGTGGCTGCTAGACGGCAACAGGTAAGTACATTTTAGAGGAGTGGTTAAAAGTTAGTCTTGGTTCTAAAGATCTTGTATTTTATGTCCAAATCTGGCTTAAAAGATACAGTAAGTAATTTGTGTCGTGGCCTATAATTTAATCACACTGATTTTTTTTGAATGTGATGAAGTTTTTCAGAAAGGTAATTTCTTGAAGAATATTTTCCAGGTGGCTTCAATTAATAACAGAATGAAGGGTGAAAAGGCAAGTGATTCAGGAGGATAAGGACAAGTTTATTTTGATGATTATTCCCATTTAATTCTAACCTATGGTGATTTGAGGTCACTGACAGCTGGTAAAGCACGAATAATCTAGTATAATTCAAATTCAGCAAGAGCAGAAATCTACTTTGTGTTTAAACCCATCATTATTAATATTCAGATACTTAAAAAAAACTGAATACTCAATCCATTCATTACTACAGCAGATGGAAAAAAGACCTGGAAGTCATGATAACATTTATTCAATGCCTGCAATTACACAACTTTTCAATAAGGGCAACTTTCTCCAGAACATTGTTTTATTTAAGAGTCCAGACAGTGCTGTCACTATAGAGATGCATAAGGTCTCTCCAACTTTGATTATATTTAAATACCACCAATCATTCAGGGTAGAGTCATCTTTATATTGCATAGAACATCAGATTTAGAAACCTGGCTTTTTGTGTTCATCCATCTATTTGCTTTACTTTCTGTATTGTAATAATTACAATTCTGTATCACTGCTGTATTTTTCTATGAAACACAACAATTTCAGAGTTATACTGAAATTAAATAAATTAAAAATGTAAATCTAGTCACTATATGAACAGTAGTATTCGATATGTTCAGATACTTCCCTTGAGGAAGTATAGTCACAAATATGGGAAAAAGAGAAAAATATGAAAGCTAATGAATGTCTCTTAAGTTTTCATAGGAAGAGTGAAAAAATAATAGAAAATCTTAATTGTAAACCTTTTACCATTTTCTTCTTAAGGTGTATTTTTATAATGCCAGTAAGATTCCCATATAACTGGAAAATCTTGACAGCATTAGAACTTATACTTACATGTAAGATGTTCCAAACCCCCCAACCATGGCAGGCAGGTTGGGACTAGATGGTTCCTTCCACCCAAACCATTTTATGATTCTATGATTCTATGTTGTAGATACTTCCTTTCATCTTTTCTGTTTTATAGCCTGATAAATTTTCTAGGAACTTAGTTATCTCTGAAAACTGTTATCTGCCAGTCATGTGTGATTGAAATTGGTCAATGGGTAGAATCTTTCAATCCAGAATATCTAGGTTCTTTTTTAATTTTTGCTGTACATTCTATGTGTCAACATAAGTAAACTATTAATCTCTCCAAACTTCTTTGTTCATAGTTTTAAAATAAAAGTAATAATGTTTTGCTGTTCCTTATGAATATTGTTAGGACTATCCTAGCTAATGTTGGAAAGGGTTTCATGGACAGTGTGATATAACCTATAATTAAATAAATCAATGTATTAAATAATAGTACAGTGTCATCTTCTTCTGGTAATATTCTGGTACAATATCTGATGCTTGTTGTCAGGGGAAACAAATGAACATATCTGTCATTAAAACAAACACAATGATATGAGATAGAGAGCAAAATATAAAGCAAAGGATAAAGACAATTAGAGGCCTATTTATTCAGTCATATTCATCAATGTAATATTTGTAGGTTTGGATTTTTTTTAAAGATCTAACTTATGATCATTTTATAGAGGACATAGATATAATACTTGCAAAATGATGGCATTTGTTGCAACAGGATTGTTGCTCCCATGTTTGCCTTTCTGGAATCAGTAGGCTGAGGAGTAATTTTGAATGTTTTATAGGATTTTTTTTGTGGGTCTTTGAATAAGGGAAGCATATAGACTCTTTGATAAGATTTTGTGAGCAGAATGTAACAGCTGTAGCTATGCAGAAGAAATGGACTTTCTTGGGCAGGAGGGGAATTTTTCTGTGATTGATGGTAGATGCTCTCATTGATTCCATCTCTGCAAAATCACTCGGTGGTGTTTATGGAGAGACACTTAAGCTATATAGACAATGCATTCTACCACAAAACCTTCCATTTACAACTATGAAAATTGTGTGGTTTTGTACAGGAACTGAAAGATCCCCACTGCAGGGATGAAATGGCTGCAGCCCGAGGTGCTCTGAAGAAGAATGCCACCATGTTGTATACGGCATCCCAAGCGTTTCTCCGGCACCCTGACGTTGCTGCCACCAGGGCCAACAGAGACTATGTCTTCAAGCAAGTCCAAGAAGCCATTGCTGGTATCTCCAACGCTGCCCAGGCCACCTCGCCCACTGATGAGAACAAGGGGCACACTGGCATAGGAGAGCTTGCTGCTGCATTAAATGAATTTGATGTAAGTATCAGAAGTGTATGGAAAAGGAACCGTTTCTCCGTGCAATCTACAGTGCTTTTAACTAAGTGGGTCTTTGAACAGGACTCAAATGTTCCTTTTTCATTCAGGTCCATTTCCTCAGACTGCAGAGGCAAAGTGCAGACATTGATTTGTGTTATTTTTAATGAGGAGTAGTTGTTTGCTGCTAATGGACTTGAATTATAAGGAGTTCCTGTGCTCATATGCAGCGGCTGGGATAGAGAGATAGAAGTCCTCTTTTGCCCTAGTGTCCTTGAAAAATCTAGCTACGTAGTTCTAAATAATGCAAAGTCTGATTTATCCGGCATTTCAGTTCTGTTACCAAGATCTATGATTTGTTGAACGGTAAAATCATATTTTCCTGGCAAGTCAGGAAGTCAAGACAAGAAAATAAAGATGGTGATGGAGTTGAACATCTTGGAAACATTAACATTCAACTTGAATCCTGAATTTTGTAAATCAAAGGTGTGGAAAAAGCATCTTTCAAACACAGTTAATACCAGCCACTTCAGCTGCAGGCAAAGTGCTTCAGCCTCCATTCCAGAAATAGCTGCAGTTTTCCTTAAGCAACTTTCCTAACAACTATTTAACTGTTAATTTGGTTTTTCCCTGTCTTATAATTAAGGACTGTTCTATAGAAAGTGAAAAATAAATTAATTGCAGACAGTATCTGAAAATACTTTTTTTTTTTTCTCTTTCATTCTGACTTTAGGTGAGAATTTATTTTAATTATTATTAAGAAATGGTCTCCTTTTCACTTTGATTAATACATGAGGTTACAATACAAGCATTTGTCGCACAAAATCAAGAAGCTTCCCAGTCCTGCTGTATTTAGACCTGAAAATGGAGGGGTAGTGCAGGTGGCTCATCTCATGGAGATGGTGTTGGACTGGCCTTTTCTTCTGCATCTATGGCTTACACAGGATGTGTTATTGACAATAACACAGGATGTGTTATTGTGTCTACTTTGGAGATATTAGCAGAAAGGGTAAACAGTGTAGAATCAAGGGAAATTCAAGTATTGAGTAAGGTATTAAGAAAACGCAATAAATGAGTAGATGAAAAATAGCAAGAGGGAAATGGGGATAGAGGTGGAACCATGACAGCAGAAAACGTGTGTATAGGTGTAGGAACAGCCAAGCAAAGAGGATAAGACCATTCAGAACTACATTGGGACCTAGAGATTGGCTCCAGTTCCATCACACTTTTCTAGGAAATGAAACAGTATTGCCTCCATTGACTATACTGATATTATTTTTTAATACCTAGATTTCTAGATCTATAGTTTTTCCCATAAAATTATTGTGGGTCAGGATTGAAGGAATTGTGCATGGTTTTCAGGGACTTCTCAGCTCACGGGTCCCTTACTGGTAAGATCCTGAGAATAATGTCCCTGTTTGGTCCGATTGTCCCCTGGCTTTTGTGTGGGACTTCACGTGTTCTGGACAGCAGAGGTTTGACAAACACTAACAGCAAACATGTGACTTCTCCATCCCAAACTGATGATGCTGCTGCTCTCTGGAAAAGGCCACTGTTCAATGCAAAGGGTGGTGGTGCTTAGTGAATTTAGTGGAGACCACGCGACACGTCTGACATTGGCCCCTGCCTCTTTGTGAGAACAGTTGTTCATCATTTCTCTCCTCAGGTAAAGTCTTTTCCACTTTACGTGGTGTTGCAGGAGTCAGGAACGGGTATGTGAGATGTAGATCCATGGCGTTGTGTTCTGGTCACAGTTACCTGTGGACCAGGTTCTTTGAGACTTTTTCTGATTTTAAGAAACTAAATGGTAACTTTCTCCTCTGACTTACTGGGGATACAAAGATTGAAACTATTGTTTTATCTGCTTTCTAACCATTTGTCCTGTTTATCCTCACTGCTTAAGGTGTTGAATTGGATTTATTCACACCTTATTTTGCCACAGAGGCAACATTCCCTGAACTCCAGGGAAAGACAAAATTTATATCTGTGCTGGTGGGATGATTGTGAATTTACTCTTGTGTTTTACAAGCAAAGAAGCAAGAAAAGTTGTAAGACTAATGAGACTATTAAATGGGTAAAAAGATGGTGGAGAAAAAGGTTTGATTTTTATGCTGGCAATATATTACTTCATCAGAGGAAAGGAAGTTTTTATATTTTCTAGTGAAAATAATTATACAGTATATTTATTTTACAGTATCAGCCATATTGATGGAGATAAATTTGTGTTTGATATGATGTGCGTATTGTGCCCTCTATTATATGAGAAGATAATTCTTCTATTTTAAAACTAAGTTTACAGTTTTTCCATGATATTTAGCACTTCTCAGCCTTCATTACTTCAGATTTCAGAATCAGCATTCTGTGGCTTAACACTTCAGATAACTGAAGTACATAATAGGTAAATAATCTGAATGATTTTTTTATCAAAATATCATCACATAAATGTATTTACCAATTTTAATCACACTTCAGCTATTGTGTATAAATAAGTGTCATGTTGTCATCCTCTGCGTAATGGTGACTTGTGGTATAAAGTTACCTGTGAGTTATTAGCAGCAAAGTTTTGAAAAGATTTGCCATTTATTGCTTCTCAGAGATAATTTATGTAGAAATGAGGCGAGTTCACCGCTCTGTGTCTTATTAGATTTGCTGCTTTAAAATATTGCTTGAAGTTGATTGATTACAAAAATATGTTTAGTGCCTTGATTTTGTCCTTTAACTTAGATGTTCCTGCTTTAGTTTTAGATCATTTAAATCCAGGTATTTGTGGTTTTACTAGTAATTTATTAGTAAAATGTGGTATATATTTTATGTTTAATTAAATATTTCTGGGTTCTTACTGCAACTGAGGATGCAGCTTTTACCTCCTTTCATGGCACTTGCTCAAATTTATTCAAGTTGCATTGAGAAGTTTGTTAAGAACTTACTGTGAATTTTGAAAATATTCTGATTTCACTCAGAAAATGGTAGTTTTGGACTGGTTGGGTCTGAGCCTTTCTGAATATCAAGGGACAGCTGTGTTGTCACACGTTTAGTGTTGTGGGATTGATTGATGTGATACCCTCCGTGTACCAGAGACAGAACCTGTGCATTAAGCTGGAGTGCAGAGAGGAGGTAGATTAAATTTAACATTAGTAAGTGCAAATGAAATGAGAAGGACTAGGAAGTTTCTGTGAGATGAAAACTGATGTGAAGATAGATGACATCCACACTCCAATGTGGGGTTGGCAACTGGAAGGAGGTAAAAGTATGTGTGAGAAGTGGATAGAAAAATATATTTATATGTGGTTATAAAGTGATGAGATAAATAGAAGTCAAATGACTATCTGCCCCAGCAAAGGCTGCACACAGGTGGAGGGGGACACATTCTGTGGGATAGAATGGAGAGAGAAATAGTAATTATTAGGCACTGGGGATCTCTTAGAGTGCCTCCTGTCAGAACAGAGATTGAGCGTGTGATGCCTTAGTTTCTAGAGGTGTAGCTGTGTCAGTGAGATGTGCTGACAGCACTTTAGAAGTGCTAAGCACTGCAGAAATCCAAATTATAGGGGTTTCAAACAGGGTACCCTAAAATACTTAACATCTTCAGCAATTCTAAATAAGGTCGCTTTAGATTGTGGTGTGAAAAATGAGGTAATTGTTCTTATAGAGTATTGTGAGGGTAGGTGTAAAAGTTTTGTAAATATAAATATGTTCACTATGCATGCAGCATAGACCCATAAAAAGGAGTATATCTGTGTTTGGAGCAAGGTTAGGATTGTCTACAATAAGATATGAGTCAAGGATAAAATAAATTAATAAAGCTTGTGACCTAGAAAAAGGGGGAGAAGAGATATCTAAAGGAAAAAAGGACTAAAACCCCCACTTTCCATTGGTGCTAAAAGCAAGTATCTCTCATCTTTTGTATTGCTTCAGAAACATCATTATAACTGATGACTCTACTTAGCTGATTTTCCCCGAGTTTTGTGTTTGTATATAATAAATTGGCAAGTTCTGTATCTATTGTTGGAGTAAAATGATACTGTATTTGTTAAAACGTGTATATAGTCCTTGCTTCTTAATACATGTTAATCCAGACACACCCTGTACTTGCTGTTAATTTAATACTCCAGTGATTTATTTTCTCTGTGCACACATCCATTTGTCTTTAAAGTTGCTTATAAGAAACATTGATCCATGTCACAGCTTGAACTGCTGTGTCTGTGTCTCACCTCTCTACTCTCCAATTTCAAATTTACGTGAATGAGATGAAGATAATTTGGTTTGTGAAGGAATTGATCTGTTTGAGAACTGAAAGAGGTGGTTAAAATGATTTTTGGTACATGAGATGTTTCTATATTTGGGATAGTCCTGAGGTACTGAAAATCTACCATTTTTTTTGTTGTGAGAAGGATTTCAACAGAAAAAATTCCAGGCAAAGTAACTCTATCTTTAATTAATGTTTGAACAGTGCAAGTCTACAATTTGGGAGATGGCTACATTTGCCGAGAGGGGAAAAAAGTGTCTGATGACACTGATCAGTGTCCTCTAGGCTATAAAATGATGCTCATAATAAGTGGAGTATCATAAAGTATTCCTCAGAGATATTAATAATCCTTTAGGAATATTTTGCTGGGCTAGTGAATGCAGTGCTTCTGAAATGGAGTGAAAGATCTAATAAGTGTGTAATTTAAAAAAAACAAAACCAAAACCATAGAAACTGAGAAGAAAAAATACTTGGGTACAACAATAGCAAAGGATGCTTTTTTTTTTGGTAATAAAATTAACGACAGTCAAAATGTGACATAAAAGAAGCAGACAGAAGAGATGCTGTATCACTGACTACCTTTAAAATGTTATTACTTTTTGGACAAATAAGATGTTCAACCTGAGAATGGGTTTTGCAAAATGCTTATGGAATCTCAATTTACCTGTAAATGTGCTCTTCAAAGAAATTAGTTGTGATGCTGGAGATAAAAGGACAAAGTGTGAGCGTCAAAATAAGCATTGAAATGTGTTTATTTCAGTATCAAAATTCTAAGAAACAATTGCAAAAATATTACTGCACAATTTGAAACTAGACTTGTTGAGTTCTGTCTAAGAAGAGCCAAATGGCTGTTTCTATATGGCAGCAGTTATATATTGAATTTAAATAGGAATGCTTGTAGTGTGAACTGGAGAAAGTGTGTTGCAAATTCAGATAACCTCATCTATGACTTTGAGTGAAATGCAGGTTTTTCTTTTTCCCATGCACAGCTGAATTGGCTTTTAAACTGGGATGGTGTTGAGTCAATCATTTCATGTGAGGAGGCAGGAGGGCTGCACCCTGATGCTTTGAAAGCTTTTATTCACTTGTGAGATCCTTTGACTTTCTGTGCTCCTCTGATCTCCCAAGTGGGGGAAAACTCATCCTTCACATAATAAGAAAATAACAAACACCACCAAAATGTTTTATTTTACAGTATGCATAAAAACTTTTACCTGTTTGCAGAAAAATCTTTGAGGATGCTGAACTGGCTTTTCAGGAAAGGAATAAACAGAGTAATTTTTCAGTGTCCTGATTATGCTAAGAGGCCAAACAAGCTTTTTCTTCTGTGTTACGGCTGCACTTTCCTGCCCACTACAAATCCTGTGTGCTAATTTTGGATATTTTTTTTTCCCTGGAATTTTCCCTGCAGAATGGGAGTGGTTTAGCAGCAAGAAACTCAAACTGAGTTTAGATTGAGGGTAGATTTGGACTAGATATAAGGAAAAAAAGTTTTACGATGAGGGTGGTGAGAGCCTGTGCCAGGTTGGCTAGAGAGGTGGTGGCTGCCCCATCCCTGGCACCATTGCAGGGGAGGTTGTTTGGGGCTCTGAGCAACCTGCTCTAGTTGCAGATGTCCCTGCTCAGTGCAAGGAGGTTGGACTAAATGAACTTTAAAGGCCCCTTCCAACCCAAACCATTCTATAATTCCAAATTGTCCAAAGAATGGCAACAAAGCTGGTCAGGGTTCTAGAGTAGAAGTCATGTGAGGAGTGGCTGAGAGACCTGGAGGTGTTTAGCCTGGAGAAAAAGAGACTCAGGGGAGACTTTCTTGCTCTTTACAACTACCTTGAAAGGAGGTTATAGTGAGGTGAGGATTGGTCTCTTCTCCCAAGGAACAAGTGATAGGACAAGAGGAAATGGCCTCGAGTTGCACCAGGTTGGTCATCAGTCAAAAATTCTTCATGAAAAGAGTTTTCAATCCCTGGCTCAGGCTGCCTGGGGCAGTGGTGGAGTCCCCATCCCTGGAGGGCCTTAAACGCTGTGGAGTTGTGGTGCTGAGGGACATGGTTTGGTGGTGACCTGGCAGTGCTGGGTTAACGTTTGGACTTAATGATCTTAAAGCTCTTTTTCAACCTAAACGATTCTATGATGCTGTGATCATTTTATTACCTGTTTCAGAATTTCATTCTACTTGTAATGTCAGTAGCTGACTTTATGATATATTATGGTTAATGTTTTATCTTTACCTTCTGTATGTGTGGAGATATAGATATACATTTTACAGTGGAAATGTCAGCTCCATAGTACAAGGGACAGGATTTTGGAATCAACTGCATAGCAGAAATACGAGCTCTGTAAGGGAAGCAGATGTTACCTTCGTTCACCTTTAGCAGTGAGAATAGTGCAGCTGATCTGGATTTTCTGGAGAAGAGCTCCATCTAGTGGGCTTCTTCATGATTTTCTTTAATGTTTATTTATTTATTTTCCCCTGAAATGCTTCTGTGTGGTAACTTAGTGCTACGGAATGACTTAACAATCAAAAATATTATTTGTGATTTTAACCATACTATGTTGGTACCACTTCATTTGATGACAGAAAGCAGCCAACGCACCAGGTGCTTTGTGGTTTTTTCAGTCAAATACATTCAGTATGTTTGTACTATCTCAGTAACCAGTTCATTTGCAAAGGAGTTTTTGTAGTGACCCCTCATCCAAATAAATTTATTAGAGAATAGTATAAATGCAGAAATGAAACAAACTTTAGGAAAACCTTGTAGTCATTTATATAAATATGTTTTCTGCAGCAATACACATATTTCATTATTATTCAGTGTATCACAGATTGCTTATTTCATGGTTAATAATAGATATGGGTATCTGAACTGTTAATATGTTTGTTTTGTAGTAGCTCCAAGATCACATATTGTGAAATTTGCCAGTTTTGTTCGGAGTATGTTTATTTAACACCTCTAAGATGCTTTTATAACTCATGTATGTGATGTAACTCATGTACGTTTTCAGGGGAACAATATCTCAATTTATATTTAGAGAATGGAGCCAGGAGAGGCCTGATGGGCGCTGTGGAGTGGGGGGCTGTTGCTAATCTGTCTGCTCTTGGCTGTGCTCTTCTACCCGAGTGAGATGTTCCTCAAAGCACTCTGAATTGAGTCATCCCACTGTCCCAGGAGGAAAGATACTTATTTCTCTGAATGAGTTCTCTTGTCTTTTACCACATGAAGTGCTGGGGCCTGGGCTGTGGGCCCAGAGTTGGAGTTGACCTATGGATGAGTCACAACCCAGCAACATGTTTTGTTCCCCAAGTGGCTCCAGGCCCCAGAGGCAGAACCTGGCCCATCCCTGTGAGGCCCCAACTGCCCCCAGGTGATCATGGTTAGGGTTAGAGCTACATCAACCGGGAACCAACCATTTTGAGAGAGGCAATGAGGAGCTGATCAGTTTGAAGAGGGTTCCTGTTTGGGCCAGTCGGAGGAGTTTCTTGTTGTGGACAGCTTGCTGAGCTCTCCCTTCATGGTGTGTTCCCCCTTGGCTGATTCGAGACAGAGAAGACCAAACAGATGAAGATTAAAAGCTGAAGGTATGCTGAGGGGATGTTGTTGAGTTTGGTGTTGGCCTGAGGAAGAGGAGAGCCAGCAGCACAACACATCAGGTGGGCTTATGGAAAGCTGCACTGTGGCATTGCACTGTCACGCTGTTCTTATTCTTTAGATGAAGCTGTGTGGTGTGATTGTGAAACACAGCACAGGGACAGGTGGAAATGTTTGATTTATTGCTAAACAGCATCTGAACACCCTTGTTAGCACTTTGACACATACATAAACCAAAACTGTGAGCACACTGTATTTGTTTTCACATTAGTACAGGCACTTCTGACAAAGAAATACATTGAATATTCTTATTTATACACTCTTGTCTCCCAAGATGTTCTGAAAAACTGGGTCCCTCACTATATGACCTGGTTCTTTTTGCACAAAGGCAGCTTTTCATAGTGTGTTGTGGTTGGGACAGTGTTTATTGAAGGTATCTATCAATTTGGTTGTTTTCATGGCATTTGTCACCATGGTTTTGATTTCTTCTTCTGACGTATTCACTTTGCAGTGGTATTTGCCTTAAAAATTGTATTTTCATTGTGTTAAATCAGTGAGGAGCATGTTAGGAAATGGCCTCTGCCCTGAAGGTTTTACATTCTAAATAGATGAATTAATTAAGTGTAAAAAAAGAAATAGAGGAAAGAAGATACCGTTTGTCCAGAGTCACACGAGATTTATAGAACCATAGAAAACCAGGTTGGAAGGGACTTCAAGGATCATCTGGTCCAATCTTTTAACACAAGATTAATATAAGAGTGACTAAAGGAACTGCAATCCCAATTAAGTGTCTTTTCTACTGTGCTGTGCTGCTTACAATGGTACATAATACATGACTTGAGTTTACTGGAATTGTCTTGGATGTAAATTCTTGTGCAACTGTCTTATATGGAAGTTTCTTACTGGAAAGACATTTCTGTTCTATCTAGGGTAGTTCCTCCACCTGCAGAGCTCCAGCTGGGCAGTGCTAGGAGGGCAGCAGCTGCTTTATCACTTCTGTGCTACTACATTGTCTTCTATGACTACATTTCAAGCTTTACATACATTTTTCTTTTTTTCTAATAGCATCTCTTATTAGATTTGCAACTGCAAAGATGCTTTTCTTGTCTTTGAGAATGAGTCTGAAAAATCAATTCCACTTTCCCTTCTTCCATAGCCCTACAGAAGAGCATGGGTTGTTTGTTGTGTTTTTAGTTTTGGTTTGAATTTTGTGTGTGTATGGTGGAATTTTTCTACTCAGTGCTTTTAAAATGTTTATTTTCTCAAACAAGAAGATTTCTTCCCATTAGAAGAGAATAAGCTGCTATTGGACTTCTTTTATGTGATTTCATTTTAAAGTTTGCTTTTACTCAATTACAAGAAGAAATAACTTTTGTTTAATTGGGGTGTGTGTTTTAAAGAGCCAAGCAAGAATTGCATAAAGGGCCAAATAAAGGTAATCATTATTATTGACATCCTTGTGCATGATAGAAAAATTAAAGAAGAAAGAAATACTGAATTCCTTCTTGTTCTCTTGGTTAGTGGTTGAATGAGAGGTAATTGAGTGGGAAATCTAGAAAGAATTATCTGTATCAAGGTAAGAATCTGACCTTCTCTGTTACACACATACTGTATAGACAGAAAAACTGTGTAAACATGTTTGTTGGTATGTTTTGTTGTTTGGGTTTTTCCCCCCAAAAAATGTTATTTAATTTTCATTGCAAGTTATAGCTCAGCTCTAATTTAAGAATCTCTTTGTGGTGGTTATAGTAGTAGTAGCGGCTTCATTATAGGCTGACCGTAATATTCTTTAAGAAAATATTATGACAAGTTTAACGCTTTTCAAATAAGTCTCCTATTATATTTAAAATCATTTTCCTGGACTTTGTTTCAGCAACTGAAGCCAAAAGATGTATGTTCGTAGCAGATAGTTTGCACTAATCTTTCTGCAGTTGTAAAAAGGCTCGAAACACTTAATTATAAGGCCTGAATTATGGTGTCAGTCTTTGATTTATGGCTTTAATGTTAGTTAACTAATTAGAAATGTAAAGTGTTCCAGTTCATTTACATTCTTTGTTCATTAACTGGCTATAAAGTAGTGATGGGAACTTGAGACTTCTTAAGAAATTTATTTAGCCAGACTTCCTGGCAACTATTTTTTATTTCTTTCCAAGACATTATTTTCTTGTTAATGTGATGTTAATGTCTGTGTAAGAGCTTTGTACGTGTCAATAACCTAGTCTGAAATTAGGTTTAGATACCAAGCTGTCTTTGAAAAGGAGTAAAAACTTTCAGAAGCATAAAATAATGTCTCTCTGGGAACTGAATGTTGAGATCTGTCATGTAGCAGCTTCTCATCCCCATTCTTTTTTGCCCAAAGCTCAAAAACCTCTTTTCCTTGTGAGATATTTGAGAAGAAATAAACATCTAAAATATAATTTATTTATAACCACTCATCTGAAAGTAACTGCATCATTATTTGTCATATTTTAAACAAAGCCTAGTTCTTCTATTTCTTTCCTTAGAATCTCCAAGGTTTTCTTTCCCAGCAGTATTTCTTGTGATAAAAGCGAATTCAAAAGTTAGTTCTGGTACTTCTGTGTGATGTTAGGGTTAAGAAAGCCGTGGGGCAAAAAAAAAAGCATTTAATGATCCTGGAGGACGTCAAGTTCCTCTTGAGTCACCAGTGCACCCTTACAGCTGTGTAGGTCAGCCACTGATAAGACTGCATTAGTGGACAGTGTGGGGGCAGTAGGTCAAGGCAAGTGGGTTTTGCCCCTATATTGGGCATGTAGGAAACTGCATCAGACCTTCCAGATCCAGTCTGGGGCTTCCCAGTACAAGGAAAACTGACCTACTTAAACAGATCCAGCAGAGACTGCAGGGTGATGAGAATGTGGCAAATTGGGAGGGATGGCAGAACAAGAGACTTTGAGGAGGCATCTTGTTGGTGTCTTCAGGTGCCTAGTAGGATGGTGTAGAGAAAATGGATCTGGAGTCTGCTTTGAAGTTCATGGGTTTGGGATGAGAGGCAACTGGCACAAGGTGATGGAAGGGAAATCCCATTTGGATATTGGGGATAAAAAAACCCCACACCATGAATGGGATCAAACACTGAAATAGCAGGTAGAGAGATTTGAAAAATCTCCAAGGATGAAGATTTCATTTTGACTGGATGAAGCCTTGAGCAACCTCACCTGAAGTCAAAACTGTCTCTGCTTTAAGGAGACATTTAAAGCACAACTCGAGAAGTTCTTTCTAACCTAAATTATTCTGTGATTCTGAATTGTTATTAACAGAATATTCTAAACTAATATTTAATGGACTTCTTAAGCCTAGAAATTCATTATAAACAAAATGTTTTGTGGGTTATGGAGGAAAAACTGTTGAGATAAACTTTTATTGCGTCTAACATTTATCCTTCATGAGCTAAGGCTTGATGGTCATAAAGATCTCTTTGGAAAAAACCCCTACAAATATATTCATTTTCTATTTTTTACAGTGAGGAAACCTGGCTTAGATTAATTACACACACTCAATGGTACACCCTTTATTATTTAAAGTGTAAATGGTATTTGCATGTAGCCTGTACAGAGTGTCCTAAATTTTTTATGGGGTATGACATAACTGCTTGTTGAAACAGTGAGTTGGGTTTCAGTGATCAGAAATACTGGAGATATTTGACCTGCAGATTGTTCATCCTTAAGGCTTGAAAAGGATGGAAATATTCCAGGAATACATTCTTGGTAGGTTCTTGGCTCTCATAGAAGACTGAGTGCAGGGTCTCCAAAAACCTCTGAGAAGAAAAAAATGATTAATGACTCAATTAAAGAGCTACTGTTTAAAATTTGCTGTGCAGGTAGAGAAACTTACACCTGTGGCTGTAAGGGAGAGAAGTGAGACATTCTAGAAGGACTGATTATGTTGCTGTAACTGAAACATGAAAATTGTGCCACTGCTTTATGGATGCTGCTTTGATTTAAATTTATGGATTGAGGAAAATGTTTGCTACAAGTAGAATATATGTTGGCTGTTGGAAATCCTCTGCTCTCTACTAAAGAGTACTCCCTGTCTGGTCAGGAGCATTTTTATGGTCATTTCAAAAAAACCCACCATGACCATTAACATTATCATTTTATAGTCATTTATTTAAAGAAACCACAGACAGATTTGAGTAAGAAAACACTGAAAATAATCTGAAACATGCAGCTAATCATTTTTTAAAAATTTTTTACTAATTGCATAAATTGTCAAGATAGTTCCTCTGATGCAATTTCATCTGCTACTACTGAAGTAAATTCACTGTTATGAAGATGAATATATAGTTGATTTCTGAAGATCTCAATGCTTATGAACATATAAGTGTGTTGGTGGACTCTATACATTAAGTATTATCCTTTGACTGAAAAGCACAGCTACATAAATATGCATAACCTCAGCTCTTAGAGAAGTCATTTCTAATTTAGGTGCTTGCAAAACTGCTCTGCATATTCCTGTGAAACACAGACCCTAAAATATAGATATGAGACATTACTTTCTGGGTAATGCTGTATTTATTTCTGCTAAGTCAGCAATTCCTGGAGCTGGAACAATATTCTGTCTGGGTAAAATTATTCTATTTGTCCTGTTTTATTTAATAACGAATCTTCATAAATTTCCTGACATGTTTCTTACTACTTAACTGCTGGGCATTCAGTTAAGTGTCTGATCTATAGATTTCTGAGGGCTTGGTCATCTTTCTTTGTATAGTAGTGAGAGTTATGTTTTTCTATGTGTGCAGTTAAGTGGAAGTTATATGGAGAAATAAGCAGATCTTTTGTAAAAGCCTTGTCCCACTGAATTAAAGCAAACAACTCATTTGGAATTAGAATTTAGCCTAGAATAAATTCACTTGAGCATGCTCTGATTTCTAATAAGCAGATCCACTTTTCAACATTAAAGGCAGATGTTGATTATGTATCATGTCCCTAAATCCTGATTTACATTTTAATACTGTGCTGTATTTTTTTCAAATTACCCGTGTCATTTGGCTGGTGCTTGTTGATTGCTCTTGGATATTAGAGGAAATAGACTAATCATAAAGTTATCAAAATGTTGTGAAAATCAAAATGGTTCATTAGCAAAAATCTTACGTGCTCTGAGAGTTATGATTATTAGAAAACAAAATACTTTCAACTTTTTTATTCCTATTTCATGATTTTGGTTTTTTTCTTTTAAATCTCAAATAAGTGCAGGGCTTACAGAGCGTTTTTTTAGGGCAATATTCAATTATGAAATTGTATGACTGCAGCAAAAGTTTATGGAATTAGACAGTGTTGTTAATGTGCCTGTAAGTGGGAGCAGGAGATTATTCCTTTTGTATTTGTTACCTTGAACTGCAAAGGGAGAAAAGCAAGTCAGGATATAATCTAGTGATGGCTCAAAACCAGGAATATTCATAAAGGCCTATATGAATAGGGGTAGCATCTATGTGGTATAGCCCTATTTGATATTTGCTAATAATTTTGATATATGAAGTATACAAGTGTTTAGCAGGGATCATGATTTAAGAATTAAAATGTCTTTGAAAATAAATTTTTTTTCTAGTGGAATAAGGATGTTTTGCCAGCCAGTAGGCTATTTGGCTAATCAAAAATGGTTTTAGACTGTCTTCCTACTTAATTACTTTGTGAAGTCATTCAGTATTTTTTCTTGATTTAAAAACAAAGAAAAAGCTTGCAAAAGCCTTTAGAAAAAGCATCTTTTAAAAGACGTGCTACAGAATGGGAATCAGAGATATTTCACTTTTTATCTGTGATTATCTAATAATGACTTTCTTGCAGTGTTAATGACAATTTCATCAATTTTTTTGTCATTTAATACTGAGATAATCCAGCAGCGTTTCAGCAGTGTAGTCTACTAATGAAAATAATCAAAATGAAGGAATTAGTTAATGGAGAATATTCCACTTTCTCTTCAGTCATAAATAACTTGCACCTTTCAACATGAATTTCCTGAATATCCAAGATTCAGGAGAGAAGACTATTAGCTTAGTTGAAGATGCAATATGTACATATTATGTATAGAGGTAAAGACACACACACGTATTACATGCATACTACAGTAGTTCATGTTGATTTGTTTTATACTATATCCTTCCCAAATACATATTTGAACCAATTTTGTTGCTCTCAACTGTCGCCTTTTATATCCATAGGTTGTGAGTTATTTGTATATATAATTATTTTAATTTTATTTATATATTGGGATTTCAGAGCTCCCAGATATTTCTGTAATATTGATTTTCAGGAATTTGGTAGTTTGGTTTTTGGGTTTTTTTTAAAGACTAAAACCCCCATGAAACCACTGAAATAAACACCTAAAAAATGCCAAGAACCGTGTATGTTTTATGAGGAGCAGCTGAGGGAACTGGGACTGTTTAGTCTAGAGAAGAGAAGTGAGGGGGGGATCTTATTGCTTTCTACAATTATCTGAAAGGAGGTTGTAGAGAGGTGGGTGTTGGTCTCTTCTCCCAAGTAACTGGTGATAGGATGAGAGGAAATGGCCTCAAGTTGTGAAAGGGGAGGTTTAGATTGGACATGAGGAAAAATTTTTTTACTGAAAGAGTGGTCAAGTACTGGCCAGGGTGCCCAGGGAAGTGGTGGAGTCACCATCTATTCTGCTAGCTTCCTCTCCTTCTTTAAACAATCCTGTTGACTACACCAATTTTTGTGCTGCCAGCTCTCTTCTTCCTCAGGCCAACACCAAGCTCTGCAACACCCCCTCAGCACACCTTCATCTTTTATTCTTCATCTGTTTGCCCTTCTCCATCTCAAATCAGCCAAGGGGGAACACAGCACTGAGAGAGAGCTCAGCAAGTGACCCCAACAGGAACTCTCTTCCAACTGATCAGCTTCTTGTTGCTTCTCTCAAACTGCTTGGTTCCTGGTTAATAGAGCTCTGGCCTCACCCAGCACCCCAACCATGATCACCTGGGGGAAGGTGGGGCCTCGCACAGGTTCTGCCTCTGGGGCCTGAAACCACTTGGGGAACAAAAATGTGTTGCTAGGTTGTGACTCATCCATAGGTCAACTCCAACTTGGGGTCCACAGCCCAGGCCCCAGCACTTCACTATCCCTGGAAGTGTTAAAAAAACATGTGGACGTGGCACTTCAGGACATGGTTTAGTGGCCATGGTAGTGTTGGGTTGATGGTTGAACATGATGATCTTAGAGATCTTTTGCAACCTTAATGACTCTATGCTGATAATTCTCCCACTCCTCTTTTGTCTTTCAGAACAAGATTATTTTAGACCCGATGACTTTCAGCGAGGCCCGTTTCAGGCCATCCCTTGAAGAAAGGCTGGAGAGCATCATCAGTGGGGCAGCACTGATGGCCGACTCCTCCTGCACGCGTGACGACCGCCGGGAGCGGATCGTGGCCGAGTGCAACGCGGTGAGACAGGCCCTGCAGGACCTGCTCAGCGAGTACATGAACAACGTGAGTCCTATGCTCTTATTTCTACCTTCTTTTTTCAGGAGAGGTAATGTTATGGCTTTAATATTTCACAAAAACAATAATGCCTCTTTATACCAGGAGTAAAGGTAACGCTCTTTGAATTATTTAACTTTTTAGTGGTAATGCTGGTTTGAATTATTTGGCTTTTTAATACTAATGGGATTTGAATTATTTAAGTTTTTAATGGTAGCGCTCCATGAATTATTGAACTTTTTAATATATTGAACTTTTTAATATATTGCAACCGTTTGGTACAATTAGAAGCTCATGGGAATGTGTCTTTACCTGCAAAGGAAATCCACATTCCCCATAGCATTAAAGTTTCTTCTGTAGTAAATCACCAAGTGCTCCTTTTGAGGTGAAATACCTGAAAACTAATGGCAAGAAATGGATGCGGGGAATATCCTAAGAATTATTTTCTTAATGAAAGTGAATACACTTCATTTCCAACGTGATTCCCACTATGTGATGGTGGTCATTGTGTTTGGATGTTACCTATAGATGCTCACGGGAGGTTGTCTGTCTGCTCTGTGGGTTAAATCACTGAAGGTCTTCACAGTTGGAACTATTTCATGGCAACTGAGTATTTAAGTAGTTTAGCAGTAGGGCTCTTCACACAAATGTATCTGCAGCATTTTAGAGCTATCTGTGTAGGGTTTCAGCAGGTGTTGAAGTGTCCAACATGGTGTTAATCTCTAGTGCATAACCTTTGTTCTGCATAATATACCCCAGAAAATTCTTTCTGCCTAATACTGTGTATTAAAATTCATAAGAACTGTCACTGTGTGCTTTGGAGGGCGTGTGAAAAAGTCCTGAGCAACATCAACAACCTTTTTGAAAATGGAAATGTTTGCAAACAAGTATCAAACTGAGTATCCTACGTTTTCCTTTCTTGCCTGTCATTGCTACCAGGGTACCAAGTGGCCCATTTTGATCCTATTTTGCTAAAATCATCAAAATAGTCTTGAAATGAACCTTGAACATTGGCATTTTCATGGGTACTGTTACAGTTAGTTGGTAAGGTGGTACAATGCAGTATCAGTAGTGCAAACTTCACACCTTTAGTCATTCTGTTATTCAGTTCAAAATTAGCTCTGACCTTTTAAAGGTATTATTCCATGTAGCAGTCACCTCAAGGAATAGCTGTTCTGGTGGTGCAGAATTTAAAAGCATATATTCTTTGCCTTTTGGTTTTTATAAAGTGCTAATTGAAAAGTTCTTGTACTGTGAATGAAAGCAAAGTCTATGCTGTTGTTTTATGGGTGAGAAATTTTAAAGGGAGCTTTAAATCACAAGTGATGAGGCTGTGGTGGAAGAGGACTTGCTGGATTGCTTCCTACAGGATCTTGCTTTGTGGAGTTATTACTGTTAGGTGTCATCTTTAAAGGTCTTTCCAAAAACTTTGAGAACTGATGGATTATGGCTTCTTATTTTATTGTGGTGCCTCATTTTAAGTACACAGGGTTTTTTTGTAACGATGCAATTTGCCCTTGGACCAGAAAGATTTCTTATTTTATTTGTGACCACATATAAGAAGAAAAAGAGTTTTAAGTTATTATGGTCATTTATGACCACACTGAAGGTGGCTAATATAGTTTCATTGTTTTTACTTAAACACATAATGGTGTGAGCTTCTGTTTTTATGGTTACTATGGTATGTTTTGGAATTTATCTTCCTCCTTTTTCTTTTTTTGTTTGTTTTTGTTTTTCTGTTCCTATTAATCTGAACTGTACAATTCCTAATATTATTTATTTTTCTGCTTTTTATTAGAATGTAAGCAATTTAAGTTATTTTTTACAGCTATTGCATAAACATTATAAGAACTGACTGTATACTTAAGTTACATAATGAAGTACTTCTAATTTAAACGTATCTAAGTGGTAGAATTTGAGAATAATATTGCATTAAATATTGTCTTCCAAGCTGATCTTAGCAGATACACAAGGGATAGGATTCAGTTTACAGGTTAAAACACAGAAATTTAGGTTTCTGTGCATAATTAGACAAGTAAACTAGGACTCTTAACTCAGTTGTTTAAAGGTAGATGCCTGGTGTCATTTTAAACTACCAAATTCAAAAGTCCAGTGCTCATTTAGAACAGGGGCTCCTCAACCTGCAGCTCAGAAGCATTTGGATCTACCATGGGTCTTGTGTGTGTCTCCCAGCCACACTTCCATGTCGTTTATGCTCTAGAGAAGAACAAGTGGCCATTATCAAATCATTTGAGCCTCAATTGCTTAAGGTCCTGTTATAATTGATGGGAATCAGATCGATGCTGGAGATCAGAGCAATATTGCCAAGGGAACCTGAAGAGCCACTGCCATAATTTAATATGGGAAAAGACCCATAATCTAATATGGGATAAGTCCCAGAATCTAATCTGGGATAACTATAGATGCCTTTGACTATAATAAACTAAATCTCCATTAAGTAGGGTAGAAGATTAGATATCTAGCTTGTAAGCAGCTCCCTTTTAGACATCTATCTAGAGACTGAGTTGCTTTAGTATTTAACCATTTGCCTGAAACCTGGGGATGGATTTTCCTGGGTTCTCAGTAGTGCCAAACATGATCATGATGACAAAAGATTTCACTTGGAAAGTTTTTTAAAACAGTTTCAAAAGGCTAAAACTGAGAGGCATACATCAAACCTGACACAGTTATGAGTCTGATCCAGAGTTGGCTGGACTGTCAAAGCTCATTAGCTTTGAAATGATTTGGCAAAAGTGGACTTCTTTAAACATCTACCCATATAGCCTTAAACCACTGCAATCCTGTTCTTGCTTTAAAGCTTCTGAAATTAATTGGACATTAATGGTTTGCAGGTTTTTTTGCTGTTTGAGATCTGGAAAATGATGGGTCATTTTTTGTCTGGTTGTTGTTGATCAAATGTGCATAGTGCTTTTGATGCTTACCATGAAATATAAAAAACATGGAAAAAATATTTTGTGGTCATATTTAAAGGATACAGACAATGAAATCCAGGGCAATATGTTGTGCAGTCAATGTAAGTTCAATCCTTCTCCAACTTAATATTTTTGTGTGTTATCTACTTGTACGATTTGGCTTCAGAGGGGTGGGTTTTTTTGAATACAAAAACATTTCTATTTTTCAGTTAAGTAGATTCTATATTCACTTTTACCTGCTGGATATTTACACTGCGAAGTCCCATATAAATTGGTTGTGGTTTATGTTCTGCCTTATATTGAATTTCCATAAAAGCTAAGTGAAATATTGAGTGCAAAAGAACATACTCAGAATGGAGATGTTGTTCTTGATGCTTCACTGATCTTTTGCTTTTGCACCAGTGGATGGGGTTGCAGGCATGGACCAGAAACTGGAAGATTTACAGTATGAAATATAAGGCTGGCTATAGGCAATGCTGCATCTCAAATGCTGAAGGCAACACAAGGAGGAAAAAAAGGGGTTTGTATGCAAGAAAAGGAAATAGCTTCCAACTGGACAATGTAGGAACTTCTGCCTTATAAGAAAACTTCCTCCACCTGCAGAATCCCCTTTGTGCCCACCCCTTTCTTAGTAAGCCCCCTGTAGAGAGGCATGAGTCTCATCTTCTGTGCTTCTGTGGAGCTTTCTAAATGCATCCATCCTATCTTCTGGTATATTCCCTGTACCTGAGATATAGTTTGTAGGTAGGTGCTTTATCAGACTTTAGTGGATCAATGTGCTCAGCTACATGGAAAGTGAGAATTTAACACACCTGGCCATGTTATTTTCCCCATTTGTCCACCTAGTTTTTATGGATCCATCATAGGCTACATGTATATAACAATGTTCTTACAGATAGTTATATGCTAGAGGTCAAATCCAGAGTTTGACCAAAGTAAGTTAAAGGTGTTTTGCACTTCAGGAGACTAGATAGAGAGATTCCACAGGTCACTTTGTCATCTGGTGAGGAGAGCCCAAGATTGATGAAACAAAACTTCAAGACATGAGGCATAGGGATATGAATTAAGAATAATAAAAATGCAGAGGCTTACTTTAAAAATGTTGCCAACCAAATAAAAATATGAAAAGAACAGGGGGATAGGACAGATTTCAGCTTAGATGAGTAAAAATAATGCTAGTTTTGTAGCTGTTTTATTTTCTGATATAAAGGTCTTAAGACAGAAATGTATTTAGAGGACTGTGACAAGACACAGTTGGGGAGGTGTCTTTTGGTTCCTCCTTCCTTCTCAAATAAATGTTGGTTTGTTCCATTTCCTACATCTCAAATAAGATTAATTTATTTGTTTTTCAAGCTATGTTCACAAATACTCAGATGTTCTGGTCCCAATTCAGATGTTATTTAAGTAATTATTGCTGTAGGAGGTTTTTGAATGGTTATTGCTGTGGGGAAATTAGTCCCTAGGATCTTTACCAGTTCTATGAATAACTTTGTGTAGTATATTGCACTGACTGGAGCCTCACAGTACATAAGCCCTCTGCAAGAACTTCTGTGGAGATGAGATGTAAATCATTTCATTACTGTTTGTACATCTAGTGATATGTATTAGTTTCATCCATCTTACTGTTAAAATATTTTCCCAGCATGGTATCTATTATTTCTATGGTGAACTCAGGTGAACTTAAAAATCTTTTTTTTCTGGGAAGTGGAGGCAGAAGGACTCTGTCTCCTGAGTTATATGACTTCTTTTTCCTATCTCTCAGAGAAATAGATAGGTTTTTTTTAGATCCTTATGTATATGTGATAAATCCCATCATTTATTTCAAAATAAACTTACATATCTAGACTTCTGTCCTACAGAGAAGAACTAAATACAGCTCCTCAGAAGCTCTTAATGCAATTGCTTTCCATTTGTCTAAATGAAAAAAATATTTAACCGATGGTTAGCTCTGATTGTGGTCAAGTTTCCTGCTGGTTAACTCTCCTGCATCCTTCATGATTTGTATTTCTGGCTATCAGGGAGGAAAAACCTAAAAAAGCCTGGGAGTTCCAGCTCTTAGACTTCTGGATTAGAAGTACACTGCCAGACTCAGATAACCCAATGCAGGGCACCCTTTCTAGCAAGCATCAGGGTGCTGCTGTGTTGATGTCTGATTAAGATAAGAAGAAAATTATATCTTTAGAATAATATGCTTTAAAAAGGATGTTTTGAATTCCCCCCGACATCATCAGTCTCAGTGCCAAATAAAGACTGATTTTTGGGGTTCCTGGGATGTATCAGAGAGAGATTTGGAAAGCAGCTGACAAGCAAGCTATGACTGTAGAAGACCTCTGTAATTATTTGAGTACTGGCTTGGCATTAATTCAAGTGCATTTGAAAAGGCATTTTCTTTCTGGTTCAAATACAAGGTTATCTTCTTCAACCTTTGGGCTCATTATTAAGCCAACCTTCATTCTCATGCCTGCCTTTTCCTCTCACCCAGTGCTCCTGCTCCCAGCCACTGCCAAGGTTTCAGAAGAGCTTGGGTTTCATTTTTATCGTAATTGGGTTTTGGGACAGACAATATTTTTATATTCAAGTGGAATGAAAAGTCCTTTATGAAGTCCTTCTGTTACTCCTGATGAATGTTTAGATGTGAGGACCAGAGCACTGCAGGCAAGGCTTTTTATTTGTTGATATTCTACATATTACCATAGGAATAGCATTGCTTAGTGTTTGCTCTTTTAATATGTCCTTTTCTAAAGTTACTGCCCACTCCTGATGTCTGTTCACTATAGCTGAGATGCTATAGGCTCTAATTCCTGTTTGCTACAGAGAAGAAAATGTCATACCTTGAAAATGCAAAATATAAGAAAAAGGAATGAGAGGGGTCAAGTGTACAGGCAATTTTTCTTCACAAATATACCAGTAAAAAATGTGAATCACTCGAAATAAATTTATAGTGCTGCAGTATATGAAAATGAAATGTCCTTAACAGACAGCTGAAGTTATTGGGCTTGATTGGAGAATGAAAAACATGATAACAAATGAAAATCTATAAGCTCTCGAGATACTGTCAGCTTCTGAATTCCTATTTAAGAGAAAAGTAATAATCCATGTGTACCTTCCAGTTCTGGTGCTGACTTGCATAAGGTTAATGTGAGTGACAGTGAGCAGTAAATGACAGTTATGAGACAGAAATGTCCATGGCTTTCCTGAGGTGAGTGATCAGGGATGAGTGACAAGAAGGTGACTCCTGATTGAGGCATGACTGGCTCAGCAGGACTGTTTTTCTGTTGGTACCGTCGAGTTTTTAGCTTTCTGAATAATTTTTAGAGGAAAATGGCTTGTTTCAAGCTTCCTGCAGTATTTCAAGCTGGAGATTAAACTATTTTTACTATTCACTTTGCTCTTTTAGAGGCTGCATGAGCAGTTTTGTCTCTCCTAACTTAGAAGAAACAAGTAGAAACACAGGAGTTATGACAGGAGGAGTAGGATGTGTTCTCAAAGGGGCAGATGTTTTCTGGTGTGTCACCGTGTTGCTTCTCGGTCAGTTTAGGTTCCTTTGCATTTGTGTGTCCTCCTGAGTGCCTCAACTTCTCATGACTGTGCATAAATTACTAAATATTCTACCTACAGTGTAACTTGAGCCACTTTTTAGGAACCTTCTGTCTCTTCTTTTTGGCTGATGTCATCAGGATCTCATGGGGGATGCTCTGTATGTTTTGATAATTTTACTGAAATGCTGCACCACTTACAAGTGGAGTTTTGATTTGTTTGTTCATTCCTGTATTTTCTGGTTTTGCAAGTCCATGTTCAGAGTTTGTTTAGGGTTTCCTAGCAGATCCAGAGAACCACACTGGTGTTTTCCATCAGAAACAAGTAGAAAAGCTCTGTGAGAAAGTGGAACTTTATGACTTGAAAATGACAATTGTGCTAAAATTTGTCTTGACTTCAGGTTCTGGAGGTTACAAATTTACACAGCTCTGTGGTGTTTCATCTGTTTGGACAAGTAGATGGACAGCTGGTGGTTTCCACTGGAGAACACTTTTTAGCTGTGTCCTTTTTGCCCTTTGTCTTTCACAGCAAACCGTGATATGTCACAAGAAAAAATTTTTATGTCTTGTTAAAATATAGATAAATCACATTAGGTGGTTTCTTGTCAGTTCACATAAGACAATAAAAGTTAATCCATCTATCTCAACTTCTATGAATTATATTCAATTATAATAATTTTCTTGGTGTCTTATTAATGATTTTAAAAAGATTATATATTTCTATTGTATTCTAAATTTCTATCAGATCTTTTTTTCCTCTCTGGATTTTCCCTTTTATCTTTCTTGTCTTTGCCTTCAAAGTGCTGGATGCCTAATCAGGAGATGCTGTTTTTTCTACATGTAAATTCAAATGTTTCAGTCTCAAAGAATTTAAATATACCAGAGAGTTCTATAAATTATATTTTCTCCTTTCTTTGCTATTTATCTTAGTAGAAAGGAAAGGCTAGTGGTTAAGGCACAGGCTTGCAAGTGAAGTTACTTGCCCTTTATCACTGACTTTTTAGGTTTATATAAGTGCTTAGTCTTCCTGGGCCTCTGTTACTCCCACATTAAAATTAAGGTCCTATCAGCCTTAATTCATTAAAGTTTAAGTGCCTTGCAATTTCCACATTTAAAAAGTCTTTAATAATGTTGCAGTATTTGTGTAGTTGCAGTGTTTGACTGTTGAAGGATGTCCATAACGTCTGTCTGTTCAAAGACACAGGTTTTCTCTCAATTTAATTTCTTCTTTAAACACAACCTGAATCTTCTCAGCACTTGCAATGAATTTTTACTGTAAGAGGCCAAATAATGAATTGCTTTGGTTTGTCTATTGAACTGAAGGTGGGGAGAAGAATGACGTGGGGCAGAATGAAGTGGGCTCGAAAGTCATGGGGAAGATTTTGTGGGATTACATTTTGATGAATTTTTTTTTTCATAGAATCACAGAATGGTTTGGGTGGGAAGGGACCTTTAAAGGTCATCTAGTCCAACTCCCTGCACTGAGCAGGGACATCTGCAACTAGAGCAGGTTGCTCAGAGCCCCAACCAACCTCCCCTGCAATGGTGCCAGGGATGGGGCAGCCACCACCTCTCTGGGCAACCTGGGACAGGCTCTCACCACCCTCAGTGTAAAAAATCTCTTCCTTGTCTCCAGTCTAAATCTCCCTCTTTTAGTTTAAAACCATCACCTCTTGTCCCAACAGAACCTGCTCAAAAGACTGTCCCCATCTTTCTCATAGGCTCCCTTTGTTTCAACAACCCAAACTCCTTTCTTATAAAATGTGATATTAATTTCCTACAGGCCATGGCTTGGAATAAATGTTTTATTAAGTAGACCCCAAGTTCATCAATGCTTCACGTGCAAAAAGCTTGCCTTTTTTGACAAATGTATTTTTTATGCATGTGTATATAGAGGAATAATAAATATAACACATTATCGGAGTATATCCTCATTTTAAACTCAGTGTATTCAAACAAAAAGTTGTGTTTTTTCTTTAAAAAAAAAATCATTGCATTTTCTTCTGGCGATTTTCATATTTTAGCTCACTTTATTTTGCATTAATTAGTTTTGTTTTTTTAAGTGTGCTCTTACAGAAGTAATAACTTCTGCATCAGTGCTTTTAATATGCTGGAGAGCATTGCCTTAATGTTTACAAGGATTAGGCTATCTGAAAATAATATTGTGAAAGCTATTTGTCCACCTGTAGAAAAGTCCTTTATCAATCTTGTGTATATAGTGTGATTCATAACTTCTGTAACTTTTCTTTGTACTCAGGCAAGCATTTATGGGTCATTAATTTGTTATTTTTTCAATGTCTGCAAGTCAAGATCAGTATGAGAAAAGTTTTTAATGCATTTTACACTGTACCAGTAGCAGTGAGATTATTAGCTCTATGTGTACCTGCTTTTTGGTGTGTGGATCTTACTTTCAGTATCTTCAGAGTCCATCTTACCATCATGGTTCACTGTATTATTTAGATGCAACGAAAAATATTCCCAATGCATATAGTTAGTGGGAATGCCTCAAAATAAAATAAGCATGAACCTACTGAAATGAGTGAGCTTTCAGAAAACTAGATCAAAAATCTGGCTGCAGAAGGCTACATAATATTTTCTGTTGATTTAAGTTTGGGTTGGTTTTGTATGGTATGCACAAGGTGTCCACGTTCTGGTAATTGTGGAAAACCTGAAGGCATCAATGGGATGTAAAGAGGAAATTAGCTCTGTGCATTTATTTATCTGAGATATTATTATTCTGCAGGTGAGCAGAGGAGGGAACAGCTGGAAACAGGCTGTATAAGGGTGCAAGTGTCTGTTGGTAGTGGGAAGTGCATGTTTGCCCCTGCTTAGGAAATAAGTCTATATAAGTCCTCTTGAGCATTGTCAACATCTGTCAGCCAACTGTATTAACATCATAACATCCATTAAATCAGCTCTAAGCACTTTGTGTTAGTCTTTCTTCATTCTTGTTATGAAGGGAGGGCTGGAAGCCTCTGCTGGGAGGCCAGGCTGAGAGAGTTGGGCTTGTTCAGCCTGAGAAGAGAAGGCTCTGGGGAGACCTTCTTGTGGCCTTTCAGGACTTCAAGGGGGTCTATGACAAAGATGAAGTCAAACTTCTTATCAGGGCCTATTGCAGTAGGAGAAGGGGTGATGGGTTTAAATTAAAAAAGGGAGATTTAGACTGGAGACAAGGAAAAAATGTTTTACACTGAGGGTGGTGAGAGCCTGTCCCAGGTTGCCCAGAGAGGTGGTGGCTGCCCCATCCCTGGCACCATTGCAGGGGAGGTTGTTTGGGGCTCTGAGCAACCTGCTCTAGTTGCAGATGTCCCTGCTCAGGACAGGGGGTTGGATGAGATGACCATTAAAGGTCCTTTCCAACCCAAACCATTCTGTGATTCATTAAAAGCTGGAAGGAAGTCATGTTGAAATAGGGGAAGGATAGAGGGTGTGAAGTGAAATTTGTCCCGTTTAGTACATTACCTCGTCATTTTTATAGTCAAGAATACACTTTACCACAGACAAAGGTCAAAACTCTTTTCATATTAGTAATGTCATTACAGTATTTACACTTTAGCAATCAAAAGTAGAAAATGGCAATAGGGTGTGTAAACCTGCAGTTTATGAATCCTACAGTGGTTTGCTTTATTTGGTTTTTGTTTACACAAGGAATGTTTTTACAAATGAGAACAAGGCACTGCAAGTTAGTGGTGGAAGAATTCATTGTAATTGAGAGAATTATCATCTGAAATGCTGATGTTGGATGTCCAGAAGAGGGCATGATTGCACACCAGAAAGGTTTTGAACATCACCAAAGAGCTACAAGCTGACAGGGTAGAGCTGTAATCAAAGAAAATGTTATAACATAGGAGATGAAGAGGTTACCTTGGTAGTAGTTGTGAGATCTTTAGAAAGAAATAGATTCAGAAGGTTATTTGGGGGAAACAGGAAAGATATTTTAATCAAATTACTATTAAGTGCATGAACTATCAAATAGAAATGAGGTGTTAAGTTCCACTTGCATTTTTAAAAGGCATTGATATTTAGATTTCAATAAGGAATTTGGCAGACAAGGGCTGAGAGCCTGTCCTGCCCTTTTGAAATCATTTCAGATGTAGATGTATGATGCAGAGCTCAAGAACGTGTGCATTGTAATACAAACTAATTTCCAGCTTGCTTTCTACTACAGTCAAATGTAAGATCCTGTGAAATGAGATGTATGAATGGTTAATGAGATTTGTTATTTCACCTGGGAAATTATTTTAGACTTCCACAATACAGTAGAAATGCAAGGACATCGTCTTGTGACAGAGTAACCTGTCACTTTTTCCAGGATTGTGTATTAGTCAGACATTGGGAACACATGTGGTTAATTTTTATATTTTTACTGGAGAAATGAAAGATAGAAAAAGCATCTCTACTGTAATCAGATCCCTGAAACTTCCTTGGTGAAACAGTAAGAGTGAAAGAGGATTGTTTCATTTGTTTTAAGATGACTGAGATGAAGGAATAAGTAATTTTGCTTTTGTTTTTTTGAATTTTACATATTGATCTACTTTTCATAACATTTAATAGCATTTGGAAACTTTGTCAGAACCCTTCCTTTTAGCAGATACCTCAACTGTTTAAAATACTTTAGCATATATATGGCTTCAATAGAAGGAAATGAAACTTTGTCAAATTAATTTGTCTATGGTAAAGCTTTCAGCTTATTTATCTTATAAAGGAAGCTACAATTAAGCTTAGGGCAACATATTAACCACACATACATATGTTATGTAGATTTTTTTACATGTTTGTTGAATTAATTGGTGGCTACCTTGGCCAGTTCTTTCCTTTGTTAAGCAATTATTTAAAAAGAAAAAGCAAAACAACACACTCAGAGAACAGCAGCCCATATGGATGCATTCTAAGTGCAATTATGCAATAATATTTCAATGTAAAATCAGAGATCCCCAAACCAGAATTCTGTAGCTTTAAGTGGACAGTGACTGAGCTCTGTCTGAGATGATCTAATATACCTTGGGGCACAATGTGTAGTAATGGAGTTACTATAAGGCTGTCAAATACGTTGCCAGACAGTATTTGAATACTAGGATCAGATAAATTAGATTTTAATTGGGTATAAGTAGAATAATAAGTAGATAAGGTAGAATTGACCAGAGACATATTTATGTAATGGAACCATTGGTTCTCTTAAAGCTGTTACATTAAACACTGTGCAAGCTCTTGTTGGAAAGAGTCATCATGGTAGAGTAGAAAGGGATCGACAATGATGGGTAAGACAAACACACACTGGTACCTGATGTCATCACATAAACATGTAAGAACATAATCACATTATCTGGATCACCATAAACCCCCAAAGTGGACAAAATTTCATTAATTCTATTTTATTACAGCTTTTTGAAAGGAAAGGAAACAAACTAGAAGCCCAAACCTATTTTCCCAAGCTGGTGGGACCATTCACTCAGGGAATTTACTGAGGCTATTGAGTGGTGGGGTTTTGTTTCTTATAGGGCAGAACAGAAGCTGCTGTGATGTGAAATGGCCAGAACACTGGCTTGTGTATTTATTTGCTCTATGAACTACCTTATGATGGGTTTGCTCTGTGGAATTCTTATTTTTATTGGATGCATGACCTTTTTACTGCTAACTTGCTTTTGACTGGCAACTTCCATATAGGCACATTCAGATGATTAAAAGTTTTTTAAAACTTACAGAATTCAAATACTTGAATTAAATTCTTGTTCCATTATTTTATCTTTAAGCCCATTTTTTACCATTGAAAGCTGAACAGTATGTTTAATGACTAAAGGCCTCACAATGCAAACTTTAATGTGAATAATTTATTAAATAAGTAAAACCAGAAATCTGTGTCCTGAGTAAGACTCCATAATAGCAGTGAGTATCCAAAAAGATACTCACTTTTTTTTTTAATTCCTACATTTAAAAAAGGGAAAAGAGGAGTTAAAAAAAAAAGAAAATGCAAGGAGAAGAGGAAAAAAATAAAAGACCAAGAAAGTGGGAGGAAGAATTTTCTGTTGTTGGTGTCAGTTGTAAATACTTTAGTTCATTACAAAATTATATTTTATTCTTCTAACTGGGTAGATGAGCACAAACCCTTATGCCTTGTGTAGTAATTTTGATTTCTGCATGAGGACCACAGAGACAAATCCCATGGATGTCAGTGAGGAGCCATTCATCGTTACACAGATGTGTAAGGAATTCAGTTGGGAGTATAAAATGCCTGATTTCTATGATGTAGAAAGGCAGTGAGGCTAACTCTGAAGATTTAAAACTTAATTATAGACATTGTTAGATTTGGGTCTTGATTTTTATGGGAGCTGGTTCATCCTGATGTGTTCTACATGGGTAGACATCACATGATTAATCCAAACGTTCAATTGCAAGGGATTTTTCAGTCTTAATTTGAATTAAAATTATAAAATTAGATGTCTAAAAAACCCAAAGCATAAGGAAATAAATATTTTTCAATTTTGTATCCTAGTTTAATTAGTGAAATACTTTTTGAAGCAGACATACAGAGACTTTTTTGTTTTTGTCAGAAGCTATCAAGGAACTTTGTTTAAAGAAATCTGCCCACACCTTTGATAAGCATAAATTTTCTTTCCTTAAGCAATTTTTTTCCTCCTTTCAATGTAAATAAATGAATAGGTATGCCTGATTGCAGTGTGTAAGACTAGACTTACAAAGTAGACCTACATCCAACCGTTTGTATGTACCAAACAATAAAACTTTGAAGGCTCATTAGCTTGGAATGACCCAACTGTGTTTTATGCATAGGGGTCATTTCTTTACTAATGAGCCTCTAAGCCAGATGGCCAACCCCACAATGGGCTAACTGCATTACTGTGATTTAGTTTTTTAGGCAAATTGCTTTGCTTTTCTTTCTTTTTTTTCTTTTCCTTTTTGTTTTACAAACAGGAGCTATAGGGAGGGCTTCTTCTAGAACTGTGTAAACCAAAATATTTTGCCTTAAAAGAGAAATGGTGAAGGTGACTCTGTGCTTCTTAGGGGTCTGTATCAATTTCTAATATTTTTTCTGCTTTATAGTGGTGAAAGTCTGTTAGATACTATCCTCCCTGGAAACTGTTTTGGGTAGAAAGTTATTTTGACTGTCTTTATCTATATTGGATTTTGTTTCAATAGATAATGAATCAAACCCATTGTTATTCCCTTATATCTGGTGCATTGGAAAGAACTTAGATGTATAATGCAAAAGAAGAAAGATTCTGCACAGGTGACAGGGCAAGAATAAAATTTGGTTTTTTAATAGTCATTTTCTTCACAGAATTTTGGCTTTGCTTTATGAGTTTAAGATATTTCAGATGATTAGGGTGAGACTCATTTGGGCCAGGATTCATATTGTTCAAGAAACCTTTTTCAGGCATGTGAGGGAGGAGCCAGGTCATTGTGGGTTCCCCCACATCAATTCAAAGAGATTGATGCCCTCAGAGCAGACTGCATTTTAAGTGACCTGGATTATTTTCCAGGAATGCTTTTCCCCACATTTGACTAAATCATCCACAAAGCAAGTTTAGAAATGACATAAAAATCTACCTAGAGAACAGCCCTAAAGGGAAGAGTACTTAAAGGAGGACAATTTATGAAGGACAACATCAGCAAGATGGTTTGGAAAGTGTGTCTCAAACATAGTGTGCAAATGAGCACCCATGGGCCTCTCAGCAATCCCACATTTGAATGAAATTTTGATGTAGCAAATTGTCTGTTACTGGGAATAACTTCATATAATGATTTGCTCATGTCTCATGGGAGTTTGTTGCAATGAAGTTAAGATAATTGTATATAGGTTCTTAGCATGGAAAATTGGTCTCACCTTCAAAGAAGGCGGCTACGTTTGGGGCAACTAGAACATAAAATGGCTCAGGATAAAGCTTTATCTGGCCTAGTGTCTTATCTGTGATAACAGTCATGAGGGATGACAAGAATCCTGTGATTGTGCTCCTGCTTTGCAAAATTTATTATCTTAGCCTTCAGCAATTTATGGATCAGGGAGTTCCTGAAACAAAGGTGATATTTACTGTTTAAAAGTGAATAATCTAGGATCTGTACTTAAATAGCCTGCAGAACATCAGGGTTTTACAGGATTTACAGAGGTCTCTAGAGTTGCTATTTTGCATCATTTTTATGCCCCTCCTTTTTTTTTTTTTTTTAAACCCTTCTTTCCCACCTCTTGAGTTTTGCAAGATGTTTAGTCTGGGATGAATTAGGAAAGGGAGAAATGGAGTCAGTAAGTAAAGGAAAGATGTGAAAACTATTACACTTCAGTAAAACAGTTTTGAACTACATTTTGTAGACATGATCAACTTTAAACTGCAGTCACTTACATTTTGAATCCTGAAACAAAACTGAATATACAGCCTGATCTGGTTGAAGATGTCCCTGCTCACGGCACAGGGTTTGGACTAGATGACCTATAAAAGTCCCTTCCAACCCAAAGTATTCTATGACTCTGTGCTGCACCATCCAGCGAGACCTGGACAAGCNGAGGTCCCTTCCAATCCCTGACATTCTGTGATTCTGTGATCATGTCTTTTAAATGTATCAATACACTGGCATTTGCTTCTTGATTTTCACCCACTGCTGTTTTCCTGCTCTACCTGCCTCTGACGAGTGCCAGTAACTTCCAAAGGGGTGTGATTTCCTACTGGGGGAAATCTGCCTAAAATTACCTGTGAAAATATGGAGTGGGAGATGGTCTTGAATCCTGTAATCTTAGTATGTGCTTCTTGACCAAGCTGTGTTAACAGAAAATTGGATAGAAAAAATAGAAGACCTGCTCCAGCATCTTCATTGTGTAATCAGAATGAAGACATGTCCAACGCACTTTTCTTTGCCAGGAAATATCATAAAATGTTTAGTAAAGCTTTACTTCAGTAAAGGGGTTTTCCTCTAAGCAGTCAAAGTCAGAATCAAGGCCAAAAAATGTGCAAGATAACATTCTCCAGAGAGGAGGAATAAAAATAGTGTCAAAACATGAGAATAATAAATGAAATTTAGATGTGAACGTGCAAGAAAATCTTAACACTGTTGTGATTTGCCAGATCTCATAAATCTCCTGTCTACAAGAACTAGGACATGGGTCAATTTTCTCATGGAGATACTAATTACAGTGAGAAAGAAGGGTGTTTTTTCTGGTTTATCCTGATTTGCTCTCATATTTCTGAGTTCACCTTTTGCAATGTATTGGGGGCGGGATGTGCATGTATCTCACATTTGTAGCTGTCTCTCTTAATCAAAGACAATTGAAGTCCCTCACTCAATATTAAGTGATAGGAAGAAAGTTATAGTCAAGTCCATTGTTGCCTTTAAGATTTATTCTGAAAGTAAAACTTCTACTTTCCGATAGAGAATGTGAATCTCGTCTCCAAATCGTACCTTAATTGGTAGTCTGGGAAATGTAAGTGGTATTTTTTTTTCTCTTTATTTAGTGTTGCCAGCCTAGCAGAATGACAATAATATAACTGCATTTTGTCAAAGCATATAATTAAATGACTATGAAAATTAAAGAGCATTCCATTCACTGAAGAGTGGTTACACTTTTTACTGCCATCTAAGCTAAATTGTAATAATGAAATGATAGTGTGTCATCTGCTGCATATATTTTTATTTGTGAATAACCAATTTAAAACGACAAATACTTTTCCTTCTCTAAAATTCTTACTGAATCCCTTGAGAATTCGGTAGCACTGTAAATGTAACCTGCAGTTCTTTACAATTATAGTTTAAATAGACCGAGTCTAAAGGGACTCTGCCTATTTGATTTCCAAATTTGCATCACTTAAAATCCAATCAGACCAACTGTTCAGATTTTTATTAGATATGAAATACACGAATGGGCTCAAGGCCACACTATGTAAAGCAAATACATACCTTGTTTTACAGCATGGATTATCTAAGTTGTTACTTAGCATGTGGTTCAACCTTCAGCCCACAAAGATTGCTTAGTGACTCCTTGGATTGTTACTGTATTAAATCCTTTGATTTTCAGTAACTGGTGTTTTATAGGCCAGCAGATTGCCTTTGATTTTGCGAATTTGCTGTAACATATTGAGTTTAATGGATTTATGCAGGAATGTAAAACAAAAATAATACAGCAGGCACTGAGAATTTGTGAACACAAGGGCATTAGGCTTGCAGATGGCCAGCACGGATAATGACATTGAATAATTTAGTGTGGAAGGTAATCTGGTTTTGACAGAATACATTAACATTTAGGCAATGCATACAGGTGTTTGGGTAGTGATCTGCATGCTCTGATCTAAGGCAGACCAGAGTGGCTGTGTCAAGTGTAACATTATAATCTCATGGAATATGCTCAAAGAAAGAGAATCTGTTTAACACGTGCTAAAATAGATTTAGAAGACCCTGGGTACTGTGGTCGTTAAAATGATTTCTCACTGTGTGGTGGTATCTCTTAATTTTGGTCATGGGAGAATCATGGAATCATAGAATTGTTAGGGTTGGAAGGGACCTCAAANCAAATAAATACACTTCCAGGAGTATTCATGATGACATTGGATAATGGATGCGTGGCTTGAATTACGTTACATCATCTTTATCAAATTCAAGTCTTACATTTCTTCAGGCACATATCCTGAATAATTTTTACCTTGACAGGAAAGAACCTGCTGGTTTGAACACTTGGAAAGTAAAGGAGCAAAACATTTCCATGGTCCATGTGTGAATGGTAACCTTTTTGGTGCCCAGCTCCAGTGCTGGAACTGTGCGTCATCTCTCCCAAGCCATGAGTGTGCCTGCAGCAGCAGAGCTGAACTAATCCAAATTTCCATCTTTCAGCAGAAACAAGGCCCAGGGAGCTTGCTGAAGAAGATGTTAAGGTTTGATTTCAGATAGAGCTTTGCGTAGGCTGGATCATTTTCATGACTACTCAAGCACTGCTTGAGTCCCTGGCTGATTGTCATTATTGAACCCAAATAAGCATCTGATCAAAGAAAGGGAGGGAGCTTTCAGCAGTGCATAGGATGGGGGTTACATTGAGTTAAACTGGCTGTTTTCTGCATCTTTTGTCTTGCTTATTCAGAAAGGCAATAGCTATCAGATTTTCTGAAAGAAACACTGTTTTAGAGCCAAATGTGGAGGTTTTCTGTTGAACAGTTTTTTTCAATATCATAGGAAATTGAAAACTAGAGGATATAGGGGGAAGAAACCTTAATGCAGTTAGCACTCCCTATTTTTATAAGATAAACCATAAGTATTATGAATGCCAAGAATAGCTGAACCATCGTATTGATTTT
>VYZX01030087.1:27603-83411 GCA_013401335.1 Brachypteracias leptosomus
TTCAGTAGTATAAAAGCTGGTCCCACTTGCAGAGAAGTCGGAAGCCATTCTGCAGGTGGAGACACCATGCAGGATTTTCCCCCATCATCAAGAAGGCCCCCAACTGCTCGCTGCAACCAGGGTTCCCCAGCGACAGAGGGGCAGAGGCAGATATTGGAAGAGACATTGGAAGAGACAAAGGTAGTGGATCTGATTGTCTACCAATTTGGAATAGGTCACAGCTTGGTCATGTATCTTTTTGGTGTTTATCACGTTATGTTGATGCACCTCTCTGGCATTTGCCGGGGAGGCCTGTGCATGGCCATGGTGGTATTCAGGGTGTGGTTGATTTCTCCACCCATTGTCGAATTTGCTGGCTGGTTTGTTTTCCCTTCTGTCATTGAGTTTGTAATGCGGTTTATTTTCCCTTTCATTATAGCATCCACGGTTAGCGGATTCATCTCCTCTGTTTCTGGCCATGCAGCATCAACTTTTCATTTTGTAGAAACAGACAATAAATTCTCCATCTGTATCCTGCTGTTGGTGGCTGTGTTCCTGGTGTTGTGCAGGATAATTGACAACACAGCAACCCTTTGCAACAGAGACTCTGCAGTTAGTGGGTTTTTTTCTGTGAAAAGGGTGATAAAAATTATAGTAGAAAAGGGAAAAGATTACCTCTGGTAAACAATATGTGCAATAAAATGGAAACCCTGAAGTGTGTATATTTATGACAGCAAAATCTGGAGGTGAATGAGCTCTTTGCTTTCCTAGTCAAGTTCTATATTTTAGTTCTAGTCCCACCCTTGCTCCTCAGATGTAAATCTGCTTTCTGTTGTCAGATAAAAAACACACTTTAAAAAAAATAAAATTGCTAGGCCATAGGTTTTTTGTATTCAGACACTTATTTCCCTTGTCCTGTTGTGGTACAGCTGTCGGCTGTACTTGCCTCTGGTCTCCTGCAGTTTTGCTTGATGAAGAGGTTCAGAGCCACTCCATTTGAGAGCTAGCTGACCTATGGGCGAGTGGATATAGAACTTTAATAACACACTGAAACATATACATAAAACACACATAAAAACTTACTGAGCTTCTAGAAGGAGAATATACTACATTCTGAAAGAAGTGCAGGACCAAAACCAGTTTCCCATGCAGGACTGGGTACTGTTCAGTGGAAATAGAGAACCATCTACTATATAAGTTCTGCCGCAATTAGTAGATGCTCACCATCTTCCTGTAATCAGTATATGTTTCCTGTCAGCCTATCTGTGTGTCAGATCTTATTATACCCTGTGCACTTTGTACATTGAGCTGAGGTTAGTGTGGGAGCAGACTGCAAGAGGACATCATGATAACCCCCGTCCTGGATGCTCTGTAGTGCTCCTGGAGGGTACCATGCTTACCTCAAGCCTCCACCCTGAGTTCTTCTGACAGTGACTCAGATTTGAATCCCTGGCTATATTTCCAGAGCCACCGGAAATTTCTGTTGCTTGAATGTGTCTATTACACTATAAAAAGCAATACATATGTTTTGGATTTTTCAATTATTACAGAGACATAGATGACTCCATAGCCAAACTTAAGAGACTGGAAAACATAAATAGATGTAAGTGCAATCCTAATTAAGTTCTGTTTAACCTTTTTTCCCTAACATATGGTAAAGATTGCTGAAAAAGATTTTGAAATCTGTTAGAGAAAATGAGGAAAAGAATGTTAGAGGGATCTAACTGGCTTAGAATAAACAGGAGATGCTTAAAGTAAACAAGCAAATTAATATTTGAGACTGTGGCATTGTCAGAGCCAGTGTGACACTGTGTGTTCAGGAGGTGTTCATACTTTTCCCATAAAAATATATTCTAAACTGTTATCCCTTATTCTCGTTTTCCTCAGTTTGTTCATATACTTTGGATGACTTTCAGTTCAGTTCAGTTCAGTTCAGTTCAATTGATGACAGTTCACCTTCACCCAGAGCTGCATTGTTCAATGAGTATTCTCATAAAAGAGAGAAAAAAAGAAAGAGTACTCAGTGATTTATCAGGGACAACAAAATATGATAGATTTTGTAGATATAATGTCAGAGTAGACACATTGTCAAGCTGTTCATGTCTGTAGCATGATATCTACATTTCAAGAAAGAAAAATTAACTCACTTCCCAGTGTAAAGTCATCTTACCTCCAAAATGGTGTTGTGTTGGAGGAATATGACATGCTCATAAAATACGTGACAAGTAAAATTGTTTTCTGAAATGTACATAAGTTTAAATGCAGAAGAGAAGGCCACCACACAGCTAAATCAGTTGTCATTTTGCAGATCACTCACTGCACTATGTGTATGTACTATGTGTATGTACTATGTGTATAAATCCCCACCAGTGAAATGTGAATGCAAACTTTAATGCTTAATTTATTGCGATGAATAGTTTCACTGCCAATCAATAAGTGGAACTAAATGCTAGGTTGAAAATAGGCCTGCAAATGAGAAAAGAATCTCTAGGAACTGCTTTCTGGGGAAAAAAATAAATGCAAGAGAATAGATGGCCGTGCACATTATTTTGCTAGTGTCTAAAGCAATGGCTGAATGTTACTGCCCTGTGAGCTGCACTCCTGGTGCAAGTAACTCCTTCCCCTACCAAAGCTATCTGTGTCTGCTCCTTCCTGGCAGTGCTGATTTTCTTTGTATAGCCACTCTCTAACCACAATATTAAAAATGACCAAGTTCTAACAAACAAGATATGGTAATAAAGCATCCAGCAGCTGTGAAGGCATAAATCTCTCATGGCAGGAGTGGCTGGGAATGGTAGGGAGAAAGAGAGAGAGAGAAACATCAGCAATCACTGTGAAACAGTAACATGTACTTGTATCCTTTAGGATCAACCAGGATCTCATTTTACTAAGGCCAGAGGTATTGTGAAAATGTTCCTGCTTTGGAAATTAAGGCTAGAGATATTAAAAATACTAATAAAAGTGTTATCCTTATTTAAACTGAGTAGTTGGCATTATGTTGGCAGAATTCAATAGCAAATTATTAGAAACAGATTCACCTTTAAAATGGGGAAAAGCACACCAAACTGACTGTGTAAACTAGGTCAGCTCTCATTTAAATTCTGTATTGCTGAGAAAAGGATGCCAAAGGGAATGTGATTTAGCACTAGATACATCTGGCAGATCATAGCAAAAAGCTAGTGTTTCAATTACCATTGCTTTATAAAATCATAAAATCACAGAAATGTGAAGATAAAGGGGCCTAAAATGAATCTTTTATGTGCTTGATAATCAAGTAGGATTACATCTCTTCTGAGACCTACTTGGCTGAGCCAAAATCATCCAGGACTGGGGATTTTACCGTATTTTTTAAAGCCTTTTAGCACTTTCTTCTCTGTGCCTTAAAAAATCAGGAAAGTTTTTCTCATATCTGCCTGATACCTCTATTTCTGAAAATTAAGCTCATTATTTTGTCTTCTAGCTTTGGTAGACAAGGAGAACAGCCACAATACTCTTTTTTAACTGCAACCTAAACAAATCTCCTTTATTCTGTTCTTTTCTAGACCATTTCTTTGGATTTTTTATTATTTTTTCTTTGTATAGACTGTAGATTCTAGGCTTTGGTCTATTCTATTTACTATGTTTTGCATTTTCTTCGAATGCCCTGTATTTGCCCCAGGTGTGATGACTTTCCAATGGACACACGATCAGTGCCATGTGATAATCTTATTAGCACATTCATGGAATCCAGGACTTAATTTGCCGTTTTTTTTGCACTAACAGCTCACTTAAGATTTTTCTGATCTGCTAAAACATCTAAAGCTTTTATTTACAGTGTTCATGCTTTGCTGAATCTTCTCCATTTAACATTTCTGTATTTGATATTTTTCATTCTTAGTGTAGGGCTTCTTTATTTCAAACCTCTTCTCCAACGAATTCAGACAATTCAGATATGTGTAACATTATTCTTTTAAACATGTAGAATATTAATATATTAATATTATTGATGATGATATCAATTATAGTGTTTTACATAGTGTTTTGTAGGAGATGCACTGGCCCCTAAATGTTACCTCCATAGCATGCCAGCAATAAAATAGTGTTAACTACAGAAATCTACAGGAGGATGTAGCACCAGCTTGTCACGTTGAGTACCTCGTCCAGCATTTAGCCAGCATAAAGATGCGAATAATCAAAACTGTCAACATAGTTGTGCTATGATTCTCCAGATATAAAAAAGCCTACAGGAGCTGGCAGTGTTGCCCAGTCCTGCCCACTGGACAGTGGGTAAAGGGACTTTTCCATGTGGAATAGATACAGACTGAAAAGGATCATATTCTATATATATATAAGCAGCAAATTAAAAGAAACAGACTTGGAAACACCAACTTAGCCAAGATGTACCTTTATACAGATGAAAGAGTTTTTAAAAGATTTGCTCAGACACTGCACCTTTTTTGCAAAAAAAAAAATAAATTCCAAAGCATCTTGTTTCTTTTGATGCAATTATGACATTGTTTATGACCATAGAATCATCAGGATTGGAAGGGACCTTAAAGATCATCTAGTTCCAACCCCCCTGCCATGGGCAGGGACCCCTCCCACTAGATCAGGTTACTCAGAGCCCCATCCAGCCTGGCCTTAAAAATTTCCAGGGATGGGGCTTCCACCACCTCTCTGGGCAACCTGTTCCAGTGTCCCATCACCCTCATGGTGAAGAACTTCCTACGTCTAATCTGAAACTACCCACCTCTAGTTTTGACCCATAACATGTAATTGTACCTGAATCAACACTACTAGACTTTTCATAATGCAGTCATTGTACTTCTACAGAATTTAAAGACCATAATTTAGGGAAGTTACCTTCCACATGTACTCCAAAACATCAGGATTATTGTTTGCCACCTGCCGCCATAGTCTATAAACTAGAAAGGTTATGAACACCTGGCAGTTAAACATTGTAGTGATCCGGTCCCCTTCCCAGAGAACCCCAAATCCTGTGGGAGGTGCAGAGGCTTACCTTACCATCATGACAAGATTGAAAAGTATCCGAATGAGATTCAGAAAAGTCAGAGCCTTGCACTGAGTTTCCAAAAATGAGTATATACAGGAAGGAACCACTTTGAATTAGTCAGTGAGAAATGTTGATGATGTGGGTGCTGAGAACTATCCCCAAGCACCTTTGCCTACAGTTGATCATGTTCTGCAGTACTGTGGTGAGACACCCAGACTAGCTCTGAATGGTTATCTCTATATTAGCAGGGAATTTGGGGCCCCAGCGTGTTGAAGGATTGGGACAGAGTCTCCATAATCTCTATTGAGTGAATTGTAGGGTTTTATTCTAGACCAGATTTAGTCTGCTCTCCTAGATTAATCATTCCCATCACACATATGTTTCAAAGTGGTCTGAAGGGCCAGTCACTGGCTCAGAGACCCTTGTGCCTCCTTCAGGGGCAGGTGCATATGGAGAGTAAAGAGATTTGTGTCCAACAAAAGAAGTTGACTTATTGTGCATCACAACTACTCTGTAAAGTTGATCAGGACACCGGAAGCAGAGATGACTGAAAGATTCCTTCCAACATTGTGATATGACTCCGATCCAAACCCCAGGGCTTCAGCATTGGCACTGAAATTAGTCCAGGTGCGCTCTACAGGTTAAGCCACACTGCTGACCTAATGAAGCATTGCTTTAATATGACTCCACTTCTTCATATATCCTGGCAGACTGTTCGAAGTTCTGTGTCATTGTATCCCTGGCAGTGCACAGTGTGGTTTGGATGTGCTTGCAGATGACCAAGAGGAAGGCTTCAGCACTTTTCCTGAGGGACTGCAGCATTGTCTAAGGCATATCCTGGGACTGGGCTGTCGGATGTCTCTGTCTGCTCTGCGTCCACAGTCCTGAACTCTCCCACTTATTTACTTTGAAGGCTCACTCAAGTAAAATGCAACTGGAATAAGAGGGAGATCTACAACTGGAACAGTGCTGTGATGTTCAATCTATTGCCTCATTTTATTAGAATAACATCTTCCGTTTTGAATAATTAGAGACATACAGGTGAAATAATTTTGTATTATTAATTCATCAATAACCTGTGTGTTTTAACATATCCTTCACCAATCAAACATCTCATTAATTTACATCAAGAGTTAAAACAGAAATGGATGTTGATATAATTCTCCTGCTGCAATCATTGCTTGCTAAAATTAGCAAAATTAGAGACAGCACAGGTCTGGGTTCTGTTACACTGGCATATACCAAGACAAAACAAACACAGAGATGATATCCATGATGAATGGTTGGTCCATTAGTCAACAATGTTTTCAGTCAGCTGTTAAACTGGTTTCTTTCAATAAGTGACATCAAATTAATCTTAACATTTACTTTCAGATAAACATGAAATGTAACACAAAGTACCATATTTTAAATCAATATCTGTTGGTACAGAATTACTATGCTGCCATAACTCGGGATTTTCCCCCTTTTTTTTTTTTCTGAAAAGAATCTGCTGAAATGCAAAAGCAGGGTTTGAACCTTTGCAAAAGATTCTTTGGTGTTAATCACAGTTGACAACTTAGAAGTTTAAGTTCTGTGTCCTAGATGCTTATTTTTCTAAAGATTATTAAGAAATGGATAAGTAAGGTTTCTCAAACATTTTCCTTCTGATGAGGTCCTATTGGGTATCTGCAACTTTTCTCGTATTCATTGTTCAGGCTGAAATTTGACCTCCTTACTTTGTGGCTAATATTATCTCCACTTGATGGAACTGTGAGGGTTGAAAGATAAAATTTTTTATTTGCATGGACTTCTCTAGCATTGATTCTTTTCATATTATTACACCTTCAAATCTCTTATCAGCATTTTGTCTTCTTTAAAAAAAAATATTCAAAATTGATGCACAAAGATATTGAGGGAAAGAAGTGGAGTGACAGGCTGATCCCCTGAGGTGTTGCTGGGGGCTGAAGCATGAAGTTACGCAACATCCCATCCTCGGCAGGTGGGAGAGGACATGACTGGGAGATTCTGGCCAGGTCTGTCCAAAGGCTCACATGGTGCCTCTTGAAGTGAACCCACCGTTTCAGACTGGCAAACAACCGGTTCAGGAGGGTGGAGGAATGCCTTCTGGGAAAAGAGGATAAATTATAGGTTTTATTTTTGTTTCTGTCTTTCTTGGGCAAATGTGCTGTAGAACTATCATTAAACACATTTTAATTCTCCATATGTGTTTGCACAAAGAAATTAGGTAGAGTCTTTTGATGTTGCTATAATTATTTAAAAGGAGATACTTGTGCATTATTAACACACATTACTGCTATTAGTTCAGTATCCCAGACAAGGACCTTATCTTTTATACAGCTCCTTGCTATTTGTCTCAAGACAACTTACTGCCTTTCTTATAAATAGTCTTTAGTTTATCTTTTTAGTGTTTTTAATTCTTCCCTTCTAAAGAAATAAATCACATCACTCTGCATCCAATCATGAGAAAACAAAACACAACAAAGCCCCTGTAGCCAGTGAGTTTCATCATTGTAGCTCACTTTAAAGCCTGCCTTTCTTACATGACTCATCCATTTCAGTGTTTACCGGAGCAAGGCATCTTTTAGTAAATGGAGCAAAAATAGGGTTTGGGTTTTTTTCTGTCATTGATTTAGAAAGCTAGGAGCCTTAGTTATGGATGGGAATGTTGTACTTACCCAGGGGAACAATGTAATTTTCTACCCTATCACAGTATTTAATCTTATTATTTTGAGGAATTGTCTTTAGTGTTTTATGAAATGCTTTGAGATCTTAAAGAAAAGGTCTTATACAAGAGCTCAGCCCTAAAAGATGCTGAAAATACTCTGGCCTTGATCCAGTAAAGCACTTCAACAGGTATTTAACTTAAAGTGCACAGGAATACCCCGAGGAATAAACACACGCTTAAAGCTAAGAACACACTTCTGTACTTTGCTAGATCAAAATCAAAGCACTCAAACCCTTGAAGGACTGAGCCCTCACTCTTTTTGTTTTACTGAGTTTCATAAGTCTGAGTAGATCTTTCAGCTCAAAAACAGTGCTACAGAATACTTTCAAGTCTGTACTGCCTGACCCTGCACTGTTTGACATCAGTAGTAAGCTTTATTTCAGTAGGAATAAGACCAAATCTTCATAGTTTGGTGGACTGATGTGCAAAGCCTGCTCATCTATCAGACAGATAATACATGTACTGAATGGTAAATGATCAAAGTCTACGTCTTAATGCTATACACAGTCATATTTATTGCTTATTAAAAGCATCCAGAAATGTTATGTACATTTTACAAAGAAAGCCAGAGGGAAATGCTTTCCTCAAGGCATTTCCCATCTGCATGTAAGGCAATTCAGCAGGGGAGCATCACATGTAAGCAAGGGTGGTGAGAAGGAAAGGGGAAGATAAGCTAGGAATATATCCACACCTTAGGAGCAGAGCATGAGCCCTGTAGAAGCACTTACTGCAAACAGCCTGTAGAGTCTGCCTAACTGCAAAAAAGAATGAGTTGACAGCCTGCCACTTTGGGGGGAAAAAAAAAAAAGTAAACTCTCCTTTCCCACTACTTCTTAAAGATGAGAAAGTAGAAAATATCATAAAAGACAATAGCTACAAGAGGCAATTAAAAAAAGAAAAAAGCAGAAAGGACTTAAGGGACACAACAGAGTCAGGCTGCAGATTTCTTGCTTGTCTTTGAAAAGCAAAAATAAGAAAAACAAGAAAGTTCCCACTGGTAGGCTTTCCTACCGGGCTTTGACCAGAGTTCAGTAATAAGCCTGCATTTACCTCATACAGAATGCCAGAGCTGTATATGCTGTCTTGGTAAATCACATCAGCACTGCTATAACAAAGTTCAAGGGTGTATTTTTAGCACAACATTAGCTATTGCAACCATCTGGATATACTGTGAGAACCTGCCAATAAACTTCTCAGGCATATCATCAGTACTTAGTCAATAGTAATATTGTATATTGTTCATAAATTTCTAATCCACCTTTTGCAAATATTCTTGGGGTTTTTTTGGTTAAGATTTTTTAAATCCTTTTTCCTTTTCATCCTTTTCCCTTTCCTCTATGCGTGGAAAAGTACTGGTCTTTTCTCCTAATAAAAGTTGTTTCTGCCTTACAAAATAAAAGCTGCAGAACCACTGTCAAGATCAGAAATCACAAAACTCAAATAACTGAGAAGAAGTTGAATCAAAATAATAGAAAAAATTAAGATGGTGCACAAGATGTGCATTCAAATAAAGAAAAAGAGGCAGAAAATGAAAGTACATTTAATATTAAGAAAAATCCCATTTTTATCAAAGTTTTTACATGTTTTAAAAAAACCTGTCTAGTCAAGTTGAGCATTTTGTCTTTCTGAGCCAGAGCTCCATTATAGCCTGGATACTACAGAAACTCCCATGTTTTCATTCATGTGTGATACCATGGTTTCATTCAATGCATGGTGCACATTTCTTTTGCTCCATCCTACCTTCTTCATTGAATCTAGTCTTAATAACAATTGTCTACAGAAAATTGCATCTGCTCCAGATTGTGTGAAAAAGGAACGTTACACCCATAGTTGCCCAAATTATGGTCTATGTTCTCTATGTTTTTTACTGGCAGTCTTGGTTTCTGTCTTGGAGGATCTCTCCCACGTCAGGAAGCTTATGATAGAGTCTTTACTTCATTCAGATTCCTTTTAAGTAACATGCAAACACATCATCAGAGAAAAAGCAAATGAAACAAATCTGCATACTGGTTCTTTATGATCCTTCTGAGCCTCCACCATGCAAGAGTCTCTCCTCTGAACTGACAGCCAGTTCTCCCTGGAGTCTCTGTGTGATATGTGCCTGTTGCAGCAGGGTTATTTGCAGTCTCTGGGAATGACCTTTTGATATCTCTGCTCTTTTCTCTGGCCCTCTAAGTCGTATCAGTTAAACTTGATCATTCAGAGCTTCTCCACATCTCATTATTCTTGTACAATATCATTACTGCCATCTAATCAAGATGTGGTGATAGGACTGAGAGGCACCCTCAAGACTATGGAGATGCCGAATGTACCACGCTAGATTTTGGTAAATTAATCAGCACTTATGAGTCCTAGTAGTTATATCCACTCTTTACACACACGAACCTGATTCTAAATGAGAAAAAATAAAAAAGTTTGATGTAGATCTTCTTCAATTTATCATAATTTTGAACATCTAGAGAAACCACTTTGTAAGAGATAGATAGCAAAATCAGCATAGTTCCACTGGAAGTCCTACTATACCCAACATAACTGGAGGTAAATAATGATAAGATCAAACTTGTAATAACTTTACAAAGCCCATAGCTCTACAACAACTTATAGCTACACATAGTTTAGATAGCAATTATTTCTAGTATTCAAAACGATGACAATTTGACATTCTACTGCAACACAAACAGGAAGTGGACTAGATGATTTAAGCTCTCTGCCCTTCCTGCAGTACATAAGGAGACACATTCTCTTGAAACCAGAAGTTGTGACTCTTCACTGGGTCTTCCTTCCATAAGGTCCAAAGAAAAGGAATGGCCTCAACATGAAGCATATTGGCTAAACAAGGCTTATTGCTTAAAATGTCTCTGAATCTTCCCTTCTGTTTTCATTTTTATCTGCTTTCGTTGGCAAGAGATGTAGAATATCTGAAAACCAGTCTGAAATTTAGAAACCAGGAAACACAGCAGGTTTTACATGGGAAAAACCCCAGACAAAATCAAAAATATTAGGGTTAAGAAATGTCTTATTCTTGGTCTGCATTTCAGAAAAATTGACCTGTCTACTCTTGGTCTTTCTTGGAAAGATTTGCATGCCTGTCACACTGCCTTGCAGTGAAGAGGATGAGGTGGTAAGTAAATAACAATCCAACACCCAGACTTGTGGGGAATGAAGAATTTCTGCAGTTTTATTACACAATATGACTACAACGTGCAAGAGAGAGCACAAAGTGAAAAAAAGAAGGCATAATAAAAATAGGTTGTTTATGTGCAGATCATATACTCCAAATGGTTTTAACTTTTTTAGTAGAAGAATCTGAACTTTTCAGATCATCTTCTTTCAAGAGTAAATCTTGGCTGTTTACTGTCAACCTCAGGTAATTATGGAAGTAAAATCATGACTATGTCAATAGGTTATACAGATTTATAAGAACATAATCATTTTTTGCTCAAAGTAGAGATTCATTCTTTCTTTTATGTATGAGAAACAAAACATAACCTCTCCTAACCTCTTTTGTGAGCTGAGATTTTACAATCCAATTTGCTGAATAGAAAATTAATGAAGAATATAGAGATATAAATAATAGAAAATTAATGAAGAATGAAAATTAATGACAACTGATCCCTCTAAGAAATTTAGCATCTGTGTCAGACTCTATTCCTACCCTAAATGAACTAAGTAATAAAATAACACAGATGCATTGAATTTCCCATATGGATAAGCTTATTAAGAAATTATGCATATGCCAAATATGAAGAAATTTCATAATTATTTGCAGAAAAAGGATCTTTATCCCCTTCTCATCTTTGTTAGTTTCATGTGTTGTGACCCACAGGTGGTGTGTCATTGCAGCTGTGCTTCTGATGTCCTACCTTGTCCACAATAAAGCTGACTCTAATCCTATACCAATGGCTTCACCTATGTGTTTGTGTAGACCTCTCTAGTAGGGTTCCTTCCATTGACACAATACTTCCTATGGCATGGGCTTTATTACTTTCATTATTTTAAACATTTGCTTGTTGTCCCTGGCAACAAAAGCAAAAGGTCTAGGTACCACTGTCAATACCAGCTTTGCACACCAGTTTTCTATGTGCTCTAGCTTGCCCAAATTCAAATTAAGAGAAATGATAGGAATAAGACAGACAAAAAGAGGAAATCTGTACCTAATTCAGTCATTTTTGTTTTGTCCAAATCTCAAATGTCAGATTCCTAACAAATATCCTCAGTATTCCAGCAAAGATACCACTGCATGAGATTAACTCTTCCAAGATTTCCATTGTATGAGGCATGTCGATATTGTTGTATTTGACTTTCTGTCACAAGGACAAAAGTCAAAATACAGAAATACTTCATGTACTAAAAGTCTATTTGCTTTCATATGTGAAATATCAGCTACATTTTAACATTTGCTGTTTTAGGAAACATCTTTGCATTCTTTGTACACAGTACACTGCCCTTTAGGAGTCATAGCTCAGGAGTCATAGAACCATTTAGGTTGAAAAGGACCTTTAGGATCATCAAGTCCAACCTTTGTCCAACATCTCCCTGTTCCCTAGACCATGTCTTGAAGCACCACATCTACTCATTTTTTGAACACCTTCAGGGATGATGACTCCACCACCTCCCTGGGCAGCCTGTTCCAGTGCCTGACCACTCTCTCAGTAAAGAACTTCTTCCTAATACCCAATCTAAACCTCCTCTGGTGCAACTTGAAGCCATTACCTCTTCTCTTGTCATTAGTTACTTGGGAGAAGACACCAATATCAACCTTGCTACAACCTCCTTTTAGGTAGTTGTAGAGAGCAATGAGGTCTCCTTTAAGCCTCCTCTTCTCCAAACTAAACAACCCCAGTTCCCTCAGGCGTTCCTGAGGGAGTCTTGCATGAGCTCCTGCATGAGCCTTGTTCTTCTCCTGCAGCACATCTTCTCTGGTGAGCTGTGGTCTTGTCTGCAGCCTAACCTCTGCAATACCTCCCAAGCAGGGAGGATGACACTGAGTCCAGTGTGATGGGGACCCATCATTTAATGGGTACTTAACGGAAAACTGAATCAAGGCAGAAATGGGATTATGAGCACAGGATTTTGAAGTACCTAAAGCAGACATGAAGATTTACAAATACAATAGGTCATTTGGATTTTCCTCATAGAAACGCCTTCTTCTGCAGTCACATGAGTCTATGGCAAATTTTGCATTCCAGGTAGGATAGGTAAATAAAGACAGACAGGCACAATTTTTCTCTGTTGAGGAGTACTTGGTTATACTGTAGAAGAATACTATTTTAATAATCTTAAAACTACAATTTAGCCAAAGCCAACTTTTTTGGGGCAGACTCCTAGATGGTATAAACAGAAGATCACTGAAGTTCAAGCAGAAAGGGATTCAATTTTAAGACATGCAAAATTGGATGCTGAATTTTTGATTCAAGCCCAAATCTAAATTAAATTAAAAATGCTTATGCTTAAAATGCTGATTTAGAAGTCTTTTAAACATTCCTTTTAAAGCTCTTTAGCATGTGTTGTGACTCAAAAAGCACCTCAGGCTCAAAAGCACTTAATTTTAAATCCACATTTAAGATCTATTGATATCAAACTGGCACGTCTTGCAACCAGTTATGTACTTTTCAAGCATCAAATCATTTTAGCGTTCATGTCACCTTGGTAATGTGAATCCATTGCACTAATGTTCCAGCCACTCTCTGTTGCATGCTTGAGGAGCAAAGAAAATGGATCTCTCAGAAGTTGTCTAGACTCCCAGCATTGTGGGATACTGGCAGCAAGTGCAGCTAAGTAAAGCCTGGGTAGACTGGGCAGTTCCTCTGGATACAGCAGTACTAATGGGGGGTGAGGGAGGAGGAGGGAGTAAGTACAGAATCACAGAATTATTGAGGCTGGAATAGACCTCTGAGATCATCAAATCCAGCCTATGACCCAACACCACAACATCAGCTAGACCATGTCACTAAGTGCCACATCCAATCTTTCCTTAAACACCTCCAGGGATGGCGGCTCCACCACCTCCCTGGGCAGTCCATTTCAGTGTCTGATTGCCCTTTCCATGAGGAGGTGCTTCCTAACATCCAACCTAAACCTCCCCTGGTGCAGCTCCAGGCCATGCCCTCTCGTCCTGTCATTAGTTGCATGGGAGATGAGCTTGACCCCCACCTGACTACAGCTTCCTTTCAGGTAGTTGTAGAGAGCGATAAGGGCCCCCCCGAGTCTCCTCTTCTCCAGGCTGAACAACCCCAGCTCCCCCATCTTCTCCTCATAAGACTTTCCCTCCGGTCCCTTCACCAGTCTCATCGCTCTCCTCTGGACCCTCTCCAGCACCTCAATATCTTTCTTGAAGTGAGGGGCCCAGAACTGCACACAGTACCTGAGGTGAGACCTCACCAGTGCCGAGTACAGGAGGAGAATTACATCCCTAGTCCTGCCGGCCACACTATTCCTGATACAAGCCAAGATGCCATTGGCCTTCCGTGCCACCTGGGCACGCTGCTGGCTCATGTTCAGCCAGTTGTCAACCAGTACTCCCAGGTCCCTCTCTGCCGGGCTGCTCTCCAGCCACTCATCCCCTGGTCTGTAGCGCTGCATAGGACCCTGCTCTTGGCCTTGTTGAACCTCATCCCATTGGCCTCAGCCCATCGACCCAGCCTGTCCAAGTCCCTCTGCAGCATCTTCCTACCCTCCATCAGATTGACACTCCCCCCCAACTTGGTGTCATTCATGAATTTACTAATGGTACCACTGGTTGAGAAGGGGGGTAAATGTTTTGTTTTTCCAGGAACAGCTCTTAGCTATCCTGCTGGTCACAGCTGCCTGCTCCCCTTAGCTCAAGTTGCCCTGCAAATTTTATATCAGTAGAATATCACTTTAAAACCACCTTCTATGCTTCACTCTCATTGCTGCTCCATGCTGTGCCATTTTAGATAATATCTATTGCCCTTATTGTATATCGTTCTATAAAAGACTTTCTATAGATTTATGATAAAGCAGACAAGTAAGCAGCAAGCTTCTGGGGAAATGTAACGGAAATCTTTTTCTGGCTATTCTCCAAACAAGCTTAACTTTACTCCCCAAATAGATGGGCTGTAGCACACTTAGATGCTATCTCATACATAATAACACGCTCTCCTGTTACTGCTGTGTGCTCATGGCAAAGATATAAATACGATAAAGAAGCATTGTGATACATCAGGATCCTTCTTTGGGAGCGACTGCTGCAACATATGAAGGTCATGTCATGGACTGAATGTGAGAAGTGATGGTGGAATTCATCTAACGAAATGTGCACACCTGCATTGAAGCTGGTCATCCCTGGCTCCCTCTATGGTCAGTCAAAAGAAACAGACACAGCAGAGCACAGTTCTTGTCCTCATGGGGACATCTAACATACAGCAGCTAAATTGGGGCAAAACAGTGCTTGTTTTCCACTGCTGACCATTCAGGGTAGTGACAGGTATAAATTTCAGTGCTATAGCTAGCCATCAAAAAAATCCTAACTTCTGTTAGTTTACCATCAGTTTCCAGATGCTTCTGCAGCCATACCCCAATTTGTGACTATTCCTCAACCTGTTTTATTGACAATACCACAAAAGAATTTTTTGCAGGAGCTAATGTGGTGCAATAACTTTTTCTGAAAACAGGAGTTGTAAGACACTGACTAGCTGAGGAACATGAGGCTTCCGAGTGTCTAGGACAGTCAGATTCCTGGGTTGCCTAGCTTAAGGAAAGATGACAGGGAGTTTGGAAGCTGTAAGGTCTCTAGCCTTTGGACACTTCATAGGAAAGGATTGATCTGGAAACAGAAGACTGTGGCTCACAAAGAAGTCTGTTGTATGAGCACAAGCTGACGCAGTTTTTCTTTTTTCTTTCTGTAAAAATTTATTTTCTGAAGAGTGTTGGTTGTCTTGCAAACTCTGAAGTCAGCCAAGAGGAGACAAGACCCCTGTCAAGGGTGAGGACAATATGGCTGACAGCAAAGTGCAGTGCTGGTTTGTGAGTCTGGTTCTGAAAAAGGCAAAAAAAAGTAATGAGCAATATATAAGGAATTTGCAGTGGGAAAAGCCAACCAACCAACCACAGACGAAATAGATTGTGTGAAGAACAAATTTTAAGGCACAAACACTGTAGTGTTGCTGTGGCTGGCAAAGCAGACTTAGATTTAGCACATATATCTGCAAGTCACATCAAACTAAATAATGCAGCAAAAACACAGAAACTAATAAAAATTACAGATCAAAGTGGCAACATGGTTGTTCTGAATGTGTCATGTATTTTCACTTTTCAAATTAAATACACACCTCATGCATTCCCTTAAGCTGAGAGTCAGCACCTGGTGAAGGAATGCCTTCTAGAGCACTGGAAGATGAAGTATTATCAAAAATAATAAAAAAGCAAACATCAGCTTTCTTGAATTGTTGGTGAAACAGCAAATTTGAAAGAACTTCCAGGAGCAGCATGATTTTTAGTGTGTAATATCCAGTGGAGTGGCAGTACCTCAGAAATTACATATGATGATTCAATTACAGTTCTTTTAGCTGTTCTGGGTGACAGTATCTGGAAAAGCTGGGTGTTGCTCAGCCATGATTAGGCGACAGTCATGCAGGGAGTTCATTACTGAAAGTGCAGTAAATCTCTGAATTCTTTGCTTCAGGTTGCTGAAGATAACAACAGTTCATATGGGCTCAAAGAGGTAATTTCATGGAAGGAAAACTAGGGGATTCCGAACTACACAGAAACCACATCATCTTAATGTGGTTCCTGGAGCTGAAAACAGTTGGAAACACTGGAAAAATATTGTATATGCATATCTTCTCATTGTATGTTCAGGTACCTGCTAAAAATCCTATTTGAATACATAGCTGTTTGCAACATGTTCTCTGTATTGCTCCTCTCTTTCATATAGCAGCTGATCTCCTAACAGCAGGGGATTTTGCCATCTTTAACAACATTTGTGATAGTTTCACAAATTTAATATAATTCACAACAAAACTGGGTTTTTCTGGCTGCTGCCAGAATCCTAGAATGCACTGCCCTTGGGTACTTATTACTAAACAAAGGGATATTGCCTAAATGATGGTTCAAAGTAATGGCAATCAAATGAAAATCTATGCAGGTCTTCAGCTAACCTCTAGATCTCAAAAATATTAATAGTATTCACAAAGAAGATTATGGCAATTACACTCTTGAGTGATAAGATGACATAATTACAAACGACAAGAGTTATAGTGCAAATACTGGTCCCCTCATATTGGTGAAAACTTCAGACGATGGAGTTTAAAAGTGTAATGTGTTGCAGGAAGAGATTACTAACTTCCACACACTTTAAAAAACAACTTCAGATGATGAAAACCTTAGAGCCAAGATGGTAAAAGGAAGAGATTTACATCTATCAGAAGCTGAAAGCAAGTTTAATCTCAAAATGGCAAGAAACTCCTGGCAAATAGAGATAATAACAGTATATTATCAACCATGTCATGAAGTCAGTGCCCTGGTTTTGTGTGTAGCGTATGTTTTTGCTGCATCGGTGAATTTATTCAGCCTATTTCAAAAAATCCAGAACAAAACTCATGTTCTTCTCTCTAGCTGGCACATCAGGCAACTGAATATGCTTCAGTTTTACAATGACTTTCCAGATGACTTCGAACATCACAGGAAAATGTTACTGGTGGTTCTGGGTAATGTAAAGCATCCAACACTGACAATGAGCTACAAAAGAAGATATAATTTTGCAGCCATTTGCTCAACTTCCAGCTTTCTTGGAATGTTGAAATCTACATGAAGAGATAATGAAAATTTTATTTCACTTCTTTTGCAGACTCCAAACTGAAGTTATAAATAGGCGGACATCAGGGTGTTATGTTCAAAAGTGTGAGTATCTAATTACTATTTAATCTCAGTATGATATGCTTAAATATAGCTCTAGCATATGAACTGCTGTAGACTAACATCAAATGAAAGAAGTTGTCCTCCAATATCGACTTTGACTACAGAAGCTTTCTGAATTTGTGTTTGTTGCTTTAATATAAAATTGATGAAAAATTGTAATGCATATTAGACATTCATAAACTATGGAAACATCAAGGTCTATTAGAGGAAGCCTCAGTATTTGTTAAATGAATTAGTATAAAACAGAAAAAGTGAGACTGTTTTCCTGTTTTATTTAAATAAAGAATGCTCAAGAGGTACCCCATCATAGTATTCCACTGCTTAAAGTGCAGCTACAAAGGGGACAGAGGTTCTCTTCACAAGGATCCACATGGATAAGACAAGGGGCAACAGGTACAAGTTGCACTGGGGAAGGTTTCATCTCAACAGAAAAAATACATTTTTTACAGTGAGAAACATCAAACACTGGAACAACCTCCTCAAGAACGTGGTAGAGTCCCCATCACTGAAAGTTTTCAAGATGAGATTGGACAGGGTGTTCGATAATCTTATCTAGGCAGCCTTTCACCATGAAAGGCTGGACCAGAAGATCTTTCCTTGTCCTTTCCAACCTGAGGTGTTCTATGATTCTGAGTCTATGATCTGCACATAGCAGGTAGGGCCATAAATCCTAGAAATATTTACTGAAACTACCACTGAAATGTGGATGGGCAGTGGTTTGTGAACTGATTAATGCTCAAATGGTGACAGTGAGAAATGAGCAATGAAAGCTTAAAAAGTAAATGGAAGAAGCTTTAAAATATAGGCAAAAGCAGGAATAAAATTTAGATAAGAAAAGTGAGAAGGTTAATTGTCATCTTAGATTTTGCTGGTCAGCTAACCATTATCTGAAACGAGTTATGGTAAATGGCTAGATAGTTGAGAAAGCATTATCTGTAATTCTGTTATAAGATGGCATAAATTTATGACAAGTGGGAGTATAATGAAAATTACAGTCGTTCCTGAACACATGCACTCATGAGGAATAACTTCAGCTGATAAAGATGAGATCAACATCAGTCAAGGATAATTTAGTCTTTACTGCTATAGATACCACTTTCCTGGCTGCAGATATCTATGCTGTTCACAGAAATAGAGGGACTTGCAAAAAGTAACCAAACAGGAAAAATCTTTATGAATCAGATGATTACCTTCATTATATCATGAGGTGATATGATAGTCTTCCAGAAAAGGAAGAAAATACGAATAACCTTTTTTTCCAAGCATAGAATGTGAGAAACCTCAATTATATTTCCTGGATTCAACTGGGGGACTGTTAATGTCTTTGATGTAACTCTTTCCATTACAGCTTCTTTCAAGCTTCAGAAATATTTAATGCATGAATACCTCAGAGTGTCTTCAGGAAATGTTTTTATTAAATAGATGTGCTTTGACTGAGTTCACAGGAATTTTCTGTTCACTTTCTGTAGATATACTTCTATAAAAATTTAATGGCAAAAATAATTTTGAGTCACTTACTTAACTTGAACATCAGTTCAAAATGTCCACAAAAAGAACCTGTTTTCAATTATAAGAGTTTTCCCAGGAAATTTAGTCCAAATCACCCAATAAAGCCACAGAAAAAAACTGTATTATTTACCATATAATGCACAGTGCTGTATTCACATGGATTCTGTTCACTCACACCTTGTAAAAGCACTGAGGCAGGAAGTCCTATATTTGTATCCAGCCAGAGATGGTTGTCTCCACCACCAATGTCCCATACAAACACCCATGACCAATGCTGGCAGCAAGTTGTACACCTTTGTACAGTATGCCCTGGATTTGCTGTACAAAAATTACTTAGCCATATTTGAGAGAAAGCCTTGATGTATTTAAAGTGGTGTGATCCACCGGGCAGCCCCAGAGGTTCTTTCCTGGAAGTTGGGATCTGGCTGCTACCCAAATGGCTGAGTGAGCTCCTTGGTCTCGTCTACCTTCGGTGGCAAATATGGAGAAGTCAATATGAGGGGAGAAGATGGTGACTTGGACACAGGGGCAAGTAGGGTTGGAGGAAAAGGCAAGCTGAGCAGAGGAGCTGTGACACTATGGAGGTTGTCCACCAGCAGGACTTGTGAGGATCTGGTCCTTGCCATTGTCAAGATTCAGCCACCACTAGGTATCTGTTCTCTGCAAAGTACCTGAAAATCTAAATCATGGTGGGGAAAGTGGAGGTAAGTTGCCCACTTCAGATAGAAATCTACATAAAGACAGGCACCCAAAGGCATATTGTGCAGCAGAGAAAGTGATTTTACTAGGATTGATTCTCCTTTCGTATAAAATGGTGCAAATCCACAGTGAAGGTGGAAATATCTATTTGGAGACATTCTTGTAAAAATGGTGAAGAGCAGACATAGCATGATAAAGACTAATCCTGGTGGGAAGACACGTTGTAGAATGATTATCAGAAGACAGACACCAAATGAGAAGGCAGCTAGGACATTTGAACTGAGTATGAGAAAATGCCCGTTCCCAGTGGTTTCCACTGAAGCTAAACCTAAACTGGATCCTCTTGTGATGGCCAGTCCATGCACGGGAGACTCTCTAGTACATATTGCTAGATGTGCTATTCACACTTCTTCCTCCAGCTGAACTGGTGTTTCAATTACCTCCCACTTCACTCCCATAATGTGAAACCAATTTGTAGCTGTTTCAAATGGTTATGGGCAATTTCCCAGCTGGTAATTTCAATAATAAACAGGAGCTGCTATTTTATTTACCTCAGTCAGGTTTAGATTTTCTACAGGTACTTAAATCTTACTTTGACAGCCATTTCTATACGTGCCCGATTTGAAGGAATGGAAGTGACAGGTGGCAATAGCAGTAATTCTTGCTTCCATGAGGTTTCCTGCAACTCTAATTATTTTTGATTAATACCTGTGCTTATCACTTTCTATCCAAGATCACTTATACATCAGAGCTATCTGGCTGTTAGGATGAGTAAACAGCTGTTCCCTTCCCCATCTATTTCATGTGTAGACATCCCTAATTCCTGGAATAGCTAAAGTAAGTGATTTTATGGACAAGGACATTAGGTTCTCGACACTGAGTTTTATGTACACTGCTAGTCCCAACGCTTGGTGTTTAGTCTTCCTCATGGGCCACTCCCAGAAGTAAAGTCTTCAAAAGAGGATATTCTGAAATACAAATCCTGAGGAGAAACTAATTTACCCCTCCTCTCCAGGTCTCACATTCTCATTACAGAGTGTACCGCTGGTAAAATTATTCTTTTATCTGCAGCAGCTGCTGTAATTGGAAGCAGGCTGTATGGCCCTGAAATAATATGCTGCAATAATTCTGTCCAGCATTAAAAAGTGTATTATTTTATGGCATGCTCAGGGAGAGACAGGAAAAACTACCAAAATTCTGTGGGTAACTATTTGGACCTATTAATTTTAAAACTGGTCTTTTAAACAAAGAATATGGTTTTCCTCAGCTGTACACTTCATGTCCTCTGTTTCTCAGATTTAATTATCATAAAATTTTGAAAAGGTGTTTGGTGACTCTAATGCATTAAAAATTCTTCAATGGAAGAATTTCATAACTAGAAAGCTTTCTATCAGTCAGAAAGCCATACTATATTCTGAAGTCTCCCATGGTTTGCTCCAACATCTCACTCCAGAAGTAACTATCATCTGGCAATCCATGCAGTCCACTACATGCAGTGGGAATGACTAGTACCCATTTAGATGGGACTCACAGCTTGGTAAGTAAGTTCCCTCTGCAGTCTTTCATTTCAGTTCATAAATCTGAAACACTGATTTTTCTACGATGGGATTAGTGGCTCTCTGGAGATGCTAATTTCTCTCTTTCTCTCCTCTCCCCCGCTGAGTAGTGGTAGCCCAGTCTATGCCACCAAAATTTTTGTGTGTGACCAGGGAGCCTATGCTGCATTTACAGTGAGGGGAGATGTAGCTAGTGCTGGTGGTAGAATCAGGAGAGCCAGGGGCTGTTTCCTCAGAAACACATGGTGACAACACATGCTAGCAATTTTATTAACTAACCAAAACTTCCATTAGTTTTCACTCTATTAATTGTTTTCAATTTAGCAAAGAAAAATAAACAAAGAATTGGAAAAAAAAAATCTAGAAAATAGATGGACTCTTTAAGGGACTTTAATACAAAAAGATCATGAAGGTCTGAGGGTATTTTAGAAGAGGTTCAAAAGAACCATGCACTATTGGGGTAGATACAATGAATTTAATTTACATGTCTTTTAACTCATTTCTATAGTCCAGAAATTACATAAATCTCAATGAAACCAGAGACATATCTGCTAGGAAGAAAGAGAGGAGGTCGGATAAAATCTGGGTTACAGACCCCTGTGGCAGAAAGTTTGCCAGGATGGGGTGCACACATAAGCACCCGTCTGCGAGTGGAGAACCACTGGCAATGGCTGTCACAGCACATAATGTAATATCAAACCAACAGACTTTTGATCTTTAATATTGGTCAGGCAGACACCAATCTAGGTTGAACCCAACAGAGATTCGGCCCTACTGTACTTCTGCTTCAGCCCAGGCCCCTCTTCTACTTGTGCTGCGACTGCACTGTACAGAAAGGGAGATGTGATTTGTTTTGCTCTCTGTCTGTAGGGCTCACTGTAAACTGGAGGAGGGGGACTTTTGCAACAGAACAAGAGAAACCCCCTTTGAGAGGGCACAAATTCATCTATTTGTCTTCACCACCCAACAAACACAGCGGGTGACATGGTAATTGTCTACTGAGGATTAAGCACACAACTGAGGTGACAGTAAAATCCCTAGAGAAAATTATTTCTCTGGTGGCTGAGACACAAAAGCTTCAAATTTGACACATCCAGATTAAAACAGAATGTTTTCCAGGAGCTACTGTGACTGCTGCGGAAAACCTGCTTGTGAGATCAGAGAGATGCAATCAGCCTGGCGTAACTGATATCTCCCAGCAGTCGCTGAGGGCACGGGTAAAAGATACCATTGCTCTATTGTAGAGTGGATTTTGACTGAGAAATCCTAGTTACTCACAGTAAAAAGTTCCTGTCAATATGTTTTTTGTGCTGCATTTTGCAGATAACTGGGTTGTAAGAGCTCAGTACTGAACACACAGAGTTGAGGAAGACTGAATTCGGTAACAACCCCTTGGAAGGGGATTTATTCCACCTGTGGCCTGGGCTGACTTTTGAAGACATCTTCCATTGACTTTTTATTGAACTCAGTCTTGAGTCATCGACTTTTATTGAACTCTCATGTCCCTGCCCTCCCCTGATGCCAGTTTTCACCCTAATACCTCCATGAAATTCTTAAAATACGTGGCATAAATGCAGAGTGCAATGCTCTGGCTAGGGAAGCTTGTGCAGCAAGTAATTTCAATAATAAATTCAGCAATAAGTTGGTCAGCCACTGTGTCTGTTTCTCTTCTGAATTTTATGCCTAAAATCTCTTTAGAGATTCAGAAGAGCTTCCTGGCTTCTGCAAAGTCACTATTTTATAACTGCTCCAAGCTCTAGTCCTTGTCCATCTTCCTCTCTGACCCTTGTCATCTCTTCAGTGCCTAGACCTGGTGTTCTCAAAGCTTCCTACACACACAAACCAGCTGCTCCTTCCTACTCAGTCCATTCCTAGAGTCAAGTAAAGGTCAGCTTAGGTTTATAAACATCTATACCTGATTCTAAACATTCGCCTGGGTACACATCAAAATAGCTTTGCAGGAACTTTGCATTGGCAGCAGTGAAAGGAAATAATAATGAAAATTATTATTGTAATGAAAATTCATATGATGGAAGTAGAGAAATATTTCTGATTGCCTTGCATACTCTAAAGTTCATATGTGATATTTTCTGGCTCTGCCCCAGTATATAGTAATTTATAATTATGTTTCTTTAATTAATAATTTAAAGAAAAATAGCAAAACTTTAGAGAAGGGACGATGGAACATAGAATCCTAGAATGCATTGGGTTGGAAGAGACCTTCTAAGGTCATTTAGTCCAATTTCCATGCAGTCAGCAGCTAACATACCAGCTAAGGACTTAGCTCCTGGAAAGCTACAACTCTTTTCACCAAAATTAAGAGAAAAAGCCAGCCATTGAGTGATTAAAGGCACACTAATACTTTAGGCAGTGAATTTTGAAGAACGGCAAGTTCAATAGTGGGTATAGTCAACTATTTTCATTTCAGCAACATTTCTTGTTTTGCAAGAAATATCTTAAATTACCATATAATTGCAAAAATCAAGGATTCACTGTCTTGGCATTAACACTACAAGCTCACTGGGGTTTTACTGGCGTTGTTTGAACCTACAATCAAAGTGTTATATTATTTGTCTTGGTTAACACCAATTCCTTTTTCTTGTGTAGAGTACGACTTTCTACCTCAATGAAAATGCATTTAGAAAAGGTAGCTATCTTTGTGAAATTCTACCTGTGATCCTCTAAGAAATGCTCCTCTGTAGTAGTTTCATGAGCTACTCATGAAATTTTCTTCTTTTCGGAAGTGCATGTAATTAGGCAGCAGGGCATGCTCATTGTGTCTTGAGCTTTTATCTTCAAGAGATCTTTTCAATATTCTGGTCCTAAAGGCTTTGTGCATGAATGAATTTGAAGTCTAATCCACTGGCTGAATTGCCTAAATTTCTGATGCAAAAATTGCATGCACAAGCTTTGTGATGAATAATGGAGTAAAATCAATTGGAGAGAAAAAATACATTCCTTTTTTAAAAAGGAACAAATCCTTCTACTAGCTCATCAGCTATGCTTTGTACAATGTTCATCTATGTTGAGTTGATATTATAGGAAACTACTGTTGCCAAGAGCAAAGATGGGGGAAGAAGCATCTTGAAGGGTGACAGGAAGTGGCAGCCAAAATGGAAGGGTCAGGGCAATTGGTGCTGCTAGGACAATCTGTGCAGCTATGCTGTTGGTGGCATAGCTAAGAAAATCAGACTTTTCCAGATTCCATCATCTTGCAGAAGCTTACTAGAACTCATCAAAACCCAAGTATCCACTTGCATATAAAATTCCAGTTTTCTTCTTGCTTGTTTTTGTCAGATTTTCTTCCATATCTGGATGCCAAGCTGAATGCATTGGAAATTTCTTCTTCCATGCATCTTTCCATGGAAAGAAAATTAAAATATATTTTCATTTGGACTCAGCATTTATTTTTACAACAGCAAAACCTTTCACTTTCAGAAAGTTGTATCAAAATAGTACCATCTTACACTTGTATGATATTAATCACAATGTACTTAAAATAGTATTTATAGAGATATTACATAATATATACAGAGAAATTAAGAGGACACAATTGTTATTGTATTTTGAAGCAGAGCAGGGCAGTCAAAACATTATGTTTCAACTTTTCCTTATTTTTTACAATAAGTTGCCTCAGCAAAAATGCTTTCACTGTATTAAAATGACAGTTTTCTGATGCATATTTTTCCATCAGAACTTTTAAAGTGGATGTGCTTATTATAGTGTCAATAGGAGAGTAGATCATACTGGAGAGAAGCCTAAAAATCACTGATTTCCATGTTTGGTCCTGTTAACACATCTAATTTGCAAACAGATGTTTTGAGAACACTTGCTGACAGTCTTCCACTTGTTTTTATACTTTCTTAAAGGTTACATTTTACCTGGGCCTTGTGAACTCCCTTTGTGTTATTGCTATGAAAAACAGATTTGACATTCAAAAGTAAGGTTTTCTCTGCATGTAAACAAGCTTGTGCAAGTATTTTGTACTACAGCTTTGATACTTATTTTTGTGACAGTGTATTGTCTGTATCTAATGTTCAAAGCCTCATGTGTAATCCTCTGAAATGTTAGGAGAAAAAAGAAACCTAGCTTCAATTCAGTAAAACAATAGTATTGCTAAAGGTGCAATGTGTGTTCTTAAGAAAACAATTACTTCATTGCATATTTTTATTTCCATCTCCCCCTTTGCAGACATGCATGCACAGGGAGCAGGAATGGACACAGCCCATACCTGGCTCTGGTGGAGCAGAACTGGGGAGCCCAGTATATGGCACATGATGCAGAAATGCACGGCACACCAAGAAGGGCTAATGGAAAATAAGAAAGATCATCACCTGGGCTACCCTAAAAACCTCATACTTTCCCATGATGGTTGCATCTGAATCTGTGCCCCAAGGTTAAAAGGTTGCATGGGCTGCCACTGAACACCCGCTCTGTAAAAATTACTTCTGCCACCTTTTTCTTTGAGCCATCAGGGGAACACAGAAAAGTTGTCCAGATAATGAGTTTCAGTAGTCCAGTTGACATGGCAGGTGGATGAGGGATTCTGAGAGACATCTCCAAGCAGAGGTCAGACTAGAGCAGTTTGCAGTTCTTTCACTTTATTAAAAAAACCCAAAACCATTTTGGCAACATGAGCACAGAGGTAGTCCAGAGGAATGGGCAGCCCTGACAACAATGAACACAGCAGGTCTGTAAAACTGGGGGAAATAAAGAAGCTTGGAAACAAACAATGTCTGAAGGGAAATACAAGTAAGCCAAGATTGAACATGAGCCCTGAGTAACCTAGTCTGACCTCCTAGCTTGCCCTGCTTGGAGCACGAGGTTCAACCTACTAGGGTGCCTTCCAGCCTGAATTTTCATATGAGCCTATGACCCCAGGTGCTGGAAGTTACAGGAATGGTCAGTGCTGACTGATGATTTGGGCACTGTAGCCTTGTACTTGAGACATTCTACTCCTGTGGCCATGCCAAAATATATTCTAGACCTTTACCCTGACATCTGCCAGTCACTCATAAATGACAAAGAGGATGACTGCAGGATTTTGATGAGGTGCTCCAAAAGCAACAGTCACATTTCCCCACATGGCAGGAAGGGGTTTATGCAAAAGGCTTTGTGTTAGTGGAGCTTTACTACAGGGAGACGTGAAATCATGATAAGGGATCAGGCTAGGAGTCTTGTGCAAGTAACCGTTGGAAAGACCACAGTCCCTTAGGATGCACAGAACAGCTTCACTTCCGGCTCTCCTCCTGCAGCAAGCAGAACTAGTTGAGGTGCAAGCTTCTCCCCACATCTTCTAACTCTGCTCACAGGTTAATATCCAGTGACAGGAAAGGTTTCTTAGAAAGGTCTTATGCTCTCAGGAAGCACAGACATGGTGGCTGACTGGGTGATGGGAAAAAAGCCGGAAGCTGTGTTCCCAAGTGGCTCTCGCATATGCCTCAGGCACTGGCTCTGCAATTCCATTCCCTCCTCTGGTCCTCGCTGATGTAAGAGATTTCTTGACATTTTTCTGAACATGTTTGGCACCAAAGAAAGGCTTCATCACATCCTGGGCTGCATCAAAAGAACTGTGGCCAGCAGGTCAAAAGAGGTGATTCTGCCCCTTTACTCTGCCCTGGTGACACCTCACTTGGAGTACTGCTTCCAGTTCTGGAGCCCACAGCACAAGAAAGATGTGGACATATTGGAGCATGTCCAGAGGAGGGCCACCAAAATGATCAGGGGAATGGAGCATCTATCCTATGAAGACAGGCTGAGAAAGTTGGGGCTGTTCAGCCTGGAGAAGAGAAGGCTCTGGGGGACCTCATAGTGACCTTCCAGCACCTGAAGGGGGCCTACAGGAAGGCAGGGGAAGGTCTATTCAAAAGGGTTTGTAATGATAGGACCAGGAGTAATGGTTTTAAGCTGGGAAGGGATAGATTTAGATTGGATATTAGAAAAAAGTTCTTTAACATGAGGGTGATAGATCAGTGGAATGGGCTGCCCAGAGAGGTGGTGGAGGCCCCATCCCTGGCGTCATTCAAGGTCAGGCTTGATGGGGCTCTGAGAAACCTAACCTAGGAAGAGATGTCCCTATTTGTGTAGGGAGGTTGGACCAGATGACCTCTAGAGATCCCTTCCAGCCTAAAACTTTCTATGATTCTATGATTCATTCTGAGACCTCATAGCTGCCTACAACTATTTGAAAGAAGGTTGTAGAAAGGTGGAGGTTGGTCTCTTCTCCTCAGTAACAAGCTATAAGCACAAGTTGTGCCAGGGGAGGTTTAGATTGGATATTGGGAAAAATTTTCTTCAGTGAAAGGTTTGTCAAGCACTGCAACAGGCTTCCCAGGGAAGTGGTGGAATCACCATCTCAATACCATCAGATATTGAAAGACATATAGATGTGCTGCTTAGTGATATGGTTTAGTGGTGGACTTGGCTGTGTTGGGTTAATGGTTGAACTTGATGATCTTGAAGGTCTTTTCCAATCTAAATGATTCTATTATTAGTGATTACTTCCTTATTTTTGATCATGTGGATTATTCTGTAAGTATTAAACTTTCATAAAAATGTTATACACAGTGTGGAAAATAGCATTTTAAAACAGTTCTTTGAATATAACTTAGCTAAATCATGAACAAATTCAAAAATGGACAATTTGCCATGAAGAAAGTTTGAAAAGGAAAATTTTAACTTTTGAAATGTATGTTGGGAAAAGAGTACAAACAATTTTGGAAAAAATTGAAGTTTTAAATGAAAACTGTTCTAGATATTTCTTCAATCTCTTGTTCCAACTACGAAGCAATTTTAAAAATTTCTCTGAATTACTAGAAAAAAGCAACATATTTGTATATTCATATATATATATGTATAAAACATATGTATACATACATAAACATAACATATGCATGTATATATATGCACATGTGTATCAAACAGCATAAGAGACTAAACACAACCCTCTTTTGGCATGGAATGAATGAAATCAAACTTTGTGATAGATAAAAGTGGTTACCTTAAAAATACAAGCAAAATATTGCTTTTTCAATAATAACTAAAGGATCACACCACAGGTTGCCTGAAACCTCCTTAAATGGGATTCTGATGTCTTGGTCCACCACACAGAGTCAGCAGTGATCAATATTCTATGGTTCTAAAATCAATAGTTACTCCTACAAACAGCATGAAAGGTCCCGTGGCAGCTGGAGTTAGGCTGCAAGCGTGCTTATTGCTCATGAAAAACTAAGCAGAAGGAAGAAAGAGAAAGGAGGTCAGAAGTGGTTTGTGTGGTCTCCATCTTGCTCTAGTGATTAATTCCTTATAGTCAAATAGATTGCACTATTATTCCCATTTTCCTACATGTCATAATAATGTCAGTTAAACAAAGCATTACTAGGGTAATGTTGGTCTCTCTCTATCATAATATACGGTCATAAATTGAAAACACAATACTGGTTCATGACAACCACAAGAAGTGGGATTCTTGAATCCAGCTGAGCAGCTGAAAAGTTGACATTTTAATATTGACGGTAGAACCAATTTAGAATTGAATGTGGAAATAAACACAGAGCTGCAAATGGAAAATGTACTTAGAAGACATCCTAAATTAGGAATCAAAGTTTCACATTGTCATAAACAGTTTGCTTTCATCATGTAGTTATAAACTCAACCATCTGTTCCTTTACAGGGATGGGAATGCTCTCCTATTAACAAAAGAGTTTTCATGGGAGCAAATGGGCTGAAACAGGGTCTGAGGGGAGGAGGAGGGTTTCCACTTGGGTTATGGATTACTAAAAAGAGCTTGTAGAGGACAAGTAATGCAAAGAGAAGGGATAAACACACTTACGAGAGAACAAACAGAACATCTATCAGTTTTCGCCTTTAGGGCAAGGATGTGCAGACCAGAAAATTCCCTTTGCAACCAAGATGACAATTTCCAGATTTGAAAAAGAACAAGGAGGAGGAGGGGAGGAGCATCTCACGTTTAGGGGAATAACTGTCACAGTTTGACACAGAAATAGGATTTTGGTGAGCTATTTCTAAGTCAGGCATCAGACTGGATTTATGAGTGTAAGTAAGATGATACAGATGTTCAGGGGCTTATTTATTATTATTGATACATTCTACAGATGGGGCTGAGGATCCAGCAGGAAAACCTTACCATTGGTTACACACTGTCATGAAGAGATCTTGCAGACTACAGCATGATAAGCCTCAACTGCTCAGGAAATATATGATGTGCCTCAGTGAGTTCATTATATTGATGTTTGTGCAATAGAATTTTAAGATCTTATATAGAGTGGAACATTATCAACAGCATAAAAGGCATTTGTTGGTGTATTTTTCTGTGCTGAACTTAGTAACTAGATTCAGCAGCTGTCCTCATTTCCCCATTATTGCTTTTTTCTCTAGTGGCAAATTCAATCTGCTCTGTGGCACCACAGTTGCCATATGCTCTGTGGCCTATCACTTCATGCCAGAGAGCCCTTGGAGATAACGGCAGGACTCCCATGGGGAGCCCATGTGCTCAGGATACCCTGTGTCCCCCACAGCCTTTTGCTGAGCCGCCACAAAGGCAGGGACATGTGTGAGAGGCACGCTCCCTTCCGTGCAGCTGAGCAATACACACTGGCAGTCTGCAAATAAATAATGTCTGCAGCCACTTCAAAACTAACATGAATATTAAGCTGCATTTTCAATTGCCTGGCTTACTTTCTCAATCACTTCTCCTGGATCAAGAGATTTATTTGAAATTCTCGCTATCACACCTACAGTTTCTGAAGCCAGTTCATTCCATGAGCTGGAATTATGCCCCTCCTCACCAAGCTGATTTTTATTCTCTCCTCAGATTTCTCTTTCCAAAGTCTGCTTCTAACCATCCCCCCTACTTTTGCCATCATATTACAAAGCCATCCCACTAAACCCAAATTCAGCTTAACATTTAGGTAGGGACCATGCCTACAATGTTTTTGAACTGCCCCTTTCTTCCCTTAGTGGTGACCCTCTATCTTCTATTTTCCTCTTTCAATTCATAAGACTTAAGAAATGCTTTCTATTCACTATAGCTTAAAGAAAATGTAAGGGAATTGCAGGGTGTAATTTAGCTTGCTTTTTGGTAGTTTTCACCTTATCCCAACGCTTCCTGACCTCTAAAGCCGAAGATGATTTGAGTTAATTTATGGTTACTTTGCTGTGAAGAGCCTGGAGTGCTCACACAATCAGTTTTGATATTTTCAGCGCTGGAGGAAATGGCCTCCAGGTGACAATAACCATTTGAACCACTTTAGGTAGAGCTATGCAAGCATGATTGCTAACACCAGCATCTCGCAGCATTTAATGACTTGGTAAATCAAAGAGGAGTACCATCAGACAGGCATGCTGCAAAAATAGATGGGAAGCAGTACTTTATCTGAATAAAGTTCCCACTGTATTAGGGTCTAAAAAATCTAAGCAGAGAAAATTAGAACTCAAACTACCTTGTGATGTTGATAAACACATGTTATCTGCACTTCTGAAGTATAATGAAAACTGTAAAAAGTACAAACATAACTGATATCGTCTGATAAAAATCCTATATTTCTGCCCCAGAATCATTTTTCTTCTTCTAATATCATAGAGTGAATGCTGGAGGAAGTTGTAGCAATAAAGAAGACAGAATGACATATTCTGCTGATTTAATTAAAAATTTTTTTAAAAAATGGTTTTATCGACATCAATGCAAACACAACATCTTCTGGAGGAAAAAATCTGTATTTGTAATTTATGAAGAAAGAGAGGCACAAGGAAAAAATGTGTGTTAAATGAGAGCCAAGAATTGTAGAAGTGGGTAGCTGTTCCTACTTCAAATTAAAAAGTGATGTGAAATAATTTCTATTTTTATTTATAAAACTTCCTGAACAGCTGAATTATTTATACACTGTACTACCACAGAGTGTTACCCAGCCATTTTGCACAGATGAAAATAAAACTCATGCTGCACTGTCATATCCAAAACCTGAACACTATGACAGCTGTCTAAGAGTGATAGTAAATTTTTTGGCATGTTCATGTAATGAAGATAATCTCTGGCAACTACAGCTAGAAAATACCTACTCCCATAAGAAAATACTCTCCCAACCAAAAGATCTCTCCTCTGTGTTTCTTTTCAGTGCTTCTTCAGCCAAAAAGTCTTATGTTTGTGGTGTTTCAGCTGCATTATTACTCCCTAGGTTGTGGATTGCAATAAAACTGCATAACCCACCCAACCCTGGAGGACATATGAAGGAGAAGAGCGTGCCTGCCACTACCTCTCACCATGGGAGAAAAATCTGTCCTTGGAAAAATGTCTGAGAATTTACAGCTATCAGCTTTCAGTACATCATACAGCAGCAAGATGGGATACAACTCTCTGCTGAGGTATACAAGGCATGCCAGACTCTACTCCAGAGAGTAACCCAGGGGCTGTAGATAAACCCCCATTCTCAGTATCCCTGAAAGGAATAAAGCAGACATGCATGGACCTGGCTGCTGCCCCCTGGCCTCCCAGCAGTACGCAAAGCCTGGGGCTAGCTCCTGGTCTTCTCCCTCCTCTCTCCAAGGGTATTCTTAATATCATAGAATCATAGAATCACTCAGGTTGGACAGAACCTCTAGGATCATCAAGTCCAACCTTTGTCCAACATCTCCCTGTTCCCTAGACCATGTCTTGAAGCACCACATCTACTCATTTTTTGAACACCTCCAGGGATGGTGACTCCACCACCTCCCTGGGCAGCCTGTTCCAGTGCCTGTTCTCAGTAAAGAACTTCTTCCTAATGTCTAATCTAAACCTCCCCTGGTGCAACTTGAGGCCATTACCTCTTGTCCTGTCGTTAGTTACTTGAGAGAAGAGACCAACACCAGTCTCACTACAACCTTCTTTTAGGTAGATGTAGAGAGCAATAAGGTCTTCTCTAAGCCTCCTCTTCTCCAAGCTAAGAAGTCCTAGTTCCCTCAGTCACTCCTCATAAAACATATTCTCCAGACTTCTCACCAGCTTCGTTGCCTTTCTCTGCACCTGCTCCAGCACCTCCATGTCCTTCTTATACTGTGGTGACCAAAACTGGACACAGCACTCAAGGTGCGGTCTCACCAGTGCCAAGTACAGGGGCACGATCACCTCCCTACTCCTGCTGGTCACACCATTTCTGATACAGGCCAGGATGCCGTTGGCCTTCTTGGCCACCCGGGTACACTGCTGGCTCATGTTGGGTCAGCTGTCAACCAACACCCCCAGGTCCTTTTCTGCCAGGCAGCTCTCCAGCCACTCTTCCTCAAGCCTGTAGTGCTGCCTGGGGTTGTTGTGATCGAAGTGCAGGACCCAGCACTTGGACTTGTTAAACCTCATACAATTGGCCTCAGCCCATAGATCCAGCCTGTACAGATCCCTCTGCAGAGCCTTCCTACCCTCAAGCAGATCAACACTCCCGCTTAATTTTGTGTCATCTGCAAATTTACTAAGGGAGCACTCAATCGCCTCATCCAGGTCATCAATGAAGATATTAAACAAGACCAGTCACAGAACTGAGCCCTGAGGGACCTCGCTTGTGACCGGTGGACAACTGGATTTCACTCCATTCACCACAACTCTCTGGGCTCAGCCATCCAGCCAGTTTTTCACCCAGCAAAGAGTCCACCTGTCTAAGCCATGAGCTGTCAGCTTGTTCAACAGGATGCTGTGGGAGACAGTGTCAAATGCCTTACTGAAGTCCAGGTAGACAACATCAACCACCTTGCCCTCATCCACTAAGTGGGCCACCTGGTAGTAGAAAGAGATCAGGTTGGTCAAACAGGACCTGCCCTTCATGAATGCATGTTGGCTAAGCTTGAACCGCTGGTTGCCCTGCACTTGCTGTGTGATCATATCCAAGACGAACTGTTCCATAATCTTCCCCGGTACTGAGGTCAGGCTGACAGGCCTGTAGGTCCTCAGATCCCTTCTTGTAGATGGGAGTCACATCAGAAAGTTTCCAGTCATCTGGGACCTCCCCCGTTAACCAGGACTGCTGATAAATGATGGAGAGAGGCTTGGCAAGTGCCTCCGCCAGCTCCTTCAGCACTCTGGGGTGGATCTCATCCAGCCCCATGGACTTGTGTGGGTCCAGCTGGCATAGCAGGTCATTAACTTCCACTTCCTGGATTGTGAGGGGGTTACTGTGGTCTCTATCACTGTCTTCAAGCTCAGGAGACAGAGTACCCTGGGGATAACCGAAGTTAAAGACCGAGGCAAAGGCAACATTAAGTACCTCAAACTTTTCCTCGTCCTTAGTCACAATGTTCCCCTTCTCATCCAATAGAGGATGGAGATTCTCTCTGGTTCTTCTTTTGTTATTGATGTATTTGTAAAATTGCTTTTTATTATCTCTTTCCACAGCAGCCAGACTGATTTCTAGTTGAGCTTTTGCCTCTCTAACGTTCTTCCTGCATGATCTAATTAAATCATTGTGTTCTTCTTGAGTAGCCTGCCCCTTTTTCCAGAGGTGGTAGACTCTCCTCTTTCTCCTAAGTCCCAGCAAAAGCTCCCTGTTCAGCCAGGCCAACCTTTTTCCCCACCAGTTTGTCTTGCAGCACACAGGGACAGTTTCTCCTGTGCCTTTAAGACTTCTTTCTTGAACAAGGTCCAGCCTTCCTGTGCCTTTTTGCCTTTTAGGACTGTCTCACAAGGAATTTTCTCAACCAGCGTCCCAAACAGGCCAAAGTCTGCCCTTCAGAAGTCCACGGTCCTGGTTTTGCTGCCATTCCTCCTGACTTTGCCTAAAATCGAAAACTCTATCATTTCATGGTTGCTAAGCCCAAGATGGACACCGACCACCAGATCTCTCACTAGTCCTTCTCTGTTGGTAAGGAGCAGGTCTAGGAATGCAACAGCCCTGGTGGGCTCATTTACCAGCTGTCAGGAAATTGTCTTCCACACACTCCAGGAACCTCCTGGACTGTTTCCTCTCTGCTGTGTTGTATTTCCAACAGATGTCCAGTAGGTTGAAGACCTCAACAAGAACAAGGGCCAGTGATTTTGAGGCTTCAGCCAACTGTCCAAAGAACTATTCATCAATCTCTTCATCTTGGTTGGGTAGTTTATAACAGACTCCCAACAGGGTATCTGCTTCATCAGCCTGCCTCCTCATCCTTACCCATAAACATTCAACTGCTGCATCCCAGTTGTTGACTTCTATGCAGTCAAAACACTCTCTAACATAGAGAGCGACCCCACCACCTTTTCTACCTTGTCTGTTCCATTTGAAGAGCTTATAGACGTCAATTGCAGCACTCCAGTCATGAGATTCGTCCCACCACATTTCCATGATGATGACCACATCATAGCTGCCATGCTGCACAATGGCTTCCAGCTCCTCCTGCTTGTTACCTATGCTATGTGCATTAGTGTAGGTGCACTTGAGCTGGCCTGCCGATTTCACTCCCAACAGTGACCTGCCACCCTTAGGCTTAACCCTAGCAGGTGACAGAAGTCACTCACCTATAACTATAGCCCTGCAAGGTACCTGTTGATATATATTTTGAGCTCAATGAATATATTGCCCATGAACTTAAATAGGGACTGGGACAGAAAGCCCATCTGTAAAAGCTTGTCCATGAGTATGTCCTGGGGAAACAACTTACCAGGAGATCCTGAGCACTTACTGCAGCTGCCCCTGGGGCTAGTTCTGGCTCTGATGGAGTCCTTGGTGCCCACAGCCTCTTCCATGAACTGAGCAGAAGGCTTTTCCTCTGTGACAGCTATGAGCCCCCTAACTTCCATCCTCACCCTTCTTCAGTCAGGTGCTCTAAGTAGTGCATCCACTGTGTGGTCTTGTTGTGGATACTGTACTTGAGTCTTCCAAATGGTAACAGGTCCCTTTCAGGAGGATATTATGAGAGTATTCAGAGAAAGTGTACTAGGCACGTATTCAGATATCTGACTATGAGTACAAATAATTTCTGAAAAGAGAAATCACAGCAGTAGTTTCAGAAAAGCAGGATAATTGCTTTTTTAATTAGAGTAGAAGCTTCTATACAATCATTTTTCTGCCTTACAATTTACAGTGCTTAAGGTTTAACATAATGAACAGTGACTATACTCCATACATGGCTGAATGTCAAGGGTAAATTTAGGTGTATAATGAAGTCCACCCTACAGAAAGGCCATCAAGAAGTCTTGGTATGTAAGGTTGTCAGTCCTGCCATTGCAACACTTTATGCTGATACATGCAAGGTATGACAGTAAGCACCGAGTTCCCAGGGTGGCTGGGGTATCTGACTGCTGAGGTCACTGCCTCCCATCTCCCCTCTGTGTCTCTGGTAGGATACTCCTGTGGTGCAGCATCACAGCTTCTCTGTAGCCCTGTGGAGGTTTAAAAGGAGCAGCAGTGCCATGGAGGCCGCAGCTTGTGTGTGGGCTCCTCTCCCTTTCTTCCTTCTTGCAGTCCTGCTCAGCACTGGTTTATCATGGCACAGTTGGGAACACAGGAGGTACCCCACTAGGATGAGTCAGAAAAACTAAGAATTGCTCCTAGTCAAGACTGTGTTCTGTAGTGAGTTTGTATTCCATCTCTTGTTTTACCAGGACAGCATCTCTCCTAAGGAAGACAGGAATCTTCTGGGCAGCAAAATATTAAACACTGAAGTCAGCGACATTGAAGTTAGTAAGAAAGCTGTCAAGAAAATGTTAGAAAAGAAGGGAGGAGATATTTGGGTGCCATTTTGCCTAGCATAGGAACTGTTCATTGCATTTCCCTGGAAAATAACAAAATAGTAATTCTGGAATTGGCTTTGAACTTATTTGGATCCATAACCTTTCTAAGCTGTTAGGAAGCAGGTTTGAGGGACCAGTCATTGACCCATGTTCTTGTGGGATGTCTGTGGGACTTGCCCTCGAGCATACCTTTGAGGATGGGCAGGGGGAAGTTACATATTATGTACATATACACACATACATAACCAAAAAAACCCAGAAATATTTTTATTGCAGTCTATCTGGCCTAGCCACTGATTTTTATTTGAAAAGATTCAAGTTTTAATTCAAATGATACTTGCCTTCCTTGAGTTTAAAAGCTTCCAGTCTTTTGAGGAGAGTTCACTGCATGAGGCAGTCTAGACAAAACCAGCAAGGAGTGCACATGTTGGGTGAGGCATAAATGAATCAGTAGTACCCAGGACTTCTGAAGACCTCACTATCTAGGGGCATAAGGGAGCCAAATTTTTGTAGGAAGTGTAGTGGGTCTGTCTGAGTTGATTTTCCCCATACAGCCTTATGCTGCAGTACTGGGAGCCAGAGGCCGTTGATAACACATCCCTGTTATGTCTAGCTGTGAGTGCTCATACAGCACCAAAGGTACAGGGCGGCAAGATCTGGGAGGAGATACAACCCAGACAGCCAACCCGAGCTGACCAATAGGATATTCCATACCATATGACATCAGCTCAACTATAAAGAGAGGGGGCGAAAGGAGGATGGGGGCATTCGGGGGGAAGACGTTTGTCCTCCGAGCAACCGCTCCGCGTTCTGGAGCCCTGATTCCTGGGACAGGCCCGACACCGCCTGCGGATGGGAAGTAGAGAGTAACGGCTTTGCTTGCTTTTGCTTCGTGAGCGCGCGGCCTTGCTTTCTCTGCTGTCTATTAAAACTGCTTTTTATCATAACCCACGGGTTTTTCTTTTCCATCTTATTCTCTCCCCGCTTGCCTTGTTGACGGGGGTTTGTTGGGGGGGAAGTGATAGAGAGACTAGGGGTGGGCACCGGGCACCCAGCCAAGGTAAACCCACCACAGGAAGGGACAACTCTTCAGGAGACCAGATGGTAAAATTGGAAGACTAAGGAGTTTTTGAGCAGAGAAACCCATGTTTAGCTTCTGAAACGGCTCTTCTTCCTGTCCCTTCATGGTTTCAGAAACTAGTGTACCTGATAACTTGTTTGATTTTTGCAGTTTGCTGGGCAGATAAAAAGTCACAAATGTGACTTTAACTTTACCTTACTCAGATAAGGAGGGCTTTGCTCTGTGACTCAGAATGATATCTTATACAATAAACAAACTCAAGCTCATGCTTGAATGAAGTCATGTGGCTTTTTTGTGCAATAGCCATGCTCGTACAAATGGGATGCTGTCATTTCAGTTAATCCTAACAGAATGATGTGGCACATAACTTGGGGGAGAGCTGTCCTGGCCAACAGCCATGCTAAGCTCTTTTTCCAGCTCAAGTTTTACAATCAGCTCACTGAGTCCACAAAGCTGTTGAAAGACCCAGTTGAAATGACAGAGATTCAATTAAAGCTGTGACATATACCTATTGAAAGAGGCTTTTTTTCCGAGTGCTGGTTGCCCGGCTTTGAGATAAAAGTTTTGTGCTTCCTGAGGACAGATGCAGAACAGCTCTTAACAGGAGTGAAATCCTTTATGAGCTGAACCTTTGCCTCAAGACTGCTAATGGGAAGGAAAGAAAGAAAGAAAGGAGAGAGATGTGCTGAGCCTGTTTGTGTCTGACAAACCCAGCTGGGAGCGGCAAAGCATGAAAGGCAAAGATTAGGCTGAAAGTACAGAGGCTGAGAGTCGAGAGAGGAGCACAGTGACTGTGTCATCACCAAACCCTCCCACAGCTCCCCGGGGGTGGTGGCCTCCACATTTGGCAACTGCCACAATGGCAACACCAAAGTCGACAAGAGCGTGGAGAGAGAGGCCACCTGAAGCTAGTGGGGATGCTTTCTAGAGAATAAAAAAAGCTAATGAGAAAAAGCACTGACATAATTCCTTGAAAGTATATTATATATTATTTTATATATATAGCAATCACAGTCCCATTAATAGAATGAATTTAATTGACTCTTTTACTTAAAAAGAGTAATGGACATTAATTGTGAATGTTAAATGGGAGGGAGTTTATTTGGGGGCTTAAAGTAATTCCTAAGAGCCAGGGGCAAGTTTATGTTTATTTTGATTTCTGTATAAAAATGGGGAGTCAACTTTGACTCTGGCACATGTCACTGTGCGGCAGAAATGACATTATTGTACTCAAGGATTGCACAGCTCACAAAATAGAGAATAATTTAGACTCTAGTTAAGGGTAACTCAAACAAAGGGCTTTACACACTTCAACAGGATCAGAAAATTTAATTGAATGAAGCAAAAAAATTGGGCTAACAGATTATAAACAATCCCTTAGCAATGCTATACTTCAATTTTCCTGACTGCATCACACAAGTGATGCATCAGTTAAGAGAGCGTGAGGCAGCTTCTCTTAGCTAATGGATTACTCTGGGGTGTGGAAGGGTTGGGGGATAATTCATACTGTTTCTGTGAGTAGTTTAAGATCTCTACTAGAAAACATTTCTAATTACAATTGCTGATTTTAAAAGGAAAGAGATGGGTGAAAATGGACGGAAGGAAAGATCCCAAATGCCTTAATTGCAGTATGAAAAGTTTGAGAAAAGCTCAGAGCCTCTTTCCTTGCAGTGATGGGTTGTGCTGATGCCAAGGGCCCATGCTGGGTGGCTTTGCCAGCCTTGGGGGCAATGGATGTTCACGGCCCTATGGGACACAGGTCAGCACAAGGTTGATTAATGAGATTGTTAGCAAACATTACTGTATATTAGATCTATTTTCACAGAATTTTCATTATTATTAGCTTTATGTGAAGCTGGGGAACTGAGTTACTGGGAAAAAGTTTGGAGGTGTTGTATGCTTGACCTGAGCTTTGTCTCAGCCAGGAGTCAAAACAAATGGAAGGGATGATCATGCCCTGCCTGGTTTTACACTCAATAATAAAGTCAGGGACACATGCCAGGACAACAACCCAAGTATACCACTGATTACGTTTACCTGCAAGAATTTTGTGTAGTCCTGTAACAAGATTATCAGGGGCTTTTATGATGGCTTATGATTGTGTTGAATTCAGTTCGTTTCAGCTGTTAGAATAATTTCCACACAGTTTACACCAGACATTTTGAAAGGTTAGATGTAATTGCTTGTTTATGCAAACCCAGAAATAGTTGATGAACATAACCAAACCATTTTAGCAGATTGCCCATATATTATTTTCCTGAAGTAAAATAATTATTTGCATCAATTTTAGCAAAATAGAGTCAAATGCAGGTGATGGAATGTTGTCCAGAAGAGAACATAACTAATGATTTGTAAGACTTGGATCTGTATGATACCTTTTATAACTCTTGGGTCTGTTTTACCTGATACCATGCCTGTACAGCATAGCTGCTGGAAGTGTTTTAACTGAGATGCTTAAAAAGGATATGAGTGACATTTCCCCTTTGCCTAATTAGCAGTGAATGTTAATTGTTTTGATAGTACATAGCCAAGCTATTCTGGGAAAGAGAGCTGATTTCGGTCCTACTTCATATAAAAAATTATTCTTTTTTTGAACTCTAGCTGAAGAACCCCAGGCCAAGTTCTCTTTTATGGCAGCTTCAATAAGAAAAACTGAAGAAAACCCCGGTGAAGAACCAATTATATAGACTTGTGGGGACATTTTTGATCTGATATTGTTAAAGATCTGATCTTCAAACATACTAAGCATGTGCAGCTCCTACTGGCATCCTGAAAGCTACAAGTGATTGCTTTGCCATGGGACCATTGGAGCTGGCAAGACTTAAGATGGTCAAGGGCCTTCTCTTTCTTGTAGGAAATACAAAGTCTTTTGCTTTCTAGAGTCTTTCTGATGTTAAAATTCTTGCTTTCAAGTATTGATTCATGATTTCACTTATCTATGCATAAATTTCTTGTGGGACTATTCCTATGGTCTAAGCCCTGTAGATCTCACACCTGTTAAAAGAACTCTGCAGTAAGTGATCTCATACATTTAGGGAAGGAGAGAAAAAAAAGGAAAAATGACAAATGGTCTGTTACAGCTAGGTGATCCCACAAAGTAAATTGGGCACATTGGAGAGGGAGCTACTGGGCTGCATGAGGGGCTCTGACTTCTCCCAGGATACCAAAATTACTGTGTCTTCATGTCTGGCCCACTGCCTATGCTCCTTCTTCATCTCAAAGGCCACTTCCACACCACAATAAGCAGGTTTCCTTACATTGCCACACCAACTGCATGTGTATTGATCTAGCCTCGATGTAACTTTTCCACCCATTATTTATCCCTTTTTTTCTTCTCCTGTCTTGCCTCAGCACATTTCTGTATTTTGTGTTGCTGAGGAAACTCTGCCCTTCTCCTCAGACAAAGGGCAGAGGAGATGGGAAAAGATGGGGCTCTTTTCCCCATCTTTCTTGCATCACTCAACCTCTTTTCCCTTTCTCTGGGATGCTGTTTCAGGATTAGGAAGGAAAAGTGGTAAATGAGGTAAAACACGAGACAAAAAAGTGGAGAAGAACACAAGACCTTCGTTGAGCAGCTGTATGTGTCCCTCTCTCTTTTCCAAGTCAGGTCCTATGAAAATGATACCCAATTGTTATCTGCCAAGAAGGGAGAGCAGCCTTTTCCATAGTACAGCTTATCCACTTTGATAAAGTCATAGGATCCTGATTTGAGTAACTGAGTAGAAGGGTAATTAGCCACCATGCCAGTGACAGTACATTTATTCAAATTAAGTTAGATGTGACTAATCTGTCAATTTTTTTTCAGGCAGCACAGATAAGAATCAATTAGCAGCCAATTTTAGACTTCTTTAAAAGAGAAAAACAAATTCTGTACCAAGCTGGCCCATGGCATCTGCATGGACCAAAAGGTTTGTACTGGGGCCTATTTGGAGGAGTCTTTGAGAGCAGCACCTGATACTTCCCAGGCCTTGTATGTGGCAAGAAACCTTGGTCCCTGGGTGCATCTCCCATGGAAGGGTGCATGTAGTAGCCAGTGCCAACTCTGCACACTGGTCTACTCTCTCCTGAAGGTCTCCCTTCTGCTTGCTTGATACCCTCCCCTGTTAGATCCATCTGCTTTGCTGAGGGCTTGGGAAGGACGGAGCTTCCCAGGGCTCTGGGCAGGCTGTGTCTGCATGCCCAGGGTGTAAGACTGAACTGCTCTGTGCCACTCAAGGACAGCAGGGACTAAAGACACACTTTTACCCTTCCATCAGCTCCCTGACTGATATCTCTACCCTGAAGACAACCTCCCTCCCCACAGGGATCCTTCCTGAGACACCAGGAAGAAGCTGGATCTGGAGTGAACTGCCCTGAAGCTTAACCCAGCCTTGAGGCAGAAACAGGACTAGCATATCCTTCACTTAGAGTAACCTATGCCAAAGAGTGCCCCAGGAATCAAACCAAATAACACATTAACTCAGTTCAAAGATCCTAGAGCAGGTAAGTTAGAGTTTAGTGAGTCCCATCCATTTATTCCTTTATAATATGAAGCTATATTATAATAATATGAAATGAACACATTAAAACAATCCTCTTTTAGGCAATGTTTCCATGTTGAGAGCTTTCAGAAAACTCTCCCTTGATGAAAACCCATGTGTGCCAATGGTGCTGATACCAGGCAAGTGGGGACATAAGCTGAGGACAGTGCTTAGTATTGCTCTGTTTCAGATGAAGGACAGCACACCTTCTGCATCAGAATTGCCTGGTGTTCTTGCTGTGCTCAGTTGACCTCGAGGGAGCAAACACTGGCTGTGCCAATCTCAAAGAGCTTTAGAGTCTTTTCCTTGATTTTTGTTAGAGGGAAACAGAGCCAAACTCTGTTCTGCATATCTCTATTAACTGCTTTAAGAGAGATTCACATCTTCAAAAGAAACCCATAAAACACTCAGACAAACATGCATTATTTAAAAGCAGCTCCCGCTGTAATGACTATGTGCAAAGATTAACAGAGCTGCAAATCCTACGAAGCACATCCTGCAAAGAAGTCTATGTGGATGTAACCTAAGACCTCATAAGCCTAATGGGGTTAGGTACAGATAAGCATCATGCCGACAAGGGCCAACAGCTTTAACATTTTGCAGTCCAAAACTCATTTTTCCCCCCTTACTTCCATCTGTTTGGTCCAGTCCTGGGAATTTTGCCACTGAGAGCCAGACTGGCTCTTAATAGTTGGAACAGCTCAATTTTCTGGGTGCTTGAGGAAACTATTGCGGTGGGTTGACCCTGGATGGATGCCAGGTGCCCACCAAAGCCTCTCTGTCACTCCTGCTCCTCACCTGGAGAGGAGAGAGAAAATATAATGAAAGGCTCATGAATCGAGATAAGGGCAGAAAGAGATTATTCAGCAATTACTGTCATGGGCAAAAGAGACTTGACTTGGGGAAATTAGTTTAATTTATTACCAATCAAATCAGAGCAAGGTAATAAGAAATAAAACCAAATCTTAAAGCACCTTCTCCCCACCCCCTCCTTCTTCCCAGGCTTAACTTCACTCCTGATTTCTCTACCTCCTCCCCACAAGCAGTACAGGGAGATGGGGATTAGGGGCTGCAGTCAGTTCATCACACGTTGCCTCTGCTACTCTTTCCTTCTCTAGGAGAGGACTTCTCACACTCTTTCCTTGCTCCAGTGTCAGAGTCCCTTCCACAGGAGACAGTCTTCCATGAACTTTTCCAACATGAATCCTTCCCATAGGCAGCAGTTCTTCACAAACTGCTCTGCTGTGGGTCCATTCACTGGGGTGCAGTCCTTCAGGAGCAGACTGCTCCAGAGTGGGTGCCCCACAGGTCCTGCTAGGAGCCTGCTCCAACTTGGACTTTCAATGGGGTCATGGTCTCCTTCAGGCATCCACCTGCTCTGGAGTGGGGTCCCATCCACAGGCTGCAGTTGGATATCTGCTTCACTGTTAACCTCCATGTGATGCAGGGGGACAGCCTGCAGATGGTCATCACCATGGTTGTCACCATAGACTATAGGGGAATCTCTGCTCTGGTGCCTGGAGCACCTCCTCCCTCTCCTTCACTGACCTCAGTATCTGCAGAGTTGTTTCTCACACATCCTCACTCCTCTCTCTGGATGCAGTTTCTATAGCACAGGGTTTTTTCCCCCTTCTTTAATATGTTATCACAGAGGTGCTACCAGCTCTGCTGATGTGCTTGGCTTTGGCCAGCAGTGGATCCATCTTGGAGCCCACTAGCATTGGCTCTATTGGACAAAGAGGAAGCTTCTAGCTGCTTCTCACAGAAACCACTCCTGTAGCCCTCCCACTACCAAAACCTTGCCACACAAACCCACTATTAACACGTGCACTGAGTCCCAGTCAGTAGACAATCACAATTTTTCATATATTTGACCTAACAATGGAAAAATACAGTCTCCACAATAGCTTGTACTAATTAAATCTACCTCACGAGAATTAGGCCACATGTGATACGGATTCACTCAGTCACAGGGTTTCCCGCTGCGGATGTAATGATAATGCAGAGACAACAAGCTGAGTGACTCTCAGTGGCGTATCAGAGCAAAATACACAGCAGACACATACCACCAAGAGACAGAAAATAACAAAAAAGCACTAGGCAAAGCTCTAAAAGTACCACTTACATGAGCCTGATGAAAGCTTGAAAAGGGAGCTTTTTTGTTTTAAAAAAGCAATACTCAAATCCGTTCAGTTTTCCATGTCCAAGGCACTGTAATTTGGGTAACTGCTCACTGAAAACCAGTTGCATTTCTGTTATATTTGCATCCGGATAGACAGTGAGGCCAGTCACTCAAGTGAGCAGGAGAAAGGTTGGTCTCTCTAGGGGTCTTAGGAGAGACAATTTCTTGCGTGACCATTGTACAAGTGTCAGCATCCCCAGGCACAGACCTTCATCACCCTGCCAGGCACAGGGCGTTGGTAGTTCACTTCAGCTCACTTCAGCTCACTACATCCACCACTTCAGGGTGGATGGTTACTTGACTGATCTCTGTGAGCAAGAGTTTGGAACAGACTCAGGGTGGTGTGACCTCCACAGCACACTGTGTAACACCTCCAGAAGGAAGCATCTGTTGTCCAATGGAACATCCTGTTTTTCACAAACACTGTCCAATGAAAGAAAAGGAAAGGGAAAAAAAGTCCAGACTCCTTCAACCCTGAAAACTCAAGACATTTCATGACAGTTCACAAGACACTGTGAATCACTTCAAACCTATGCAGAAAAGAAATTTTCCCCAGTAAACCACTGTATTTTAAAAATATATATATTTTTCCCCTAAATGCCTTTCTAATCAAAGTATTCTGGTCAACTCTACTTTTAAATTTAAAAAATGTAATCGGAAGTTTAATTTTTTGAAGATATTTTTGTAGACTTACCAACTTGGACTTTTAAATAAAGTAGGAAGATTTTTCCCAACAACAGAATATCAGTGAAAATATCTTGCTCTTTTTCAGATTTACTGAAACAAGCAGAAAACCCAAAAAACTTTTTAGAGATTCACTTCATTCCCATGAAAGACTATCCCAGGCTGCACAGCGTAAAAGGGGCTGCATAACAAGCTCCAGAGCTTGAATGGCATTCAGAGGGAAAAAAGGCTTCAAATCCACCAGGTCATAGGTATTCTACTCTCCATTATTCAATAAAAGGGTCATTTCAAAATAACTCCAAGGAGTCTAAATAAAGCTGGCCTGCAGAGAAACCCACAGGCATGGAGGAGGTTTCAAGAGGGCTTCCTCAAGGGGTTCTGATCCTGCGCTCATTCCCGTTATCTCACTAAGGGTGTAAGACAGTTATTCAAATATGACATTCACAGAAATTTCCAGTTGGGCAAAAGCTGTTTTCATGGCCTCTAAGAGACAAATTGAACAGATAGTACCTCTCTCTTTGATCCCAAATATGAGCCCCTATGATGGGTTTAAGCTTGTTTCATTTATGATGGAAACTTCTTCACCACTTCCTCAAAGCAAAGCCAGCCTCCAAGCCTGCTTTTAGACCTGCTTTTAGTTTCCCATTAGCCACAAGGCAGTTGAAGTGCTCACTGTGGCAAACAGCTGGACATTAATCATGTGAGGTAAGACCACCAGGCAGCCCCACCTTCCACCCAGCTGATGCTGCAGCTTCCATCCATCTTCCTTTTTCCTTTGAAGGCAAACAATTCACCTTGGCTTTGAATCTTGAGTTTAAATCAAGAGAAATCTTTGTCTTTTCTTAGCCTTTTAAAATATTTTAATCAATTCCCTTCTGACAGCCAGATACAGCTAGAATTGCTACTAATGGGTTTCAATAAATTAAGTTTTATGACTTGGTGGCTAACACTGTTTATATCATATAGGTTTTCATTTACGTGCATTCTGTTTGTTTTGATTCCCTAACCTCAAATTTATTAGCAAAAAAGAGGTGACAAAGCTGATGTAAAGAGCAATATTTAAAATTTATTTGTCAGCCAAAATGAATCTGTGATATAAAGTGCCTCGCTGTGGGTTTCATTAAAAAATGGCTTATTAAAAAGCTTTTTTTACAGAAGTTTTGCAATTACCCTTCTCGTTTATATGTACACAGACACATACATGTACCAAACAAGTACTGAGGGCTCGTCTACCGTGACTATCGCTATATATGAGTGGAAATAAAATTTAATCAAATGTATAGTTTTCTGAAGCTACAGATTATTCCAGTGGCCAGAAAACTAAGGTAAAATAAAATGGAGAACCATATTTCACAAACTTTTTTTAGTGTCTCATGTCTAGCTTTAGATATCTCTGGCTTTACTTTCAAATGTGCTGCCACTCACAAATTACCATGGACTTACCTATATTTAACAGCCATGAAACTGTGGTACTGATTGACATCTGAAGCTATCACATCTCACCAGGCACAAAGTAATTTCCCTGAGGTCACGTGAGGTTTTGCAAAAAACCCCCAAACCTTATTTTTCCTGTCTTGTCCTGCTCACTTCAAACAATATGTGTCCTACACCTGTTGTCTTGCTGCTAGGCTGCTGCTGCTTCTGCAGCACCACTGCTCCAGCTCCTTCTTCACGTACACACTGATGATGCTCTCCATGGAAGAATGTTCAGGAGCTGGCAGAGAGAGGTGACTTTTCTAGCAGCCCCATAGAGGCTCCACACAGAAATCACATACCCCATAGTGACCCATGATAGGGAGATGGTGTTGATTCACATTCTCTGTGGAGTTTCATCACTTTTGCCAGGATTGCAGCACAAAACAGTGCTCTGGAAGGAGGAGATGAAATACTGCTGAACAATAGGTACATGCAGGAAAAATTGAAAATTAGCTGGGAAGACATTTTAAGGGATGACCTGAAATATAAAAGGAGATGGGGTCAATTGGCAAAGCCTGTCTGAAATCCCCCTGATGCTGCTTGGGGTGTGCAGCAAAAGGAGAGAGTCGAAAGGGAGGTATGAAACGTCCAGCAGTGAAGGGCAATATCTCATCTACTGAAGACATGATGGGCAGTGCTGTCACTGCAAGCACAGGAGAGAATGGGTGAAAACTGAATATTCTTCCAGACTCAGCCCTATGGGGTCCCATTACCTCACAGGGATACAGGGATCTTGCAGCTGAATGCTATACGGGCACACAGAGCCCTAGCTGTGTGTGGGAGTCTAGTGAGACACAGAGAGCTCCTCCTAGGCTGTGCTCTTGCAATTGAAGGTGCTAGTGGAGGCTGTTGGTGGCCAGTCTGCCCATTAGGGCAGGTTGGGGGATGAAGGAAAGGGTGGTGTGAGCCCCAGATTTGCCGCTGCTCTGCCCCAGAGATGCTGCTGTGAGCACCAGGTGAAGTCAGGCTGATGCAGGCTCAAGCTTGAGCAGAATGACCATGGGGTTGTCCAGTCCATTCAACACTCCTGAAGTAAAAGCCACTGGGTGCACTGAGATGGAAACTCTTAGTCATGGCACAGAGAAAAACTGCCTGATTTCCTGGGAAAAGGATATTAAAAGAAATCTCACTGTCTATGGAGAATCTTTCTCCCGGTTTTGCAGAGAAATGATACCACTGCAGTATTCACAGGTACTGGGTGCAGAGGAATTAAAGACAAAATAGCAACTGTGGATTAGTCTTTAACAGGCTGTAAAAGTCCCTCCTTTTCTTTGGGTTTTTATAGCTCTGAGCTCTGCTTCCTCCTATAAAGCTATTCAGCTTTCAGTGTCTTCACTGGGCATTTAATTCTTGGGCCAAATCTTAAATGCACCCAGCTTTTACATACAGGGACCTTGGCATCAGGTAAGGGACTAGGCATTAAAAATGCCAAAGGTGGATTTGTAAAGGTGCTGCCAGTGCCCAAGGTGGCCGAGTGCTGTTAAGCAAGAAAACACCATATTTTGGTCTTTTCAGAGTATTCCTTGCAGCAGGGACTAGTGGAAGTGCTGACACTCAGCAGACCCAGGGTGCTTCTTTGCACAATTGCCACCTCTGTGGGAGCAAAATGTAATAAAATATGTTGGCATGTGTGTTCATAGAAAAGAGTGGTAAAAATGGCAAGCTGAAGGAAGAGGAGAATAAATCAGAGGTGCTTTGGGCACTTCCTACTTTACAGGTAGCCTTGGTTTAAAGAGATGTCAAGGGCACACCAGCCTGGTTGGGATGGAGGGATGACTATGGTCCCCTCAGCTTTCTTGCTAAATCTCTATTTGGATGGTAGATTCATTAGGCAAAAAAAGCAAGCTGTAGGGAGAAGAAAAGCATTGAGAAAGAAAGGAAGAAATAGAGAAGAACAGGGAAATAAAATATAAGACTGCATGAAAGAGTTTCCAAGAGTCTCATAAGCCATGAGATTTGTTAAGCAATACCAGTTCTGAGAGCCAAGTGGTGTGAAAATTTGAAGTGTTTTGGAGAGAACTGACAGACTTGCAATTATCCCTGCAGGACTGATGCAAAGTGTAGAGCTTTGTAGCACGCCTGTGAAGAAGCCCCACCAGGTTAATCCACCTCTGTTGTTTTTACAGAGCATTTCCCCATGGTCTGTCTGACAGGGCTGATCTACCATCCTTGAGAAATAATTAGAGAAGTAAAAAAATGTTTTGTTCTTCAGCCTGTGAGTAAACCTCCTTTTTTATAGCCTGTATTCACAAAGAAAATTATTTGAGACTCTAGCCCAGCAAATATGATAATGTTTGTTATTCAATAGATTATTGTTAAAAATTCCTACCTCCTGCTGCTAGGAAAAACAAACTTTTTCTATTCAGTAATCTTCTAGTAAGTGATTTAAACTTAAGCTTTATCCTGATTTTATTTGAAATCAGGCCATGATTTTGGATCCTCTGCAGACCAGTGCTGCTTAGGAAGGAGGTGGTGTGGAGAGGTCCAAGGCATGAGGGTGCTGCAGGCAGGGGGCATGAAGTGCTGGGGCCTGGGCTGTGGGCCCTGAGTTGGAGTTGACCTATGGATGAGTCACAACCCAGCAACATGTTTTGTTCCCCAAGGCCCCAGAGGCAGAACCTGGCCCACCTGTGTGAGGTCCTGCCTTCCCCCAGGTGATCGTGGTTAGGGTGGTAGGTGAGGCTAGAGATATATTAACCAGGAACTGACCAGTTTGAGAGAGGAAACAAGAAGCTGACTGGTTTGAAAAGAGTTCTGCTGGGTCCAGTTTGCTGAGCTCTCTCTCTCAGAGGTGTGTTTCCCCTTGGCTGATTTGAGACAGAGAAGAACAAACAGGTGAAGAATAGAAGACAAAGTTATGCTGAGGGGATGTTGCTGAGTTTGGTGTTGGCCGAAGGAAGAAGAGAGCTAGCAGCACAGGGTACCAGGGAGTCAAGGTGTCTTACTATGACCATCAGTGGTCTCAGGGGCAGCTCTGCTCCCAGAGGAACCAACAACGTGAGCTCACTGGCTGCTGTGAGGGCAGTGATATCGTGTTGAATAATAAAGGATTCAGGAATTATGGTATAATTTTCTCCCAGGAGCTCTACATGCCTGTGAGCACAAAGATTTACACATGGATGCTTTATACTGGCTTTGAACCTACCTCAAAAATAATTAGAAGTTCACAAAGGTATTTTAAGCTATTGTCTCCTCCTTAATAAATTTTTTAAAGTATTTGATAGTTTCAGTAGGAAAGGAGCTCTTATGCAACACTTGGATGTGCACTTTTTGAATAATTAATTGTACCCTGAAGGGGATGACTCAGTCAGCTCAAACGTGACTTGTACTGGGCTAATGCAGGCGATTTCTGTTTGTGCAATAGTTATTCCACGAGATATATTACAAAGAGTGCGCTTAACACTAAATTCTAAAAAGACAGAATTAAGATAGTCTTGCAACATTACTCACAGTGCCTGAGATATAAAAGCCCAATATCCACTAATGGTAAATAACCCTCCACTGCAGAGAGATGCTCTTTGTCCACAGCAACATGGCCAGAACTTTGCTAGACATTTCTCAGTAGGAAAGGAGAGTAGTTGCAGCCTTCTTGTCTGTATGTGGGTCTCATGCCTTTCTTTATCTCAACAGATCCAGCAGATACTCATCCTGTAGAGAGGCAGACCTGGGATCTATACACCCTGCTCTCCTAGGCGTATAAGTATTCTACACAAAATGGAACGTCTCCAACAACAATCTATCCACCACTGCTCTGTGTACTCCAGTGGCTCCAGGTAGCATAGCTTAAAGCTTAGAGATGGATGTTCAGGCTCCCTCTTAGATGATTTTCCACCTTGTGGGTAATGCTGTCACTACCATATGCTTGGGTAATGCAAAGCTTTGTGTTCTGGATGGGATGAACATAACCTATCCCCACCAGTAGATGCAGAAATATCTTGTCTGTAAACCCCAGGTAAGTCCTAAAAGTCTTAATGTTGTCACATTATCATGGCTGAGGATGTTCTGGCTGTTCTCACTGATAGGTACTTGAGCATCTGAACAGTTTAGCCAGGAATAGTTGCAGCTGTGGAGTCTAAAGCTTTGAATTTTAATGCTTGGGTCCCTTTGGGCTATTTCAACACAGGTGAAGAGAGCATTTCAAAAAGGGATTTAGTCAACAAAGACATTAGGAATACCTGAGGAAATTATACAAGATGCTGTATATCACTAATTGCATGCTCCCCTATATTGCACAATTTATTCCCAGTCCAGTGATAGTGAGATGTGAATATAGACAATAGTTAAGCACTGGAACAGGCTGTCCAGGGAAGTGGTGGAGTCACCATCCCTGGAGGTGTTTAAAAAATGAGTAGATATAGCACTTGAGGCTATGGTCTAGTGGTTAGGGAGATGTTGGGATGAAGGTTGGACTTGATGATCCTAGAGGTTCTTTCCAATCATAATGATTCCATGATTCTATGATCAATGGTGGTGACTAGGTAAAATCAGTTCCTTGTAGCTATTAAAATTGAGGTTTGACAGAATCATGGGTCTTTGAAATAGGTCTTGTAAATGTACCTTTATAATGTAGAACATAGACCTATAAATTCTTTTGGTGCACACACTCCCCAGAGATTGCTACTGAAATTCAGCGGTTTTTGTTTGTGGGTAGGAGAGGAGGCTATATCATGGTTATCTCGAAACCTGCAATTGATAACTATTTTTTTCACTATTCAGGAAGGTTTTATGGAGAAAAGAACACTCTTTTTTGAGGGTCATGAACGTTACAAAAACCAGCATTCATCTTTTACAAATTTAAACAGCTTACGATTGTCTCCTCAAGCTATCACCACAGGTCAGACCCCCAAGAGTTGACTATGTCATATTGCCTCTTCAGATGATTCCAGTGAAAAACTTTGCTATGGTCAGCGCAGTCCTTGCACTCAGCATTCAGTAATTCCTCTGAAGTCTGACACAGAGACATGGGAAGCCTGCACTAGGGAGTGGCTCTTTGCAAGAGGGCAACAACTCAGAGCTTGCTTATTGGTACTGGTGTGCTCTGCACTTGGTGGTGGGGCTGCCACTGAGCTAATCGTCTGCTCCTGAAGTGCTTTTAAGATATAGACTGGTTCTCCAGTCCTGTTGAGGCAGTGCTGAAGAAACATCTTTTTTTCCTCAAGTGATTTCTTATGAATATTAAGGGAGTTATTTGCCTGGATCAATCCCTTTGATGCTTTGAACCCTCTGCTCAGGCTCACCAGCAAACACTGCCATGTATAGAGAGGCTCTGGTGTGGAGAAGCCCCAGTCTGACCCACAAATAACTGAAACAATGAAGTGTGCACTTTTATGAGCAGATCACCTGTGTGCTGGTGGGAGAGAGCACTGCCACACTGGAGGGTCAGGGATGTCACAGAGCAAATGGGGAGCTGGAGGAAGTCACTGATCCCCTCCCCAGCGCCTCCAGTGTCACACCTCCACTGCTCAAACAATGCAGCCCCCTGGGGTGGCTGCAGTGCGACCCTTATGTTAGACACTGGTAACGAGCCCTGCAAGGGGGCAAAGTGTTAATTGAAAACAGACTCTTCTTCACAAAGGAAAGATTTATAACCTGTAGCTCACAGTGGTAACTGCCCTATTAACTTGCAGGGGGATGAGGGCAGCTGAAGGAATGCACTGCGTAACCTACTGCCAGTATTGGGGGACTCGTGCAGGTCTGGAGAGCTGGGTATGGTGACAGGGTGGCTGGAGGCAAAACCAAGCAGGCAAGTGAGGTAATAGGAGAGACAGACTGAGCAATGATGCAAGATAAGCAGCCTGAGCAACTTCCTACAGGGCGTGAGCTGTGGATAACCCATCCTGCAGAAAGGTGCCAGGTGCAGGATGCCAGGGCATTGAGGAACTCGTGTGGATCTCCACCTCCCAGCGCTGCTAGCCCCAGCACCAGCTTCCCAGGAAAAAGAAATGGGGCTCTGAGTGGGAGACTTGCTCTGTATAACTGAGTAGGTGGGTTGAACTCCAGGGGCCAGAGACTTGTGGAGGTTTTGTGCTGCTGCTGACAGGAACTTTAAAAAGCAGTAGCATTTTGTACAAATGTTACATTTGAATCTCTTTGACATTTTTCCCTTGTTGCTAATTATTCCCAGCAGCTTCTCACCATGCAGCAAATGCCTGGCACTGTGACAATTATTAAAAACCTGTAAATAGGCTCTAGAAGAAAGTGCCTGGAGTCACCTTGCCAGGGTAAGGAGTACCTGTCAAATAAGTAAAAATAAATTGGATCTGAATCCCTGTTAGGCAGCTTCAGAGACTTCTCAGAGGCAGAGGCTCAGAGGGGATCTTATTAAGTATCTGATGGGAGAGTGTAGATTAGATGGAACCAAAGTCTTCTCAGTGCTGTCCAGTGACAGGACAAGAAGCAGGGGACACAAACTGGAACACAGGGAAGTCCAATTAAACATAGTAAAACCCCTTTACACCATGAGGATGGTCAGACATTGTCACAGATTGCCTAGAGAGGGGGTAGTGTCTATCAGGAGGTCACCTTCATCAGTAACCGTCAGTGAGTAAGATGTCAGGAAATTCAAAGAAGGCTGCTATGACTAACATCAGTTCTTTTGAGGTGTGGGAATCCTTCAGGAAAAACCTTAACTGGGGCCCACAAAAAATGAGCAGAGTGGGATGTGAAAATCTTTAAAGAGGCTTTACTAGAAGGTGATTTGTGGAAATCACCACAAAGAACTAAGTCCCTCACTCCCAGCAGACAGCAGGAGGTGAAAGTCCCATAAAGGACACCTGGACTTCACAAGCAGTGGGAAGAGACCACAGGGTCTGTTAGGCAGCTGTGGGTGGCCACCAGGCCTCTGTCAGCAGCTTGGCAAAGATGAATGTATTTCACCCAGCACCTCTGCTGTGATGGAGGACAGATTTGGATAGTGGGTCCTCCCTGAGTGCTTCTTCTGAGCAACTTGGGCAGGAGGAGAAGAGGCTTGGGCTTTCTCCCTGACACATCAGGATATACAGGAAACATTACTCTTCTGTCCTGGTGGAGGCATGTTGAGTTCTGGTGCTCTGTCTGAGGACCCTTGAAGCCAGCCAAATGAGGGAAAGGCAGAAATTATTCCTTGGAAACACAGGATTTGGAAAGAACCCAGGTTCAGCCCTGCCTTTCACAGAATATCTGGCATTTCTAATCAGACTTTGGAGCTGACTGACATCAACCAGTTGATGATGCACAGTAATTTTCCCATCAGAAAACTTTCTTTATTGGCTTTTTATTATGACAATTAGCAAACTGCTTACACTCCAGATTTTTTCTTTCTGTAAGTCAAGTCTGTAAAATATTAACAACTACTGCTTTTAACTTTTTTGGAGTTGTTCAGTGTAAAAGCAAGGCTCTTAAGTCTTCAGACTTACAAAAACATTGCCGTAAACATTTATTTCTCACAGGAATAGCTCAGCATTACTTTTTTTAGTTTACAAAAGCAACATGCCTATAGATTTCCCTTAAACGATGCTTCGTGATACTCCATTGATGTAATTTCCTATCACTCCTCTCCATAGCCTGCTCTCCAAACCAGTTTGCTCTTTCCTTGACTGTGAATCCTTTTGGCCTCTGTAGGCATTTGCATGATGTCTACTTACCTTTTCACATTTAGATACATTACTTCATAGAATCATTTAGGTTAGAAAAGACCTCTAGGATCACCAAGTCCAACCTTCAGCCCAACATCTCCCTGGCCACTAGACCATGTCCTGAAGCACCACATTTACTTGTTTTTTGAATACTTCTACTACATATTTTCTCCTAGTGTTCAGAACTAATCTGTACACAGACACTCCACCAAAGCTGTTTCATTCTTGGCATCCAAATGCAGCTTCTAGTTAATCTCATGAGATTTCTTCTGCCCGTTTCAGTGGAGGCATTGCTGCATCCTGACTAACAAACAGGGGCACAAATAAACAAATATGAGTCAAGGGAATTGGCAAAAGCAGCTTACATGCAGAGAGACAATTCACCTCTCTGCCCACAGGTCTCTCCCTTTAAACCACAGATAGAGATCTGAAAAGTGGGAGGCATTTTCTTCTCAGGACAGAATTTAAATCATTAAGTAGTTTGTTACACAACAGCTACCACTGTAAGGATGTGTATTAACAAAGTGAGTCTTTATACATGCACATAACATGAAACAAGTTGAAACAGGAAAACTACCTACCTCCAAATAAACAGTGCAACTGTTTTTGCTGAATGAAATGATTGCTTAAGGATATCATCCTGTGTGAGTGGGGATGCAAATTTGTTCTATATTGACAATGGAGGTGTGTGCACCTGGGTCAAGCAACCACACTGCTGTGACCCAAGAGCCAGAGCTGCACCAGGCAGCATTAATGGCAGAGATTCAAGTGCGTCTCAGTTTCCTCAATAAATGTATGTCGAGGTGGCATCATCAAGGAGCATTTTGCTCATTATTCTAAATTTCTCCTTCAGTTTCATATCAACAATAAGCAGAAGCAATTCCACTGAAGCCAACTCAAATATATTTATTACCATGGAGTCTAATGAACTGAACAAAAGCCTTTGGTGTTTCACAGTGTTGTAAAAAGCAAACCTCTTGCTACTTTTCTGTGGTTTTTGTTAATGAAGTGACACTAGTGGCTTTGGACACATGTCACAGTAGTAACTTTCTGGGAATCTAATGGAATGGCACCTTGGGCCTCTGGATGAGACATATTCTCATTCCAGTCATGGTAACAAAAGTCCTGAACCATGAGAAATTAAGGAACTGAAAAGAAAGTCATTCTCACTCCTCCCTCCAGCCATCAGTCATTAGAGTTGGTGTTAGGGCAGTTTTCCTGCACAAAACTGAAGTTACGCAGCTGGCAAACAGCCTCAGACTTGTCCATTTTCCTCCTCACAGAGGAAGAGACAAAGGTCAGTTCCTTTTAGGCCTCTCCATGCCTGGGCCATCTGCAGATGTAGGGAAATAAACATAGATTCACAGTCCTCATTCTCACTTGTGATGAACTGTGGTTCATCACTTATCATTTACATACCCTGCTATATTGAAGGCACCAGTATTTCAATATTTTTTTGGCTCCTGAAAAGCAAATTAAACAGCCAACCAAGTTATCAAGAGAATTCCCTGAAAGAAATATCTTCATATGTGGTAATTTTCTATGTTATAAAAATTAAAAAGAAACAGTTAATAATGATCTCCAGATTTTCATTTTCACACCACAATTCTGAAATGTCCCAGAAAAGGGAAGTTCAAAAAGTCAATCAACTTTGCAGTCCCATTTTAGTCTGACTGTTGTGAAAGTGAGCTGTGAAATCCCCTTCTCTTGCTTTGCTTTAACATTACTGATCTGGATCCATGGGTGACTGATTGTCATTCAGATCACTGTAAATTGTATCCAGGACAGCCAATTCCCTGAGGTACTGAATACCTCTCTCCATGTTGGTCCACTTGTTTATCTGACAGATGACATCCTCCTTGAAGGGGTACCTTTCTCTTACGCCTGACAGGAGTTGCCTCCAAAGGCTGAGGGGTTGAGCCTGTTTTCCAATGCCCCTGTCAATGCCTGCCTCCCTAGACAAGGATCCCACTTGTTTGGCCTCTTTCCCCTCTAATTCCAAAACACCAGCTCCACCATCCCAGCATCGGAGCAGCCAGGTGATAATCTGCTCGCCTGGAAGGCAGCTGAAATCCTTCCGCATGTCTCGCAGCTCACTCAGGGACAGCGATCGGGTGATCACCTCTGGTTCATCCTCCTGTTCTCCTGACGGCCCTGGTTCATCTTCACCCCTCACTACACCAACCGACTTTTTAGTATATTTCTTTTTCTGTACCG
>VYZX01030087.1:83473-95695 GCA_013401335.1 Brachypteracias leptosomus
AACACTGGGAACACACAGTGGATATAAGAATTAATACAGCACAACCAAGCAAACAAATTAGCCAGCATTGTAAACACAGTATCCAAACAATATATATATATATATGTAAACTGAAAATTACGTCTATCAAATTGTTTTAACACTCTCTGGTCAGGTTTTAAACTTATCTCAACCCTACGGGCCCCACATTGGGCGCCAAAAAGGCTGTGGTGGTTTAAACCCTGCCGGGACCGGGCACCACGTGGCCGCTGCCCCCCCACCCCCCGGACGGGAACAGGAGAGGTAGCAAAATACAAACCCTGCGGCTTGAGATAAGGAGAATTTAATACAGCGATGCAAAAGCAACAATCACAACAACAGTAACAGCAACAGGGATAACAATGTACAAAGCAATAGGTATAAAGGTACAGACCGCGTGGATACAGCTACAGACACAGAGCGAGGCAGCCCGGGTGAGACAAAGCCGGGACTGCTCTGCCCGCGAGCCTCGAGTACCGGACATGACGTCAGCATGGTAGCGAATAGCAACTCCTGGTGAAAATTAACCCTATCCTGGCTGAACCAGGACAATTACACCATTCATAATCCTCTTGATTTTCCTTGGAAACATTAGTACTGTTCAGGCTCACTGATGCGCAATTTTGTCTTTCAGTTTCAGATAGTAACAGCCTTGCTGAGTCTTCTGAAACTAAAATTTAATATAGAAGGCTTCATATCTTGTATTCTGGGACCCTCTGATGGAATAAAAATCTTGGATTTTTTAGTTCATCGAATAAAAGGTCACTTTTGTCATGCTGCTGCTGGGATTGCGCATCATTAGTTATATCTCAAAAGTCAGAGTTTTGGGGGCAGAATACTTCAGTAAATCATTCCTTCATTGCTTTCAAAACTATAAAGACAGAAATCAGAAGTCTAATGCTTGCCAATTCCTGCAAATCCTTGCAGCAAACCCCAGAACTAATGGCAAGAGAAAAAGTGGACTTTAAGACAGCTACTATTGCATCTGTCAGAGCAGAAGTAAAAAACTGAGTAAGCAAGCAAAGAATAAGTCAATGGCTCCCAATCTCGGAACCTTACAAGTGCAACACACAGTGGACCCAAAGCTAATTGTCTTTGCCTGACCTATTTTGCCTCCACAGGGCCCAAGGAGATGTGAAATATCACCAGTTTGAAGCTGGAAGTGATTGGACTACATTGCAAGACCTTTGAGAAACTTTATAATGGCATGTATTTATCATAGAATGGTTTGGGTTGGAAGGGACCTCAAAGATCATCTAGTTCCAACCTCCCTGCCATGGCAGGGACCCCTCCCACTGGACCAGGTTGCTCAAGGCCCCATCCAACCTGGCCTTGAACACCTCCAGGGATGGAGCATCTACAACCCCCCCTGGGCAACCTGTTCCAGTGTCTTACCACCCTCAGAGTGAAGAATTTCCTTCTAATTTCCAATCTAAATCTACCCTCTTCCAGTTTGAAACCACTACCCCTTGTCCTACCACTACAGGCCTTTGTGAAAAGTCCCTCCCCAGCCTTCTTGTAGGCCCCCTTCAGATACTGGAAAGTTGTGATAGCATCAAGATTCCCAATCATGTGAGGTCTCCATTCCAAAAGCATTTTTATTTTTGCACAAAACTAAAGACTTCAAAATTAACCTAAGATGGGGAAGCATGTCAGGGCAGGGTATGAAAAAAAAATAAGGAAATATTTAAACTACCTTTTAATACAACTGACCACAGAATACTATTTAGGTGATAACATTGTAACACAAGTGCTTAAATAGCCCCGTACCTGGTTTGCAAAGAGGGAGGAGGCACAGAAGGTGAAAGAAGGATGCTTTTATTCAGCTTTCAGCTCTCACAGTTCTAAACAGTAAACTTAATTAACAATTCACCCATGGTACCGGAGAACATAGTCCTGGTATCAGTAAAATGTCTACTGTTTAAGGCACTGATAGTGGGAAGAAAAAGGATGTAATATGGATTGTGCCAATTTAATCAGAATTTGAATCTATTATGAATATGTGCTTGCTATTCAAATGCTTAAAATTCCACAAGCTACATTCACAACAAATGTTTATACAACTTCAGTAATTACTGAAACAGGAATCAATGACTCCCCTACTTCAACTTAAGGGCAAGTATTGCATTGTTCTGGAGTTGAATAAATTTTTTAACCTACTAAAAGAAAATAAGCCACAAGTTACTTCAGCAGTATGGCTTCAGGACCCTGTATTTGGTTATAATGTAGCAAGCAAAGTTAAATTAACAGCATATAAGTACCATATACCGGCATCTTAGAAGGAGCAGGTTTACAATATAAAAATTAGTTTAGAACATACTAAAGACAGTTTTTGTACAAACATTTTTACAAAACTGAACTACTCAAAGAAAAAAAAAAAACAAGAACATTTTAAATATGAATCACACTTTACATGTTGTAGGCATAAAATTACTTATCTTGATGATATAAATTATGAATACTAAAAACTTTAAAGCTGGCACCCATATACTATTGAAACGCACACATCAGAGCTGCTGAAGTGTTAGTTCTTCAAAAACCCTTAAGAGTCACATTTATACTTGCCAAATAGATACACAGTGACTCAGGTTTCTAAAGGAGCCACAGTGACCTCCCGTGGCCACTTCTGAAATCCCTGTCAACTTTTTCAATTTTTGAATGTGACATTCCTCAGAAATGTTTATAAACTTAAAAGGTACAACAGCAGTTCATGCTTTGTCCATCTCTCCCAGAAAACTAAAATATTTCTATTTTAAATGATTATAAAGGAACATAGCCTTCACATAATCTAGCTCCTGGTCACAGAAAGAAAGTCATGTCTCCTCTTCTGATTTACCAAGAACCTGTTCCAGAATGTTTTCAAGAACTGTTTTCTGTAGGTCACTGACAGATGATGTTCAGTAGATGTTCAGCACATGTTCAATATTAGGCTCCCAAATATATAACTTCAGTTTTTGGGATAACAAAGGAAGGATACATCAATCAATGCTGCCTGACTCAAAGTCCAAACCAGAACACAGAAAAAGTTGCATGAGACATTTTAAACACGTGTCAAGTTTGTTGGTATACAAAGGCCCAGAACATTTTAAAAAGAAACCAAGTGGAAGAAAAGAATCCAAAAGTCAATTAGATGCCTTCTTCCATTGCTCTGAAGGAATGTAACAAACAGGAACAAAAAATTGTCTTGTATGTCATGAAAAGATGAACAATGTGAGGACGACACAAAAATCACAGTAGTGACTGTCTCTCATCTGCAGTACATTAACACTTGCATCCTTCTACTGCTTATAAATCTTCCCTGTTATATTCAACTTTCTTTCCACTAAGTGACTCTTCTGTGTTTGGTGCCAGCCATGTGAAATATACCTTCACTGGATCAATATTCCAATGCTTATGAAATGATACTGGAATTTGGTGAGAAAGGTAGCCTTTTGGGTAGTCCATTGGCCTTGCCTAAGATAAAAGAATAAAAGGAAAACCACTAGCAATCAGCGATGAAGAATAATTTTAGAACAAGGAGTTATCATCATTCAGTAGCCTCTGTATCCTAACAAACCAATGTGGCATGGACAAAATATACAAGATGGTGACGAAGGGGGTTTTATGTCATTCTATTAAATCAATTGATAGGTATTGGCTTAGATCTTTAACTCGTGCTGCAGTCATCATGCTTTGAACCACACTGATATTAAATATGCCCTATTTCTCAGGATTAAATGATCACTATCTATGAAAGCAAGAAATAAATAGTGTAGTTTGTATGACATCTTTTTAAATAAACAATTTTGGTTCAATAATGACAAAATGATTTTAAGTAATACTCCCTTGCTCCTTCTCTTAATGAGAGTTGCCAGCACTGCCAGTTAGATGGTAGGATCCTAGTGAGGCCATAAGCAGTCAAAATATATGAAGTTTTGATGGGGAAAGGTTATGAAATGCAGGAAATATTGTGGTGCCAGAAAACTGCATTGTTATTCTTTATCAGGTTATATCAAAGAGGCAGAATTACAACACAGCTACATGCTGCAGCTGACTTCTTAACACACCAAGCACGTTTCATTTCCTCTGACAGTTTAATGGCATGTAAGTGCATCATCATATAAAAAAGGTGCAATGGTCCCTAGTAAAGTAACTAGATTTCTTCCACTGTAAATAGAGTTTTTGTAAAGAGAAATGTATGAAAGGCACACACTCCTTCTTTTTTCTAGATGTAAAACACAAAGAAGAAACTGAGTGATGTGGATACTGCACCACTGCCTAAGTTAGTACCTGATTTAACACCACATGATTCACTTGCTTTGGAAGGTGTTAATTAATTCTATGTACTGTGCTCTTCATGCAGTTCCAAACACACTCCAGTCAGAAAATGAGGAACAATTTGACATTAAGAATTCTGAATATGTGTTGTTGTTGGGTTTCTTATTTTGATATTTAAACCACAGAGTGCTTGTTTTTAAAAATTCCGCTGAAGAAACCAAGAGGGAGTCTATCTCCCTCAAGACCTTTGAAAAAAAACTTTAATGAACATTCAGGTTTTAAAAATCTGAAGAATTTACTTCAAAATAGAGACAGTTTTCAGATATCAGAGACCGAAGATTTTTGCTGTTTGAAAATCAATCCGTTTTTTACCGAGCAATAGACAAAATGCTGGTGTTTTGAAAATCCTGAAAGAATGAGATCTGCTCTAATAAATATGATTTTTATTACCTTGCTCTCTAAGAATCATATTGCTTTATAGGACGTTGACCTTAAGATGTAAAGTCCATGAATTTCTTCTTCCTTACATTTTGCGAAATTGATTACCGTAATTTTTGTGCTAGAGTTTGTATTTGGTATTCTACAAAAGCCAAAGAGACTGCTCACACCCAGATTTTATCTTTTTAAGACTACAATCCTGGCTGCTGGGAAGGCTCTTGTTCTCTTCAAGAGCCTCATCATGTCAAAAGCCTCTGGAACAAGTTACAGAATATGTATCTACTGTAGCACTCAGGAAGCCAGAAAGTGAGCAAACACATCACAGAAAACACTAAGGAGGAAGATAGATTTGTTTCTGTTTCATAATAAAGATTCTGTATGACTTTGGATTCATGTGCTTCAACGAACATTGTACATCATAACATTTCAGCCAAGTCTTAAAAAAAATAACTTTCTCGTTGACAGAAAATCCAATTTTGGTTTTCTCATTTTGAAAATATTTGTGTCATAGTAGTGAAATTCAAAAAATAAGCACATTCCATTTTTATTCAGTAATTTCTCCCACAGGGTTAATTTTTGTTCGAGGCATGTTAAATTAGTATTTTTTATAAGCAACAGTAAAGATGAATTACAATTCAAGAGCAATTTTGTGTGTGGAAAAACAAAACACCAGGCTTTCACTTGCAAAGTGATTCAGTGTCCCATGCACACCATTAAGGACTATAAGGAAGTGCTCCTCTCTGTAGGGACATTCCTACAAATCTATAAAATCAGTTCTGTTCTTTCAGACTTCCCTTTAATTAGGTGGGTTGTGGTTGTCTTAAATACCTATGCAAGTACAAATTATTCAATAACTGTTGATTTTTTAAGATGCATTCCTTGTTTTCTTTCTCTACTGAAAGGAGCAATGATAAACAGAAGTAAACAGAAACGATTTGTTTATATATAGAACTAAAATGTTGAACGGTGCATTCCCAGTCTTCCCATTTCTCTAAATAGCAAATATAATCAGAAACAGAATCTTAATATTGGAAAAACTGGCAATTTAAATAGCAAACTTTTCCCCTGCACTGACAGCTGCTTTGAATTATACAGCAATTTAATTTTCAAGCAGCCTATTATTTTATTCCAGTTTACATCCAGATAGACATCCAGAAATGTCTTTTCAGTTTTTAAACTAGATTAACACCTGAAACACATTGAACACTACGCTGATTTAAATGCTGGTTTTTAAAAAAGTTGTGCACTGTTTGGGAAAAACCCTAAGTGCTTCTTCTCTTTAATGCCACAGGCGGAAGGTGAAGTGTTTATTTGGTTTTCGAGGCAGCAAATCTCTCTGGGACTCAATGCATCATGTTTTCCACTGTGACACTACAGTTAGATTGTTAAATATTCTGGAAGACAGAATTCAAATCTATTCCAACCCACTTCTCCCAAACTGGAGAATATACTCACAAGCTAATTTTGTTTTGTGACCTCTTTTTCCTTTATGCCAGCATAGGGCAAATTATCATATTTACACTGTTCTTCAGAATCCACCACAAAAGCAACAGTTCTGGGAATACTTTTACATTTTATGTTTTCACTAATGAGATACTTCAGAATAGTAAACACTGAATCGATAGAAAAATTGGATAAACAGAGAAGATAAATTTAGTGAAAAATTTCAGTCAGTTCTCCATTACATGAAGAAAAAAGTATTGTGGTGTAGGTTTTTTCTTCTTTTCATAGAGGACATATCACAGGTATTCAAAGCATGTGGCTCCTAATTCTATGTGTTTTTCAAAGTTCCCACCTCTGATTGTATTTTTTATAAAATGTAGTCATAGTGTAACTGAAATATCTTATAAACTATTAAATCACTGTAGTAATCCATGCTTTGAAAATATTATTTGCTTGATCAAACTTGTTTGGGAGAGAAATGCAACAACAACTTGGTTATCACTACTACACATCAAACGAGTCTGCAATATTTATGACTTTGCAACATTTATGAGTTCTGTTTTATGAGTATACTTAAAAGAATGAAATATATTTTACATACTAGTAAAACTAACTCTCTGACCTGATGAAAGAGTGGACTATGTGTTATAGGGATTCCTAAGCCACTGAAACACATCCCAAGGACCATGTCATCAGGCGCGTCCATGCTGTAACACCGGCATTTACTAGCAAGCAGTTTCTGAACAGCTACTCTGCTGAAAACCATCCTGAATAAAAAAAAAGCAAATGAAACAAATAAGGCAATAACTACTAGAGAAGTCAAATGGTGGTAATTAATAAATATTGTTAAATGATATAAAACTGCAAGACAAAATGTAGCCCCCGGTACAACATACTTGAAATTTCAAAATTTGAGAAGTCAGTACTGACAAGTAGTACAAGAAGCATTTTCTGAAAGATAATTACTTTATATAATGAAAATGAATTATACCAATTATGCCAGTTGCTGTTATTACAACAATTACTTAGCTTGCCACCATTTTTACTGCAGCTGATAATACCTTCTAAATTTGGCCAGGGCTTTAAAGGGATAGTCTCTTCTATCTTGCTCAAATGTATTGTCCAGTTAGTTATCATGTAGCAATTAAATGAAAAGAACTCTAAACACAATGAATTTTATCAGATGAAACAAGGCTGCATGATATATATCAGGAGAATGTGGTACAGACAACTGATAATAGGCACCCACTTCACAGGACCAGTCAAGCCAAAACACCCCCTTCTGAAACATGCACAATCCTCAGCACCAACTGTTTTATCTCCAATTCTGCTCCCAATGGGCAGCACGACTTCTTTCTAGCTAGGGCATTTGGGTCTTCGAGCATCATTACCTTTTAATCGTACTAGGAAACATCACTGCTCCTGTTGAAACTGATTTGTGTTTCAATTAAAAACATTTGCACTGAAAGCAGGGATGGATACAGATCTCAGTAGGAGTTTAAATAAGTTACCCTCCTCCGCCAGTGATGTAACTGTATCCTCCGGTTCCCAAGCCATAACCGTAACGTTCTCCAAGAAACACTGGCTCATTTGGGTCATAGCAGCTGAGCAATTTTCGCAGTCTGAAGATACTGCAATATGAAAACCCATTAAAACAGAAAATAAAATTCATGTAGACATTCATTTTGAAACAGACACTGCTAGCCTAAATGGCATTCTACTAAATAGCACAAAAATGACAGGAGAAATTCAGAAATTCTACAAAAACCCAGAGCTACGAACTGTTAAACAGAAATTTATGATGGGTTATTCACTGTGAGATATGACTGCTGAATTTGGTCAAATGATGAATCAATTGGCTTAAAACATTTCTCTGAAGCAGGCAAAGTTTCTCAGTAAAACCGAGCCTCATCTTGGAGAAAACATGAAATTATTTTTTCAAAACAATGGTAAGATCTTTGCAAATTATCTTTTCTCCCCAGGAATTGAAAAACAAAAAGATAGATTTAGTTATACAAATATTGCTTTATCTACAGTTATAGCCTCTTTCAAACTTTTCTTCTGTCACATAATTTCATGTACAGTGTTGCCTCGAACCACTTAAGTTCACGACCACGTGATTCTGCTGGTGGATCGCTGTGCCTTACTTCACTTGTACTGCAGTGTCAGTTTTCACCTGAATGGGATCTAATTTTCTAACAAAGGCAAGTCTCTGGACACTGTTCTGACAACTGCCCCTAGCTTATGGAACCTTTCCTCTGACACATTTCTATGAGGAACAGATCTTGGTGTACTAGCAAATGACTAAAACCAATCAGCTCAGACACACGCTGAAGAATCACAGCATCACACACAAATATGTATAGTTTTTATCAAGTTACAAGTTTACATCGTTTTTAGTATCAGTCAAGGAATGAAGGAAAGCAACATTTTTTTTTTTTCTTAAAGGAATATAGAGCTACATAAGTAATAAAACAGCTATATCCCTTAAATACAGAAGAGATGAATATTGCTAAAAGTCCTGTTGACATGAACAGTGGTAGTTCCTGAAGCACTGCAATATGTACCTTATCAGCGTGTCATCATCCACTACAACTAACCAGGGAGTTCTGGAAGAGCTATGATACAAAAACCTTTCCAAAATGGCAAAAGTTTTCCCACAGTGACCTAAATGAAGAGAAAAAATAGAATATATGTTTAAAATCACTAAAATTCATAAACTCATGGAAGCCATATCCATAGATTTCTTGTATTCAAACACTAAGTAAATTTATTTATGTCATAAAAAGATCTTCCAATCCCAACATTTAGTTTTTGACATCAAGACATACTAGGCACAAACACAGAATATTTGAAAACCATGCAGCAAGTAGTTTGTACTCAGTAACCAGCTGGCACTGTCTGAGGGATATTTTTGACATAAATCTGTGACTTCTGCTACTATTGATGATCTTACTCAAAATCGTTAATATCAGTTATTACTCTCACCTCAGGTAATAACACAAATTTCTGTCTCTTGGAGTATCAGCATACCCTGCTTTCATACTCTCAGTATTTAGGTTTGTATTAAACAGAACATTCTACCTACACAGGTGAACTGTGCTCTCCATCTATTTCTGCTGTGGCAAAAGTATTCTTTTAGTTTAGGCTGCACAAATGTGCTGTAGAAATACAGAGATTCTAAATTATGTACTATACATGAACTTGACATAAAATGTATCACCTTTAGACAAAACTTTAGTCAATAGCTCACCTCTGTCAGTATTAGGTACACCCAAATCTATAGTAGGAATGGAGATGTCTGCATAATCACTGTAGTATTCAATAAGGGCAGCTTCTCTTTCCCAAGTCTGCTTCACAACCGGTACTGCAAAACAATCGTTGACACTGAAACACAACTAACTTCATTAAAATAAAATAAGTACTTGATCAAAACTTTTGTGCACCTTGTTAACTGACATATTCCTTTGCATGCTAATGAAAATGCTGTTTCAAATACATGACATCATGTTTCTAAATGCACATTCTTTTTTCTTTCCTACACTATTTAGACAGAAATAATTTTAAATTTTTATGAAAACCAGTCACAGAATGGTAAGGGTTGGGAGGGAGGGCAGTTTTATTTATAGAATAAGAAAATTTCCTTTCAAATATGACTATAGTTTCATTCATATTACATAGAAAACTGTGATGTTTACATTCATGCTAACCAAAGTACGGAATTCATTACTTTTACACTTGCTATAGTAGACTTTATAGCACACATCAGCATGAGCACTAGAGATCAATCATTCTTCCAGTATTCAAATTGTAGCATTCTAAAATCAGTACATCCAACTGTACAGTGTATAAAATAATCTGAATCAGAAACAGACCAAACACATCTTTAGAAATACTACCCTTGTGTTATGTACATCATATCTGACAGAAACGTCCTGTTAATGCTCAAAAGCACTAGTCCCTGGAGACACCCTCACAGAAGGACGTTTATAAATACCACACAATCAATCTTGATGCCATGGAGATTCTATTGAAAGGAGGACTGCTTAATGCTTCTCTACAAAAGCAATCCTTTTTTATTAGTTTGCCATTTCACATAAACATCTAAAATTGATCATACAAAATTCTAATAATGATACTATGAATGTTTAAATTATATCCAGAAGTGAATAAATTATGGATAACACACAAAAAGCTAAATGCCTGCAGGGTGTTTGCAAGAGAACTATCAGCTTAAAATAATGATCTTTTTTACATCTTAAAAATTAAGTGGTCAGGACTTAGACGAACAACTACTCTGAAACACGGTGCACTCTGCTGTCATTGTTTGTCTGCTTTATGTTCTTCGACACCATCCAGTAGAGAGCAGCAAGTTCATTATATGGAGGAAATATTTATATAACTCCTCTTTGTTGCTATGGAAATTTGATCACAGAATCATTTAGGTTGGAAAAAACCTCAAGTTCAGCCTTTGTCCAACATCTCCCTGACCCTTAGAACATGTCTTGAGGCACCACATCTACTTGTTTTTTTAACACCTCCAGGAATGGTGACTCCACCAGTTCCCTGGGCAGCCTGTTCCAGTGCCTGACCACTCTCTCAGTAAAGAACTTCATAAAGTCCAATCTAAACCTCCCCTGGTGCAACTTGAGGCCATCATCTCTTGTCTTGTTGTTAGTTACTTGGGAGAAAAGATCAACTCATTTTAGCTCCTTGCTGGAATCACTGATCACTTAATTTGATGTTTGCTGCTGTACTGGGTTTGTGTGGCAAGGTTTTAGTAGTGGGAGGGCTACAGGGGTGGCTCCTTTGAGAAGCTTCCCCTATGTCTGATAGAGCCAATGCCAGCCAGCTCCAAGACAGACCTGCCACTGACTGAGGCTGAGCCCGTCAGTGATGGTGGTAGCACCCTTGTGATAACATTTAAGAAGGGGGAAAAAACCCCAACCTGGGCAACAGCAATAGCAGCCAGAAAGAGGACTGAGAATACGAGAGTGACAACACTGCAGACACCAAGGTCAGTGAAGAAGGAGGGGGAGAAGGTGCTCCAGGTGTGGGAACAGAGATTCCCCTGAAGCCCGTGATGCAAGACCATGGTGAGGCAGACTGTCCTACTGCAGCCCATGGAAATTGGAGCAGATATCCACCTGCAGCCCATGCCAGAGCAGCTGCATGCCAAAAGGAGGCTGTAACCCCAAGGGAAGCCCACACTGGAGTAGGCTCCTGGAAGGACCCATGGACCCACGGAGAGAGGAGTCCATGCTGGAGCAGGTTTGTTAGCAGGAATTGTGACCCGAAGGGGGACCCATGCTGGAGTAGTTTGTTAATAAAAGAGTAAACCCCATGGAAGGGATCCACACTGGAGCAGTTTAGGAAGAAATGCTGCCCATGGGAAGGACTCTTGTTGGAGAAGTTTGTGGCTGGAGCAAGGAAAGAATGCGAGGAGTCCTCTCCCTCAGAAGGAAGGAACAGCAGAGAGTGTGATGAAATGACTGTAACCCCCAACCCCTTCCCCCTGCACCACATGGGGGGAGAAGGTAGAGAAAATCAAGAGTGAAGTTAAGCCTGGGAAGAAGGGAAGAGTGGGGAGAAAGATTTTAAGGTTTTATTTCTTATTATTGTGCTCTGATTTGATTGGTAATAAGTTAAACTAATTTCATAGAGTCATAGAATCGTCAAGGTTGGAAGGGACCTTAAAGATCATCTAGTTCCAACCCCCCTGCCATGAGCAGGGACACCTCCCACTAGATCAGGTTACTCACAGCCCCATCCAGCCTGGCCTTAAAGATTTCTAGGGATGGGGCTTCCACCACCTCTCTGGGCAACCTGTTCCAGTGTCTCATCACCCTCATGGTGAAGAACTTCTTCCTAACGTCTAATCTGAATCTACCCACCTCTAGTTTTGATCCATTCCCCCTAGTCCTATCACTACCCAACATCCTAAAAAGTCCCTCCCCAGCTTTCTTGTAGTCCCCCTTAAGATACTGGAAGGCCACAATAAGGTCCCCTCGGAGCCTTCTCTTCTCCAGACTGAACAACCCCAACTCTCTCAGTCTATCCTCGTAA
>VYZX01030087.1:96305-119650 GCA_013401335.1 Brachypteracias leptosomus
CCCTTGATCTCCCTGGCTAGATTTAATTCTAACTGAGTTTTAGCTTTTCTAACCAGGTCTCTTGCTACTCGGGCAGCTTCCTTATATGCCCCCCATTCCAGCTGTTCTTTCTTCCACTCCTCATAAAGTTTCATTTTGTGTGACAGTGTGTCCAGGAGCTCTTTGCTCATCCAGGCAGGTCTCCGAGTGCTCTTTCCTGCCTTCCTCTTTGTCGGTATACTTTGCTCCTGGACACGGAGAAGGTGATCCTTGAATACTGCACAGATGTCCTGGGCCCCCTTTCCCTCTAGGGCCTTGTCCCATGGTACTTTGGCCAGCAGATCTCTGAAGCGGTCAAAGTCTGCATGCCTGAAGTCCAGGGTCTTAAGCTTAGAATACATCCTCCTAGTTGCCCTGAGGATCTTGAATTCTAGTGCTTCGTGGTCACTGCAGCCAAGGTTATTTCTGAGCCTCATGTTGCTCACCAGCCCTTCCCTGTTGGTAAGAACAAGGTCCAGCATAGCATGGCATGCATGCTTGCAGTCCTGAAATTTTCTTATCTAACCATATATGGTATATGTAAGGAGAGTTGTATCTGAAGTAAATTCTGAAGTAAAATTTAGCTGATTTTGCACATCAAATTTCAAGCCTTAATGCTACAACTAATGTAGTTTTTGGCATACAATAAAAAATGATTTACCAGGTAAAAAGAGCTCTCTGAAGCTGGCATCCATTAATCTTTCAAAATCTTGAGTAAGATTATCCTCTATTGCATAACACTGAAAGCTGTGAGGAAAGTTCAAGAATTTTCCTCAGTCTTCAACAGCTGTTTTTTGAAGGATGTTTATGCTATCTTTTGAAGACTTATGTTCTTTTCTGACTTTCTAGGTCTGTTTGTTTTGTTTTAATTTTGATGTAAGAAAATAAACATGGATCCAGAAAGAAGCACTCTTCAGTGAACTCCAATTACAGGATAGTCAATTTTGTTTTGTCAAAAGCTACTTTAAAAACAGACTAATGTTCAGGTGATTAAAATACCAGAAATGTGCCTTCATCATTAAGAAAAAAATCCGTAAGTCTGATTTTGAAGAAAAAAAAAACAGCGACCACCAAATAGTCTTCTAAATAAACCTACAGTTTTGGATGCATTAGCAAAGGGGGACTTAGTTAAGAAAAGAGCTTTGATCTCCATCCTGTCCTCTGACAATAGCTGTGGCAAAACCCCTTAAAAATTTGGTAGAATTACTAGCAATTACTTCATTTTCAATTTTTTTTGCCAAGAATAATCACTTTAAATTATGCTTATGGACAAACTAAGCCTAATGGTGACAATATTATGTACCTGGAGTATTCAAGGGCACACAAAATTTAAGTAAATTCCTGGAAATAAATCCATTCCTGAATTTCCTTACTAACAAAATACCTAGAAGTAAACTAGAATAGGCTGGTAAGTAGCATCAAGTAGGTAGGGTGTCTTCTGTTAAATCAAAGGATTTGGATTCTTCCTTCCATGTTTTGTAGACACTGGATCTATCTCAACTCAGCTGAGCCTTACTGTGTATTAGCTGAAGCTGAGTGTCTCTGTCTTTACTTTCTGTACCTCTCAGAAAGAAGTTTATAGTCACCAGATGTATCTTGTTGGGCTGTGCTAATTTTTGCTTTGCTTTTACCATGGATATCATGGTCATATTTTCATGGTGACTATCACTACTTGTGTAACAACACTACAATTTCCAGATGAAGCATGCTATACAGTGTTGCACACTTGGGAGACTTCTGGAGATCTGGGTCATGGCTTGGGCAAAGTACTAGAGGTGACCAATTTCAACAAGAGACAAATTTTCCCACTCCAAGCATTATAAAGCACTTGTGCAAATCCAGTTGCGAAGGGTAGCAACAGAGAGAAGCAACAGGACAGCGTGAGCTGCTCAATCTTTTACTGGAGGGGATGGCAGGATAAAAGGGAAGGAGGAGGGGAGAGACTTTTCAGCTTGTTCAGATTTCTAACTCAGCCACCATTCTGTCACTGTTAGTAGGAGGAATAGAAATGAATTGATTAGCTTGAGGAAACACACTGAAGGGTATTAACAATTGCTATATTAATATTACAACAGCTCCGATTTACAACATATAAGCTAACTTTATGCATATTTTTAATTTAGATACTCAATTTCAAGATTTTTTGCCAACCAATCATTAAAGATGAAACAAATGACCACAACTTTTCATCTTAATCATTCTGCAGCACTCCTGAAGAACACTGAACAGCAAAAAAAATACTGTCTGAAGAATAAGCCGTTTACAGTTCTGAAGCTTTCATGTTTCCCAATGGATTTTGCAAACATTTTGTCTGAAGAGTTACACAGACAGCACATTATCAGATTGTTTTTCAAATATTTAAACTCTATTGCATAGAACTACTACCTTGACCGATCAACAACTTACTTCTGTCACCATGAAATTTCTGACATGTTTTTACAGCAACAAAAACATCCTCCTTTTTCACTGGCTCTCCCTATATGAACAGAACAAAAATTAATTTTTAAATTGCTCTGCCTGTAACATTTTATAGGATATGTATCTCCATATATGTAATGAAACAGAAAATATCTTTTAATTTTAAAATTCCTGAAATAACATTATTGAAATACTTTTAATGTTGATGTAGTGTTCCAACGTGAACTAAAACATCTATCATTAGGAAAAGAGAATGAGTAGTAGGACTTGTTGAACTAAGAATGAATCATCTGAAAAAGAATGCTTTCTTAATTTCTTTGAAATTAATCACTATAAGAACATGTTAAACTGTACCATATTTGGAAAAAGAAGCTTAAATGCTAGTTAGAGATATTGCTGCTTAGAAATATTTGAGTGTTCTCAACTGTAATAAAATCACTTCTATTTTTTTTCACTTTTGGAACCTAGAATTTTTCTCTCCTAGAAGCATGGAACACTTTTTGGCCTCTACCAACACTTAACCCATAGCATCATAAATGCGTTGTCCTAGAGGTGGAAGTGATGGGTGATATTTTAATGCACCAAATGCTATATTACATTTTAACTTCAGTCTCAAAAGGTTTTACATTCTCATCTGTGAAAAAAGACTATCTATACTTCAGTATCTCACAGAAATGTAAGAAGAAATACTTTATAGATTATACGCTGATCAAACATAGTGGTAGAAAGACCCATTAAAGCACATGCAGTATTTGTTTGCCAGGAAATACCCTGTGCTACTAAAGGCTGAAAGCATATCCAAAACCAGATTATGTCAGAAAAAATTTTTTTATTTAACTTATAAAAAAATATTTTCTTAAGTTTTGAGATATTTAAAGTCAAATGTTATGCATTTTAGTAAGAGTTTTACCTTTACTAAGCAAGTGGTATTTAAAATATGGTACTTACACAAAGTGGTAGAAAATTACTGAATGTTGTTGCACAGTGATCAGTCTTATATGAGCTCACATCATTTGTGCAGAACTCAGGCACTAGAGTAAGATGTGGTCCTTCCCCTTTCTGCCAAATATACAGGGCAATCTATCAAAAGGAAAACATTTCTATCAGTAATGAAACTGGATGAAAGTTCTCAGGACATCCAAAGACATATCACACAACAAACTTCACAGGAAAGCTGAAAACCATGGGATGCTGTAGATTTGTCCCTTAGCTGATTAACTATCTGCATACCTTACTTCTTGCTTACATTTCTAGAGCCAACATGTAATTTTTTTGTTGTGAAACTCCATAGACAAGTTTTAAAGAATTACAATTAGTTTCGTATATTGAAGCATGTCAAAACAACAATTCATCTGTAACTTTTGTAAGAAGTGGTGGAGAGAATTCTTTTAAAGTACAAAACAATCCTTACTGTTTGCTTTTTAAAAATTATTTTGGTGACTTGCAACAGCTAGGCCTGTTTCACTCTATGTGGCAATTTTCAGCCCTTCCAAATAGACCCATTCTCTGGTGACTATTTAAAAGGCTCAAAACCAGTAATGAAAGTCTAAGAAGCTATAAAATACATTGGAGAATATTGTAACAGATATGTTGTCCTATAGTAGACTCTTGTGCATTATAAATGCAACAACAAAAAAAGCCAGCCAAAATTTAGAGAGAAAAAGGAAGAAGCAAACTGGTGATGTCTGAAGTTAAAAAACCCCTTATCCCTTTGTATTTACATTCAATTCATAATAAAAATAATAACATTCCAATCTGTACTTCATGTCTCATGAAGAACACTTAGACTTGCCCAACATTCCTGCAATACTTTAACACTGCTTATAACTTTGCCAGACTAAGTGTTCAGGCAGGAGTGTTCTAGTTTTCAACAGGGTGCCTACACCAACAAACCCATATTCCAGTGAAGCACTTAACTTGTTTTCTATGCAAGAGTCAGAGTTCATGTCTATCACATGAACCAACAAAGAAGCAATGCTCCTGCAGCACAAAGAATATTTAACAATCGGAACGTAACATGAATTATTTATGAAAATTCATAACGTGCTAAGATTTCCCACTGAATAATGAAATCTTCAATAGAAAGCTTTAGAATGGTGTGGAGCTATCATATTTCAGTAGTGAGGTTAGAATGTCATTTTTTGGTTATAAAACGGGATGATGGGCAGTTCCTAAAACAATGGAAATGGATTTACAATAAACAGACAAATACTTCAAATCTAATGTTAGATACACACACAAAAATGCATTATTGGCTTCCAGTTTTGAAAAAGCATCACAGAATATGCTGTATATTGTGTAGTAATAGAAAGTCTGAAAAACAATCTACAGATGAGCAGCAGCATGACAAAACCCCTTTACCATACTGGTGCAGCAAGATAGGCCTTCAGGGTGGAAAGTGATATAAATGTGATGGATATAAGAAATAGAGACTTGGAAAGTATTGGGAAAAAACCACAATAAACCACCAAAGACTAGAGGCACATGGTATTAGGACTCCACCAAACTAGAACATTTCTTAAAACACTTATCATCCTTAATAAATTTAAACATTACTCACAATCATTAAAGATCATAGATTATACCCTCTGATTTGTTGTCCATCTTGATTCACACAAGAAAGACGTAGAGATAAAAATTACTTAAGAATGAGAAGATGGTGATTTATGAAATAAATGAGGGGGAATGTAACTGTCTCTAGGGAGACGTGAGACTGAGCAGAAAGAATAACTACACGGCTGAAGTAGGTTATCAATGGCAATAAATTTGAAATGAAACATATGCAAAGAACTGCTAACAGAATAAGAAGTGGATGGAAGTCATTTTGCCAGTTGAGTGATCAATTGTTTTTCATTAAGCAACCTGTGGAACATAAAAGAAATGTCTGCTAATGATTTTTTTTTTTCTTTTTATGGCACTACATTTAGAGGCTTTGTCAGTGCTGAGGTAGACTGGAATATTAGAAATATATGAATGACTTTGAAGTAACTTACAAAGATTAACAGCGTGAAGGCCAAGGTCTTGCATTTAGAAAAATTAACAAGAGGAAAGACACAGCTTGTTGGCTTATTACACACAGAAAAAAATTAAAGCTGAGAGAGGTCCAATTGCTTTTGAGAAATACATCAGTCAAGGAGAGGGAACTATGTGAAAGAACAGTGCTGGCACAAAAACCAAATTCATTTAAACATGACCGATTTATACTCTATAAATACACTGTAGATTTATGTTGGAAATGAGGAGGTTTATAACCATTACAGAATGAAGATCTGGAACAGCAGCAGAAGTTTTAAGTAAGGTGGGGTTTTTTTCCAAGCTGGAACCACAATTCATAGCTGACTTTCAAGAGTTTTAAAAAATTAAAATGAATAATGAATTCAACATCCCTCATAATTTCAGGCCAAAATCAGCAAGCTTATTCCAGATTCATCCTCCCCTTCCACCCTGGTTCAGGAGTTCATTTCAGGCAGAAAAAATAAAAAAGTTTTAGAAAGCAGCACTAATATTCTTTCAGATTCCCCCACTTCTTTCTTCTCATGTGAGCTGACAGGAAGGAACAATTCTGTGAAAGATCTAGTGACTACCTTTGAAAACTGTTGCAAAACAGGCAAAGAAAAATTTCCTGATTTCTATACTGCAAGTTGCAGAGCTGATTGTTCAGTTTGGTTCCTCAGACTATTTAATGCAAACTCCATCATATTTAGCTCTTAGAGTCTGACTTAGAAAGTGAGTGATGCTGGCTAGTATCTGAGATACTACTCATGTCAGCTTATGCTTCATGAATTGTAAGTCTCTCTCCTTCATAGAGCTAACCTTAGAAGATACCTTACTGTATACACGCACACAGGTAATCACATATCAACGCAATTTTATTCATGAATAATTCTATGCTTGAAATACAGTTTTAAAGTATTACAATATTCTAAAGAAAAGAAATTATGTATGCCATTGCAGTCAAATGTTTTAGCAACATCTAAAAAAAATCTGTTGTTTTCATTATCATTTATTAACCTTCAAATATATAGATTTGAGACAGTTTTCTATTTTATCACATCACTGCTTACCTCATGCTTTAAATCTATCGTGAAGTCTGACTTGAGTGGTTCACTTTTCAACTTCTTTGCAAGCCTATACAATTAAAAATGAATAAATTTACTCAAAAAACACTTTAAAGGAAAAAAAAAATCAATCACTAATGTATGCAGCAAAGTGTGGCTGGTATTATTGACCATCTTATAAGGGGAAAAAGAAAAAAAAACCAAACCACGTCTGTAATTATTGCCCTGAGAAGCAACTTAATTTTTTTATATGATTTTTTTTTTCCATCTGAGCACAGTGTGATGATGTTAATATTTGTTTTCAGCACACACATTTTGATACATTCATCCTGCCCAAGAAGAAAGTTCTCATCTAGAGTAGACGGAGAGTCTGGCATAACATTTTCAACAGATTAAAAGCAGCGGTATGTTTGAAGCTCAAACTTCAGACAATATTCTCTTTTTGTGTATTCCAAAGCACAGTATTTATGTACCTTCAATTTATGAAAACATCAATCCTTGCTACAGCAAGATTCTGAAATCTGTCAACTTTTCAAATATTATTTAAAAACTAAGCATCTTAAACTGAAATAAATATCTAGGTTTTCCCTATAGCATGAGAAACACTTCTACAGATCAATGCAGCTACCCTTCAGATCCAAGAACAGAGCTGCTGTCTAGGGGAAAATACATTTTTTATGACAAGAGATGGTACTGAACTAGTTGAAAAACTAGTACTGGACAACTCTTAACTAGCTGACATGATGTTAACTTTTAGAAGGGCAAAGTGAAGCAGAATAAATCACACACGCAGCAATCATACAAAAATCTCTTTCTGTACCCTTGTCTATGAATGAATTCTTAAGTGTTTATTTATAATACTTACACTTGGAATGCATAGAATAAGGAAGTGATGGAATTTTATCAAAGGAGTATTTTCTGGGTAAGTTTAAAGTGGGATCATGAAGCTATGTAGGTGTACCCAGAGCTACCTGGGCATTACTGTGCCTGGCTGAATGCCTTGCTATGCACCTTAGATCCTCAAACTAAAGTAGATTTACATGTATCAGCATGGATGCTGATCACATAGGTGGCAGCAGCAAAAGCTTGGTGTAGGCTCTGCAGTCAAACCCCCGAGAGACCAGCCTGCACTGGCTGAGTATATCCCAAGCTGCCTCCCACAGCTAAGCTGCAATCAGCAGCTTCAGTTCAAAAACAGCTTAAAATCAGACTTTGCATAGCTACATGATCTGCCATAAGACCTTCAACTGTACTGCAGGAGCACCATCATCATTTATAGCAGTATTAATCCATGTGAAATCATAACTTATTAAAATAATATTGATTAGCATCTAGAAAAAAAAGTATAAATTAAACATTCTTAATTAGTATCAATAAACAAGAAGTGATTAAAAATTCAATTCTTACTTGTTAACAAGTGGAATGCTAAGTGCCCAACCAGCAGCAAAATCTGGAAATTTAAAGACTGTAGGATTTTCAGCAAAGGCATAATGGTGAATTATTGTAGATTCTTCATCGTATAACGCTTTACCTAAAAACCACTCCTGTAAAGGAATATAGGAAACAATGTTGTTCACCTACAGCATCCTTTTAGAGAAGATGACGACTGCATTCAAGCTGAATAAAGCAAACCTGAAAACAAAAACAAGGAAAGTACGTTGTTCACAATAATCCAAACAAAAACTGTACTTGTCAAGAAACAAAACTACAGTCAGTTCTTTGAATTCAAATACACACTGTATTCAAACTCCAGCATATGTCCTGGATTCTACCTCTTCAAAGTGCACAGAATCCCAGAATCATAGAAGGTCTGGGGTTGGAAGGAGTCTTTTGAGATCATCTAGTCCAATCCTCCTGCTCAAGCAGGGTCAGCCAGAGCAAGCTGCCCAGGACTCTGCCCAGTCATGCTCTGAATTCACTCCATAACCTTTCCGGGAAACCTATTCCAGTGTTTGGCCACCCAAACCAACTACTCACTAGACAAGACACTCCGAAGCATTGCATTCACGACCTTCATATATATTCAGTTTGAATTTCCATCTGTCTAGCCTCTTTTGCACAAGGTGACTTAAAAAGCAAATGTACTTAAAGTACCTTGATCTTCAAAGGAGTTACATGAAGAATGTTCCAAGTATGCATTTGTAAAGTAAAATATTAAGTAGAATATTATAATTAGTTTTAAATAAAAGTGTTTAAGAATTTACTACTGATTCTGCTGTATCTTGAGAATAATTAACAGACTTAAATACTACTTTTGTCAGTTGTCTTAATCTTTCTGTTTAGAATGCATATAAAACAATCATACCCCCAAATTTATGCAGAATAAGGACTAATGAAGGAAAAAAAGAATATATGTGTATATATGTACTTTTAAATATATAGATAAGATATATATAAAAGCTGCTTTTCAGGCCTACAAGTGCAAATGATGAATCAGAATTCTGAATAACCTTCATGGTTACATTAAATCTTTAAAGTGTGAAGCTCTTTGCATTATGACAGTAACTCAGGATTTACTTTTTCCTGACAATTTATCAGTTCCTGGCAATTCATCACTAGAATAGATTCAAGTTACACAAGAGATTTTCTTCCTCCATGCTCCCTACCATATTTGCTTTCCTCCGCTCCTTTAAAGGGGCAGCTATCCGCAACAATGAAAAATTCCATTAGCACAGTTTACACGTCACACAACATAATTTACACAAAATTCAACAGAAAATATTCAAGCAAATAACCAGTCAAAAAACCCCAGTCTAACCGCAAGAGGATCTTGAGTCTCAGTAGCTATCTTTCTAACTCCAAGTAGATGCTGCTATACAGACTGAGCTAAATTTTACAGCTCCCCAGAGCTGGTGAGGAGTGATGAGTGAGATTTGGCCAGGATGCAGCAGAGTCAGCAAACAGCAGCAGAAGTCTGCATGCACCAGGAGACACCTCCAGCCAAAACCAACTGGCTAAGCCTGGCAGGAGCATGCAAGCATTGCTGCCCCACAGGACATCCAGCCTGGCAACCCTCCCAGCTTCCACTCAGGACTCAACCTGGCTCCCCACAGGCACTAAAAAGGCAGCCCTCAGGAACTACCAGGGATGCTTGTCTTGCTGCACACACTGAGTCAAAGCCATGAGGTGCTGGCTGCTTCAAGAACCCCATCTCTGCAAGGATGGCCAGGATCCATACAAGCAACTATGAGTCAAAGGACAGGATGTAAGCCCTGCCAGAACAGCGACTGTCCGAGGGACTGATGCAAGTGTAACACGGTGTGTGTGTGTATCTATATGTGTGTGATGCACTGAGTACATTTCCCATGAATCCTGCACGTTTCTCCCCTCTACTTTGATCAGCTACTCTCAACAAAATGAAATTGAATATATCCTGTACTTGTGACTTCCTCAGGTAACACAAATGCTGAAAACTTGTTTGCTCCCATAATCCCCATGTGCCTCCTTAGGCTGAGAGGTAGATGTTCAGGAATCTGCTGAGGGACAGCCAAAGTTAAGCTGACATTATCCAATACAAGGACAAGGAAGGCTGGAGATCTTTCTTCCACCAGTTTTTTAAACCACCTTCACAGGAGTTGCTACATGGTATGTACTTAGCCTTTGATTTATACCTTCAATCACAACAGACCCTGTTTGCTCCTTCCTTTATTGGAAGAATTCAACAGTGTTCACTGGAAGGATTAAAAAACAAACAAAATATTGTGAGGCAAAAGAAAATAGGCAAATGTACTAATTTTTATGCACAAAGATGATTGCCTTCAAATAATCAAAAAAATTCTTTAGAAACATTTGTGCACATCATTTTTTAACTGTTTCTGTGTCTCCAAGGCTTCAAAATATTTGTAACACAAACACATTGTTCTGTTTCAGAAACCGTTAATAAATACTAACATTTTAATCTGACAGTACCATCTGCAGACAATTTTTTTCTGGACCTCCACTTTATTATGCTACATAGTGGGAAAAAAATTATCTTCATTTACCCTAAATTTTGCATGCTAATTTTTACACTAAAACAATCTAAGGATTAAAAAGCCAACCTTACTTTCCTTTCTTTTTAAAGCATACAAAATTAAACCCATACATATATCCTCCTCAGGGTTTTGCATAATATTATTTTTGGCAATATTAAGCCACAAATCACAGTGAATGCATTCCAGGTTACAGCCAATAATCTCCAAGCTTATTTGGTCATAACATCATTTATTTACTATGCTGATATGTAGGACAAGTCAATCTGTGCAGGCTGGCTTCACGAGATTAAATCAACTATATGTGAAGGAACTTATAATGTAACTTAAGGAATGAAAGTAATCAAATAGCAAATAGGCGAAAATGTGGATTTAAAAGAAAGAACATGATTTATGACATCATGGATAACTACCACCCACCAAATCAGTTAATACTCTGCTTCAAAAATGACAAAAATCACCTACCTTTAGTAAGAGTACTCCAAAGTTTTAGAACACTTTAAGAGCTGAAGGAATGTGATGTGACAAAACTCAACACTAGACCTCAGGGAGGGCAGAGGCGACTTTACGTAATTTGCTAATCGAGTTCATTCTACCCACTCAATTTTGTGTCCACTTACTCACAAATACCAGGACAGTGGTTTGAATTCATCTGTTCAAGACTTGTGTCTGACACAAGACAGGAGATTTCGGCTGTCACATCCTCACTGTTTCTTCCTACAACATCTTATGAGCTCTTATGATTCTCAAAGACAAACTCTTCTTTAGACAGATCTTTTATACCCTTTAGGTATCAACAGCAAGTGAATTATTGCTGCCCATCAGCTTGGTTTACTTATTTTTTGCGGCTGTAGTCTATCATCCTGTGTCAGGGCTCCCCAGGGAGGTGGTTGAGTCACCATCCCTGAATGTGTTTAAAAATTGTCTGGATGTGGTGTTCGGGGACATGGTTTAGCAGCGGGTTGTTAGAGTTAGGGTAGTAAGGTTAGGTTGAGGTTGAACCTGATGATCTTGAAGGTCTTTTCTAGCCTGAGCAATTCTATGATTCTGTAATTCTATGACAGGAAGAGGAGTGGCACATACAATATGGGTTAGACTTGCTGTTGTCTTCCATCATGGAAGCCTAGGTTGAATCAATCTGCTGTTGAAACATAGAATCACAGAGGGGTTGAGGTTGGAAGGGACCTTTGGGGATTATCTGGTCTAATTTCCCTGGCTCAAGTAGAGTCACCTATATAGCAGGTTGCCCAGGACCATGTCCAGTCAACTTGTGGTTTATCTCCAAGGATGGAGCCTCCACAGCCTCTGTGGGTAATCTGTGCTAATGCTTGGTCACACTCACAGTAAAAAAGTATTTCCTGATATTCAGATATAATTCACCACCAGAGTGCTTGCCTTGAGGTCTCTAAGTAAATCAGATATCCCTCGCTGGTTTTGAGTTTCACTGCAGTCAATAATGTCAGGTTATCAATGCAGGTCATTCTCCTAACGTTCCTCTACAGTCTCTTATGATGCTTTCACACATCTGTTTTCACTTAATATTACATTTGTATCAGTCTCAATAGTTCTGTTACTAATCTCTACATATCCAGATTGGAAAGCTGCAGATTCACCAACTATTCTCACATGCCCTTTGCAGACCTTTTATTGTGATTAATGTATACCAGCTCCTTATTATGCAGGCTGCTGACATTTTAAAATGAATAACGCATGAGCTTGTTCTGCTCTAACTCATCGTGAATTTTGTAACCGATGGACTACTATTGTATATAAGGAATGTGTTATGGACTGTTAAACTAACATGATCATTACTATGTACAAAAGCAAAACATTTTATTTTTCTTGTAATGCAGGCTGGAGCATAATTTGTTATTGTAATAGAATTTACATGTGATGCAAAGAAGAGGTTAAAACTGGCATAAGGGCAGCATATATAAAAAAAAAAGTTTCTATTCTGAGAACACCCATTAGGAATAGGTGTTTCTGAAACAGAAATAAATGGATATTCCAAAGGCCTAAATATATTGTCAGCCATTTTGAAGACAGAGTGTTTAAAAATATAAGATCTCAGAAGTATTATTATTACCATTTTAGAAAAGAATTGTGAGAAAACATGGCAAGGTCATGTGCCTGCAAAAGAGGTAAACATGCTGAAATGAGACCTGAAGCAGAGTTCAATATTCAGTCAAGGTAACAATAAAGAGGCAAAACATATTTCACCCAGGAGAGTTTGGCTTCTTTTATTCCAGGCAAAGGGCGAATATCAAGCTGAATTTTTTTCTGAACATTGAGAATTCTAAACATTAACAGCTTTTATGTCAGTTGCATTGTCAAATTTACTTTGTTCCTTGGTGACTGCATTTTTCTTCTGTAGGTCTTTTGGTGTTGTTTGTTTTCCAGCAGGTAAGAAAAGCTGTCTTATCACCCAGACAGTTGAGAAACAGAATGCAAATAAAATACCCTGCTATATTAGATCGGAGACAGTCAGTCCAACTAACATAGGTCATTCTGTCTGATGATAATCTGAACTGATTACTGACAGGAAAATGGGGAGAGAGGACCACACTGTAGACTACATTCATCTTTTTACTGCTGCTACATCATTTTCAGGCTATCCACACAAGGAATCTTTTCCCTGCTCAATTGTAGCAGTTTTTCAACAGCTATACAGATGCTCATGCCACTTCACGTTAAATATCTTGATCACACCCTGCCTCAGCAACAGAAATCTATTCCCCTATTTTAAGCTGTTTGGATATATCCCTTCCAATGTTTGGAGCTCTGAGCTATCCAGGTAGTGTTATAAAATTAAATTCTGGACCACACAAACTGTTCTGTAGCTAGGAATTCTAAAATTCTACATTTATGACTTTGTATTAAAATAAATCCACATGTTTAATTTAAGAAGCCACTCAAGTGTATTCAAAAGAAAGTTAAATATCTAAATTTTTATTTCACCTTAGATGCGTCAAATCTTCCAAGTATTTCTAGCAGCTTTACAACTTGTATTCTTGTATCTTCTTCACAGAAGAAAATCCATGAGGAGTTCCTACCATATGTAACAGAGAGGCTAACAAAAGAAATTAACTTTTTACTAATAAACTGGTTTATGAACAGAAAGACAGATTCAACCCACAATCCCCAAATATAAATACTCTGTAATCCATTATTTGTGTACACAGAAACAGAAACTTTTACTTAGAATTACTTATCAAAGGACTCCAGTGAATGGCTAGAGACACTGCCTCTGCTGCTATTTATAGGGCACCAGTTATTCCAGAAAGGAGGGAACAGAGATGCATAAGAAGAACGTCCTACCCAGAAATGCATGGGTATTCCAAGCCTAATAGCCACCTATGAATTCAGAAGTTCATAGATAGCAATTTAAATTACTTTCCCCTCTGTATTTTAACTTCCCTCCAAGGATCCCCACTGTTGGGCATCTAACACCATTGCAACCATCATGAAAATGCCTAAGGACAGGTTTTCTCACAGCTGTTTGACACTGATCATCCCCAACCTACAAACTTCATTAGATTTTCAGCACAATGAAACTACACAGATTGAAGGGACTCGCCTGCCTTCCTCAAAGCTAACACTGGCCTCAATGTAGGACTCCTGACTCCAGAAAATTCTCATTCCTTATTTCTCTACTTTTCCCAGCTGATTTCTTCCACTACTTAACAAAAGAAAGCCTTATTAATTCATGACATCCTAATGAAAAAAAAAAAAAATCCCAATCTTTACTTGTTCAGTTTCCTTTGCGTAGCTTTTACATTGATTTAAACAAATCATGTGAGGAGAAAGCTAAGAAAATTAGTACCTATAAACACCACAGATTTCTTCCTTTACAACATTGTCTACTGATAAAATCAGCAATGAAAGCAAAAGGCAAAAATGTAAGTCAGCAAAAAGCAAGTAAAAAGGGTGATAGGATCGTTTCTGGTTTAGGGAACAGTATTTGCCTAAACAAAAAAACCCAACCCAAACAAACAAAAAACCCCCACCACTATCCAAGAAATACTTGTGCTAGAACATGTGATACCTGTCTCTGAAGGTCTTTTAATCACAAGCTAGAACACCAGATGGTTGCCAGGCGCTGAACTAGTTTAGTCTTTTTTCATCTGGGAAAAGTCATTGTGCTGGTTCTGGCTGGAGCAGGGTTAATTTTCTTCACAGTAGCTGCTATGGGGCTGTGTTTTGGATTTGTGCTGGAAACAGTTTTGATAACCCAGGGAAGTTTGAGTTACTGCTGAGCAGCTCTTGTGCAGAGTCAAGGCCTCTTCTGCTTCTCTCACCACCAGCAAGCAGGCTGAGGGTGCACCAGAAGCTGGGAGAGGACACAGCCGGGACGTTTGACCCCAACTGACCAAAGTGATATTCCAGACCATATGACATCATGCTCAGCAATAAAAGTTGGGGAAAGAAGGAGGAAGGGGAGAGGTTCAGAGTCAGGGCACTTGCCTTCCCAAGCAGACATTACATGTGACGGAGCCAGCTTTCCTGGAGATGGCTGAACACCTGCCTGCCAAATGGACACGGTGAATGAATTCCCTGGTTTGCTTTGCTTGTGTGTGAAGCTTTTGCTTTACTTACTAAACCGTCTTTATCTCAAGCCATGAGTTTTCTCACTTTTACTCTTTCAGTTCTCTCCCCTACCCTGCCAGGGGTAAGTGAGCAAGTGAGCAGCTGTGTGGGGCTAAGTTGATAGCCGAGGGCAAGCCACAACAGTCACCTTCCTGTAAAGTTACCTTTCCTCTGTGTCTTGCAATGGTATTTGATTATTCACTGCCTTCTGCTTATGATACTTAATCTGCTAAAATATAATAGCTAGAAGAACTCATGATACATTCATCATTTTGGTTCATAAAAGCATATACTTGTTGCTACTCAACACTGAAATCTGGGCAGCTCTTTGCCACTCAGACAAGTAAACAAGATAACAATCAGCTGGGAAAGACACTTCCTAGCTTTTCCTTCTAAAACTTGCTAAAAAAGTACAGAAAGGGTATCAGATACCCTCACATACAGTAGTACAGTACTTAAATATGTACAGTAGTCAATACCCTTTGAAGATTGAAGGTTTTTCTCTCATGCTTTTAGTTCTCAGATAGAACTTTAGGAGAAAAATATCTGGATTTCCACAAAAGAAGGTGTGTGAAAGGCAAGAAGAAAACACTAGAATGACCCCCACAAAAAGAATTACAGCATCTTGTGAACACAGCACATACAAGTTCAGAAAAAGAATGAGCTGTTCATCCACTTACTGATGGCCAGACAGAATGATTTGGCTAAGTGTTGAAGGCCTGCAGAGAGTCTTATGCAGACCTCATAGCATAAAAATACAGAGTTCAGATTGCAAGGAGCCATTGGAGATACTCAGGGAAGATCCAGTTTCAGTGTAATAATAAAAAAAATAAAAAATAAAAAAGGATTTCTTCTCTGCTTAATGAACATTGTTACCGAGAAGACATGTAGTGGGCCTTCTGGAGACAATAAGGGTACTGTGCCATAAGGCATCCACTGATATCTACTGAAATGAAGTATTTTGTCCAAGTTAACCTGTGCCCAAAAAACTAAAAATCAAGAATTCTCATAACTTTTTAGAGGCCTCCTTAAAAATACTGACAACTACTGAACTGAGGAGAGTCATTCTTCTGAAGGCAGTTTTCAGATAAGAACACAATTATATCACAATTCCAAGCATCTTCAGCTGCTGCAGAATGGACTGATCTTCCTTCCTCCTCTTCTGTCCACTGAGAAAACGAAGCAGTACAAGCCTCACTGTATCAACATACTTCTAAACTACTCCATGTCTTCAGTCTGACGAAAGTAGGAAGTGAAACAGTAGACAGGAGATTCGTATTCCAGAATACTCCAGACAGAAATCCTCTACTTAAGATCCCTCTTCTATTTCTGAAGAATTTCTCTTCTGATATATCACAGAAATGAGTATTTTTTTTCTTCTGAGTTTTGTTATCTCTTGTAAGAGCTGTATCTGCAAACCCTGTCACTGAGACATAAATAATTCAGAAGAGGATCCACTAGGTCATCGAAATAGGAGCCAAGAAGGAAAACCAAATATGACTGACAGCTGTAACATCATCTTCCAGTTTTTCAATTTACTTCAATTCTCCTTTTGCTTCTTTTCACAGTTTACACTATTTTCATGTTTCTACACACAGAAAGCAATGGAAAGCAGAAGGAAAAGGATCCTGTCCTACAACCACTCTGATGCAAAAACCTCAAACCAAAACAAAGACATCCCTCTGAGTAACTCAACTTATATTAACTAAATTAAACCTCAAGAGGCTGCAGAGCCTCCAGTATCAATTTCAAATGTAAGTTTTAGGCAACGGAAAGCCTTCAGCATGATGGAGATTTAGGACTTTCTGAAAGAAGAACCTTTGCTTCCTCGCAGTTTGCAACATAGTACCATATAAATGGAGCATGTGTTCCTTGGAGCCACCTGCATAAGCTAAGAAGAAAAGATACTTGAGATTTCCTGTCTTCTCTGACCATACTGTGATGAAAACTGGTCATGTAAATTTCTAAAAAGATATTGAAACCTACACCTTGTCACTGCAGAGGCATACCACCTCTTAGAAACACTGTAAGCAATAAAAGATGGAAGACCCAAATGGGTGGTAGTATTTATTTTTTGAAAAATATTTATCCACTTCATTTGGCCAAGTAATCTGAAAGGCCAAAAGTTCTGAAATACCCCACACCTTACATTGTGAGAAGTGGTGATCAAATAGGAAAATACACATTTTAAAAATGGTATTTCCTTTGTCTAGTTTACTTCCCTAGTAATTTTTAAACCCACAACATTTGAAGGTGGTAGTTGTTCAGTTACATTATATTATTGTTGTTCTTTCATTTAAAATAGCTTTCTCTGATTTAATAAAATTTAACAGAAAGAAAACCAAAAGATGTAGAGTAAGAAAGTGAAAAGATAAGGTTGCAACTCTCATTCAAAGACTTTGTGTCTGGCAAAAGAGGTCTGAGTAACTAGTATTTACATTCCTGGCTACAAAAAATTCTGCAAATAACTGGCATTCATTACACTTACTCTCTCATTAATGGTAATATTGTCCATGCACCTTCATGTCCGTCCATCTGATGAAGAAGCAGAACTGTAGGCAATTCCTTTAAGAAAAATAAAAAAACTCACATTAAAATTGAATTATTTACTTTTTTGCCCCCTAAACACCAACTACTCTTAAAAAAAGCCAAACTACTTTGGAATGACTACTTAGTTCTTCATTGTTTTTACCAACAAGTAGCCCTGCAGAATAGATCACTTAGGATGGTATGAAAAAAGGTGACCTGCAATTTAAGGGAAGTGCTTCTTCCAACTCATGATTTCTTAAATCTCCATTAGATATAAAGCTAACACACTTCAAGGTAAATGTTTTGTATAGGTCCCATGTAATCAAGCAATGATTCATACTCACTTCTTTACCATATCATAAAATCTCATACTGTAAAGAAAGACTGAGAGGCAACGTAGGGCATTCTACAAAGGCTTCTATAGCACAATCACATTACACAGAGCTTATGGGAGAGTACTAACACTCTTTACTTTGCTGAGTTCAGCTCTGACCTGTCACACTGACACCATGACAAAAACCCATGGGTTTACGCAAAAATCAAAATGAGGAGTTTGCATCTTTTCTTCCTTAAAAATCAAAGAAGCTCCCTACAAAGGAAAATATTTTCATAAATTTCTTTTCTTGTTACTTGAAATCTCTTTGGTGTGGCAGATCCCAGAGTCTAGCAACAAGCTATCATTCTGGGGTAGTTTGCAAGAAAACACCCTTTAAACATAGCCCTCTGATAAACTGAACTGCATAATTTATTCACTAGTTCATACACATAAAAAGTGGAAGATGTATATCCCATAACATATAGGCAGTCTCTTACTCCACTGATTTACTACATTGACAAGTACAATTCTCTACTGCAGCATCAGTAGGGTCTCAACCACCTGACAAATGTCAAAATCCTTTGGGTTAAGCAATTGTACTAGTACTGAGGGAAAAATCTACCTGCCAGAAGACCCCAACCTCCCAGTTCATCTAAACTTCCTCACCCTCTGAGTACATCCCATTACAACAATTAACTGAGCAGAGGACCAGTGGTGCTCTAAGTATCTGTACCATATACTCAGGTATTTCCTCTTTAACAAAAAAACCCCAAACAACTCTTTCCTTTGTGCAGATGAAAGGAGTGATAATAAAGAAAAAGCACTCTTTCTTCAGCTAATTTGATATTTTCGCAAGATATCTTTTCTTTCTGACATTCTAATAAGCCTGCTCTATTTCTCTACCCAACTTCCTTTAAAACACGAAAATATATGTCCTGTGCATGCCTTTCCTTCCACTCCTCTCCAACAATGCGTCAATTCTGATTTTATAAAGGAGATGCTTAAAAATCACTGTACGTGTAAAACACCCTCTTCCAAAAATACAGGAGACTCTCTGTTGCTTTTCCTTTCTCTATTTATTTATTTTCACTCTGAACCTAATGGAACTGGGCTGACCTATTCATTTTATTTATTCTACCTTCAGAATAAGGACAGAAAAAAGACAAAAATACCTGATGTCACCTCTGGGGAGTGCACAGCTCTGTGCAGGCTAGCTGATCAGGGGGATGGCCAGACAGCCAAGGTAGTAATAAGCAACTCTGTGTATATCATAAAACTCTCCTACAAATGCATCCATATCCTGTATTGTATTCACTGGTAATTTTATCATGGAAAATATTGTTTGCACAGTTACAGAGCCCATATGCTTTCATACATATTAATGCTTTACAAATGACACAAGTCAAATTGAATCTAAATAGAAGAATTTAATCATGTTTGAAGACTAAGAAACTACCCTCCCTACTTTCACAATTGAGCTGAATTTAGAAGGGCAAAAGCAAAAAAACACACGTGGTTTGAAATATAGCATAAGACATTTTTACCCCAAACACCACCCACTGTATCAGCACAGTGAGAGCAGTAATACCTGTCACAGATTATAACTGCAAATGCTATACAAACAGAAAAAACTACTCGTGAATAAAGGGGCTAGATTCACATCTTCAAACTAATTCAAAAAGTCATTGACACAGCCTCATATGTACCTTTAAAGTCATCTGGCATTATTTATGCAAGTTGAGGTACAAATGTGTCAGTGACATGCTCCATTTCATACTGAATCATCAATGGAACTGAAAAAAATCTGTGGTTCTTGAGTGTAAATATTAAAAGTCCTCTTCATTAATACATGAAAAAACTTGTGTAAACAGCATATCCAATGAGGAAAAGATCATTCAGAATAAAATAATTAAGAAATAATTGTGAAAATTGCTAACCTGAAATGAATATCTAAAATCTTTCTGTACTACATACAATTTTGTATTAATCTACCAAAACCTATATAAGAAATTCACAATTTATAGAGAACGAAACAGTACAGTGTAAAAATAAAGAAAAGGGTCAAGATTTCCTAAGACTGCAAGGTCAAAAGGGACCTCTGTAAGCACCAAGGATGGCAGAGATCATCCCCAGCTAAAATGGGACTTCCAGAGCCACAGCTGGGTCACAGCCACCAAGACCATCTGCAGACCTGTGCTTGCTTTGTTTTTCTGCAGAAGGGAGTCCACTGAATTTCATCCAAACATAAATAAACCCTGTCCTAGACATACGGTTTAGTGAGAACATACTTTTTAGAACACAATTCACAGAACAGTAGGCATTGGAAGGGACCTCTGGAGATCACCTAGTGCAACCCCCTCACCAAACCAGGTTCACCAAGGGCAGGTTACACAGGAACATGTCCAGGCAGGTTTTGAAAGTCTCCAGAGAAGGAGACTCCACAACCTCTCTGGGCAGCCTGTTCCAGTGCTCCCTCACCCTCACAGCAAAGAAGTTTGTCCTCAAGTTGAGGTGGATCCTGGATGTTGCTCACCAGTATTTATACTATGTGTCTATGTGACATACTTTTGTGAGTATTATAGATAGTCACAAAACTGGGGTTGTTGTATTAGTGACTCATCTGATTACAACAATTAGTAAACTTATAACACAATCTAGAAAAATACAGTATTATGTAGGAATCTGCTCTTAATGAGTCCCAGTATATTAGTATCTACACATGTCTTGCATTTATTCCTGTACTTTTAAAGTCCTTTAAACTGTCTCAGGAAACTCAGAACTGAGGGGCAAAGGAAGAAGGGGACCCTAAACCCTATAGGGACTGTTGTTGCATCACACGTTTCAGAATTAGAAACGTTTTCCTAGGGCTTTTTCTTTACTTGCTCTACCGGCACTTAATATTTTCCCTACTGTCTATCTTCCTGCCAGAAATTAATCCTCAGAGAGATTCAGAGCTAGCCTATCTACCTACCAACCTACCTGAGAAGAGCTAGCCCTCCTTTGAGAGGTTAGATAAGCCAAGTTCTTCCAGTCATCTGCTATGACTACTTTGACAATGCAGAGCTGTGACAATGTGGAATACACACTGAAGTCTCCCTACAGCTTTATTTTCACAAACATGCCACTTCTACAGACACCCAGAAGGATTTCTAAAATGACAGAATGTAAGAGCAAATCTCCTACCTCTATACCCAGTGGGTCAGTCCATTTGCTAGGAATTTCCACCATCAAATACTACACTGTACACTACATATTCTGCATATTCTAATAATTTGCTTAAATATGTATTGTAGTTTTCAATATTTAAAGTATTTTTCATGTTTTAAAGACCTAAGATGTTCCTGACCTTTCTAACCTTTTCTCTACTTCTCTCTTTAAGCAGTTTTTAAAAAACCTATGTTGGTAACAAAGCATAATATCCAATAAATAGACATCTTGTAGTCTTTTGCTGCTCAGGAAGCCTAAAGTAATAATCTAGTATTTTCCATCAGAGAGAATCTCTGCTTCTGTTCTACTCTCAGATGCCTGGTTGTGATTTTAAAAGAATCGAGGTTTTGTAGTATATTATGTGCAGTGTCGAAGGGTTCAGGGAAAGGCCATAGCAGTACCCTGTTTTCATAAATCAAGAGCAATGTGCTCTGTTTAAGTCTGTCATCAAACAATCTTACATTAAAGAAAAGATGGAAGCATTTATTCAATCACATGGAGGTAATAACTCAACTTAAGAAAATGATTTCAAGTGTTCCCGACTGTAACTTCAAATAAGATTTAAAAAAAAAAAGGAAGAGTTCTAATGAATAGGAAGTAATTTTATTCTTTTTTGCTACTGTATTGAAATCCTGAGAATACAAGTTAGCTGCCAGAAAATATACTTGAGTGCATAACCAAAGCACTGACTCCTGAGTGCTTGCATGCTACATCAAACAGTTCATTGCCTGGGAAAATAGCTACAATCAGTATCTACATCCAAAAGGACTTTTTAGGCAGTTAGCTGGAATATTAATCCTTATGCAATAACTCCATCATCAAAAAGATGAAATTGCTACTACAATATATTTCTGTTTCCAAAATCTATAATTATCATTGATGTAACATTTTAATGTAGGAAAGATACTGGTAGCCACTGATTTTTTTTATTTAACTGGGTTGTTTTTCAAGAAAAGAGGAAGCAAATTTCAGCATGCATATTGCAATGGTGCCATTTGCTAACTTACTGCCCAGAGTTTTCACAGTTAGAAAATCAGTAAAAGATCCAGTAAGGTTTTCGTGATCCAGAAATAATTCGCTGTGGCCAGTAGTAATCAGTGTTAACCTGGTTTGCATTATGTTAATGTAATGCAAGATTCTCCTCAGCTGCTGTACAAACGAGTGTCCTGCATTAAACTGAAAAACAGTCATACAGAGAATTTATAGATGTCTTCCATTATCAGAAGCAGAAAATGTGCTTACATCAACACAATTGATTTCCAGTCTTGGAGATGAAAACCTGAATAGATCATAATTCAGATGACCAGGACATGAGAAAACTCAAGAAACTACTAATGTATTTTTTTTAAAAAGACCAAATTTTTCAAAATATATGCTCAGCAACAAATGAATAATGTGCCACCTTCCCCCAGTTAGTCACAAACCATAAAATACTTCTAATTTCATCTGTTTTAATCTAGGCTGGGATACACGTTTCAAAGATCAAAATTAAGTCTGGAGTCTTTGATTCAGGCTCTTCTCGGTGACAAACAATGATAAGACAAGGGGTAACGGGTACAAACTGGAACACAGGAGGTTCCACTTAAATATGAGAAGAAACTTCTTCTCAGTGAGGCTAACAGGACACTGGAATGGGCTGCCCAGGGAGGTTGTGGAGTCTCCTTCTCTGGAGACATTCAAAACCCGCCTGGACGCCTTCCTGTGTAACCTCATCTAGGTGTTCCTGCTCCGGCAGGGGGATTGGACTAGATGATCTTTTGAGGTCCCTTCCAATCCCTGACATTCTGTGATTCTGTGATTCTGTGATTAGTGCTTACTGATAAAGTTGACAACTCCTGACCTTCCAAACTTAATAATATAAAAAACTAACTAATTTCATTCTTGTAATTACTGAAGTTGAACAACATTCAGAGGTATTGACCCATTTCAAAATGATTATCATAAATCTTAACACCTAGGAAAAAAGGGCTCATTTACTAGATACAGATGAAACCTAACTGCAAGATTGAGACCTAGACCAAAAGCAGCTCCTACTACTCCTTAACACTGCCTCGTACTTTCGGTCTAGGTTAGTCCATTTTTCACTATCTTGTATCATGGAGTTCAAAAATTGTATTGCTCTGGGATGAAACTAAACCAAAGGATGTGCTGCATCTGCTACTGGACCTCCAGTTCATAGAACCAAATCAGAACTAGTCCAAAGTAAAACAGTTTGAAATGTCATGTGTGGTGGGTTTACCT
>VYZX01030089.1:0-22578 GCA_013401335.1 Brachypteracias leptosomus
CAAGGTAAACCCACCACACTATAAAAACTACTGTACAAGATTTTTTATAGGAATAAGAATAAATGAGTTATTACTTACAACAACTGTACCTTATTTATTTTTCTTAAATACCAACACTGTGTTCACAGGAGGTAAGACACAAGTAAGCCTTACTCAGATCTAATCTGGAGTAGGGACAGTATTGATCAGAACAAAATTTGCAGACACAGCGGCAGAGGTCTCACGAGCCAAAGTTTGCACCAGGATTTTTTTTTTTTCTTCATTTTCAAGCAGACTATTTCTGTGTTTTCCTCCTGTGGGAGCTTGCATCAGTACCACCACATCAGTGGTTAGAAACAATGCAAATGCCTGTAAGGGAGAAAGCACAAGCAGACTGAAGAAAACAGAGACAAGCAGCACTGGCTGAGCCTGAGCTGATTGCTTGCTTTGGTTGCCCTGTGACCACAAATTAACAGAAAGCTGCTCCACTGCCCTCTGAACCTGCCTTCCTGCCTCCCCTTGGTTTCACAGAGTTTCAGATGTGAGCCTTTGACTGATGTCAAAGTTTAATTAGCGCTGTCTTAATTTCAAACAGCTAACTACTAGAATGAATTTCTCAAATGCTGCATCTAGTTAATCTAAACAGCCTGATATACTTTTCAGAGGCTCTGCTCTACCTTCAGACATTACAATCCTAGCTGAGGTGTTCTGGACTGGGACAGCAGCTGGGAGAGATTTTTTTGCTATTTCTCACGAGTGAGAGCTGCTCTTGCTAAAGTAGCAGTGTGTTCGTAGTTCCCTTTCCAAATTGATAAGCACCAAGGATGGATGCTGTGTGGCATGGCAACAATACAGAATTGTTCTCTTATCCTTCACTGTACCTTGTCAAGGCAGTAGCAGATAAGTCAGAACAAATTGGCTTTCCTCATAACCTCCCTGATAGCTTCCCATTTCTGAAGGAAAAGTACAAGCAATCATCTCTGCAGGAATGTAGTAAGTACATTTTCACGTGGTTTTGACTCATCATGCCTATCAGAGATGGTAATCACAGAGAATCAAAAGCAGCAGTGACAAACCTGGCATAATAGAATACTTGTGAAAACCACAATTTCATAATCTTTATTTAAAGGAGTTTGCTAACTTTGAGAGGAATCTGGATATGAGGATGAAAAGCCAGGTTTAAACAAACAAATTGTTTCCAACAACCTTTAGAGTTGCTTTTTCTAGCTATTAAGTACTTTGCTGTGCTTTCAGGAATTGCCTTTGAGGAAGATAACCCATGAGACAGAAGATTTATTAGAATCTCTCTTTTCCAGAAACTGAGCAACATTTGTAAGCAGTTATCAGAAAGCTATGTAGATATATCTGAAAAGCAGTGTCCGTGGTAATTACAGAGACAAAAGCTTATGTCTAGCTCTGCTGCTTAGGTTTCCTTGCAGAGCTGTTTTTGTTGTACAGACAGGCAGGCTGCAGCTAGCTCTAGGAAGGGAGAACTGCAAAGAGTTTCCTGATTCTTTCTGCTCATAGTGTGATGGCTCACCAGTGTTTCCATGCCTTCCCAAGGGCAAAACATTCTTCACTTAAGTGGTCCAGGGCCTGAGGATCATGGGAAAGTGCTGTTTCACAGGTGAACAAGGACTATGTACCATCTGTGTTTGGAAAGTGGCTTCCATCTCTGTCCAGTTGACAGTGGCAATACAAGATTGCTGAAACTAAGAAGACCTGTTAGAACAAAAATGACCACTCAAGGTTGTATCGGTGTTTAGTGCAGAAGTAAAAAAAAGTTTAGCTGTGGAGAAGGAATGCATGTAACAGAGAGCAGCCATGTCTACTTTCCAGGCTGAGCATATCTAACCCTGCAGTTTTCTGATTAGAAAGCAGATTTCTAGTTCAATGATACTCCTCAGGACTGTCAGCTGTGAGTTCCTCTTTAACGAACCAAAGGAGGGTTCACCATGGGGACACCTCTGCAAGAAGAAAAGGCTGAGTCTGTCATGACTTGGGCATTGCCAGTTGCCCCTTTCTCTTGCTTTCTCCCTAACACTTTATTAATAATGTAAGAGGCCAAACAGAGCAGGGAACAATGAGACTCAAATTCTCAGAGATCAAGACCTTACAGCCTCATTAGAGAGGCAGTTTTAGTGTTGGAAAGCAGAGCAGCTCATTGGCTTTTCTTGGCGAAAAATTTGCCTCAGCTCTGATGAATATAGGACATAGCTCTTTGCATCTAATTTTAAAATTCTGGAAAAAGTAGTCTATGTCTGTCTTTGCTCTAGGAGAGGAAAAATGTAGGGAAGAGAGACAGGAAAAGAGACAGTGACGTTTGCGGTTCCTTAGAGGGGATCCAAAATGTAAAAGACTGTCAGGACAAAACTTCAACAAGGAATTTTTAAAGCATTTCCTGGTGAAAAAAAAAGTAACGCTGTTTTCAGAAAACCCATGTGTAAATCTAATTGTTCAATGAGGACTTCATTTGTCAGGCTGACATCCTGAAACAAGCAAGCGATGTGCAAGGCAGAGGGCTTGTTGCCAGTCTTGACATGATTTCAGCTAAGGAGCCCCTGCCTGATACCTGCGTGGCTGCATTGTCCCTGTCTAAGGCTGCCCACCGCTTCCCATTAGGAGACTGTTTTCCATTTGTTTATAACACTGCCAGACGTTAGATGTTCAGGCTGAAACTTTCCATGCCGGATGTCTGCCTCAAAACTGTTTTAATAATTTTTTTGCTTTCTTTGTCAAAATGGTTTGACTGCAGTTGAGGATGAAGCTCTTTCTTTATCCATGCAAAAACATTTTCTGGCAGTCTTGTCTTTGCAAACATCTGGAGTTTCCCCATTCTGGATCACAGATGTGAAGTTTTGACACCTGAGGGACCTTCGTTGGCCCAAATGTGTCTACTGTTATCTCTGAAAAAGTCCACCCAGATGAAAAAACCTCTGACAGTAACAGCAGAGAGTTGCCAGGGTTTAGCAGCTAGATGCTCAGCAGATGGGGCCTGTGCTGACCCCTCTCCATTCAGGTGTGGAATAGGACATGGATGCAGGCCACTGCAGGTCCAGTCCATGGGGCTGAGAGCAGAGAACCTACTCTTTCATCTCCCTCAGGCCACAGGGGTTGGGCAACAAGAAAAGGGAAGGTGCCAGATTTGCTTATGGAAGGGGAAGGAGATGAACACTGATGGAACAGGGCAAGATCTGGCTGAGGAGGCCAAGAGCATCTTGGGGTACCAGGACTAAAAACTAGTGTCAGGAAAAGGAAAGCTGGGAAGTCATAACCACGGTGACAAAGTGAGAAGCTAGGGATGGGGGAGAGAAGGGTGGACCATGGTCAGACATGACTGGAAAGCAAAATGGTCTGGTAGGGCTGTCTCTGAGGAACTTAGCAGACCTCCTGAGGGTCTGAGAGAGAAGCAGGACATCCCCACTCAAGAAGGAGCAAGTGGGAAGTAGGGTGGCACATGGAGAGTATGAAGGGGAACCCAGTAGGGAAACCAAGAACCTGAGTCCTGGAGATGAGGGAACACAGGTCAAATGATGGGAGTAGAACAGGTGAGGAATGGAGAGATGAAGGAGAAGCAGACAACCAACCTTAGTGTGAACACAAGGGGAAAAGGGACTCCTGTACCCAGGAAAGGATGGAATTTCTGAAGGATTGGGAAAAGCCAAGAAAACAGAGATACTTGCTGAATCCCGGCAGTTTGTAATAAGCTTTTAAACATTCGTAGCATTAATTAGGATATTTGCAGAAGGGGAATAAGAAAGTATTTAAATCCTTAGCCCCCTGAAACTCTATCACATGATACCACACTGACACCATCTGATGGTTTAAACCATCAACAGGTTTAAAACTTCAGATATGGGCAGACCTCGGCTACTTGAACTCACATAACAGGGGGAGAGCAGGTTGCTGGTGGTTAACCCTTCTTGGGTCTCATTAATTGCATATTACCTACATCCTGATCTTGTGGTTTTTAGCCAGTCAATACTGCCATTGATCTTAAAGAACTTTTTAAAAATAAGGTATGGTAGGTGAACCCAATACATCATTTCTGTGTTCTGCGAATTCAATTTGAGGTGCAATTGGTAAGAATAAGAGTAACCCTGTGTACTTTTAAACACTGTAACATGAAGGACTTTTTGTGGGGTATATTCATATGTGTACACACATACAAAAGCCCACAGGTCATACATGCTAAAACAACCCAGGAATCTAATATCCTATCTAAAACATCAAAAGGAAAATAATCAACAGCTTAGCCAAAAACGTCTGTCTACACAGAAAGAGCCAGAAAAAGTGAAAAAACAGTTTTTTCCTTGTGGCAATCTGAGGCCAATGCAGATAAAACACAGCCCTTTTTAGTGTGATCTATAAGATACCTTTAGGAAATTCTTAGAAAGTAACAGTGATTTGTTATTCTGTACAGTAATAGATTACTCTGTGGCTAAGCTGGCTGCTTGAGAGTGTCAGCAAAATTTCAATGAAAACAATTATAGATGTACGTATGTTGGATGGACAATCCTATCACAGTGAATAAACTATAAAACAGTTTCAATTAGCAAGAAGACCATTTGCATTTATTCTATACAAAATGGATATGGTTTAAAATTGTAATTAAAAGACTAACTAGTGGTTTACTATTATGCTGAATAAACTTGTGTCCCATGTGAAGAGAGAATTATCATCACTGCTAATTATACAATGATTAGTAGTCTATATTAGAAAGCACTTTCTGATTTAAATAAAGTGATTCCTACAGGTAAGAAACCAGTGATTTGTCATGCAGGGCATAAAGGTAATGAATACAAGACTAATTACTCTGGTCCTAATGGCTTCAAAGAACTGATTGCTGAGGTCATAAATAAAAAGCTTGTGAATGGTGAGCAGGCAAAGAGGTTGCTCATTAGTCATCCTGAGGCATACATTGCTCACCATTTCTAGCCTCTTGTGCTGGCAACAGCAGTCTGCAATTAGGCACATAATCTAGCATTTCTTTTCTGAAACATGGATCACCATGCGGTGCTGTTCACAGACTAGTGTGTGGTCATCTCTTGCAAGCAGGAGGTTTTCTGAAGTGAAAACAAAAGTATTAGCTTGTTTTGCTCTGTTATTGAAAAACAAATAATTTGTTCTGGACCACACACTGAATTAGTCATTTTTGGACACACTGTACATGTAGAAACTTGTTCCAGTTTTTGTTCTGGTTTTTCTAAACAATTGTCCTGGATGTTCTCACATTGTCTCAGGAAGTCAGATCTGAAAAATCCTACTTTCAAGGTGAGGCTTTAGCTTAAATTTTGTTGCATGTATTATATTCAGAAGAAAGGTTTATTCCCAGGCAATGTGCTCTATTATTAGTAGTTGCTGCTTATTTTAAAGTCCTGTATAACATCTAATAAAACAAAAGAAAAACATTTCTCCAATTTCTGGACAAGTGAACAACTGATGAACATGTGTATTTAGACGAAGATTTTCAGTACCAGTATACTAATTCTGCAATTAAAAATACTTGAAATAAAAAAGTATATTTAACAACTATTCTAAATACTCTGACTTGCGTTTTTATTTAGATTTTGCTTTTATTTTGCATGGCTGACACTAAAAGTTTAACTTAAGAACAAAGTATACAAGTACTTAATAATAACTAGTAAAAAGACATAAAATTTTAAACAGCAAATATGGATTTAACTTCTTTAGAGATTCTCTTTTGTGCAACTAAACCATCACACAAAAAAAAATCCAAACACCAAAACAGCAAAAAAACCACCACACTAAATCTATGTAATTCTGATAATTTGGATTATTGAAAATGACAGTAAATAAAGGTCACCTACCTTCACAGATCCATTCTCATAGTCAGATCCTTGCAGCAGATGTAGAAAAGAAACTATGAAAATATTCACAGTTACCCACGGTTTGTACATTCTGATGTTCAAAATCCACAGGTTACTACGCAGTCGTCGTCATACAGTTAGAGGCGTCTGTTTCAAAATGCATTTCTCTATCACCAGTATAGAAAAGAAAAGCTTCCAGAATTTCTCTTATAAACTCACAAAGGTTTCCAATATCCAAGAGTCGATATTTGGCTTTTTACTGCTCAAAACAATTGTAAGCTCACCTATAGAAAGTTATTTCTTTGAGCAGATTTTAGATGCATTTGAAAGAAAATCATTATAAGGGTTTAAATAGATATATATCCGTATATATACACATATACACTCACAAGTGATCAGGTATGGATTCCAGTTAGTTAAGTTACTATATCTTCCATCAAGATAGAAAGAGGCATTCAAAATCCATCTGTGGTCCAGAAAATGTAAGAAATCTGCTCTATTCTGTGCTCCGTGTTACAGCAGGCTTTTAAGATGGTAGCGTAATGGTCAATGTTTTGAGCTCGAGAGCTGTAATCCAACTCTGTATTAAAACTTTTTTCACAACCTTCATGGAAGCTTGCAGAAGCATGTGTCTTAAATCTGATACAGACTTTGGCAGTAACACAGTCAAGTTTTGGCTCTAATCCCATTTTGTCCCTACCAATAGCATAGCAGTTTTAAAACTAACTGATGCAATCTAGACTCCCATTATTTTAAAGAAGATTACCTGAAACATGAAACTTCAGCACACATTCTTACACAGCACACATATTTTAAGTTACTTCTTAAAAAAAAAAAAGAGAGAGAGAGAGCGGGAGGGAGGGAAAGGAAAAAAGACTGACTTTCTTTAATGTGTGCTATCTTATGTGGCATGGGGTTTTCTGAATAGATTTTTAAAAGAAAAGTTAAAAACTATCTTGTACTACAAACAAGATTTTGATTTTTTTAATGAAAGCTCATGAAGCTACAGATATAAAAGGAAAAAAAAAATCTATTTTTATTGCAGCAAAACACAATTACTTCTGCCCCAAGATGTGCATGCATTTTCTCTATATACTTCCACTGTTTAAAACCAAAATGAAGATCTAGCATTTAAAATTATAACATAGCCAAAGGCTCTGATAATTATGCATGTTAAATCTATATTGCTGTACTCATATAATATATCGTGTTCAGGAAAGTAGTTCCACTCTCACATGGCTTGGGGTCTGCAGAATCAGACTCTACAGTTATTAACATAAAATAGTCACACACTTAATATTTCAGAGCACTGGTTTCTTACCTCTGATGTCCAAGCAGTAGCTCTCTTACATACAAGTCATGCTGCTGTAACTATCATTAGTTTGCATAATTTCTTCTTAAGTATTCATCACAGACACTGGAGAGAAAATTATTTTAATCCAGTCTTTCCATCTGTTGTCAGTTAACTTAGTCATTATGTTTTAAAAACATATATTTAGCTATATTATTTTTTAGCTTTGTCTTTTGCCACTTGTTTTGCGAAAGCAATCTACTTCTCATTTTTCAGCTTCCTCCCCCACCCAGCCCACACTGATTGGTACAAGGACAGCAGGAATTTCTCCTTTTTCAAAAGCTCCCCTTTCTGTGTTCCTGCTGCTCCCCCATATACCTTCCCAGCGCCCAGGCTGCCAGCAATATTCGCACGGTTTCACAGGCCTCATGCAACAAGGGACATTCTATGTCTCTGCTGTAGTTTACCATTAAAATACTTTATCTATTTTATTCATCATTTTAAATTAATGTGTTATCTAATGCTTATGTACAGTCACCTTGCCCTCATTTCACGTTTCCATTTCACTTCTGATACTAATACCCATCTCCTTGCAGGAGCTGAAAGCCTGCTAAAATAAATGAATATGCTTTAGCCTCGGATGCACTGCTTCGGCATAAGTGATAAAAAAAATAACCGCTATACTCTCAGGACTGCAAGATAACTTTCTGTTGACCTGTAATTAACTGGAAGGAGTGCCTGATCATCAACATCTCTCATTTATGGGATCATTATTTGAAACACAAATCTGGATTCACAAAACAGGCAAGAAGCAATACATGCCCTCATGGCCTCAAGCCTGGTGAGTGGGATACTTACACAGCCTGCCTCCAGCACATTTCAGGGATGCGCTGCTCTGTTTCCCTGGCAGTGCTGGTGCAAAATTTCACCAGCCAGACCAGACACCTGGAGCAAGCCTTCCCTCCAGCCATCAGCTAGATTACTTCTGTCCTTCTCACAGGCATCGCCTCTCCACTTCATAAGTTGGCAGAAGCAAGGGAAAGCCCAGAAGCAGCACTGAGGTTTGTAAATACCAGCTATGGAATTTCTCCCGTCAGCCCAGCAGGTGCTTACATGAAGCAAAACTGCTTCAGCGGGGAAAGTGAAAAGCACCTGTGATGGTATGTTCTGCAAATCAGAAAGCACATTTCTGAGAAAAAGAGCATAGCTCAGGTCTCTGCTCTAAATAAAAAAGGAAAGTGATTCAAACCCAGGGGATCTCATCCTCAGCTTTACAGTGAGGGTGATGATTGCCTTTCTGCCCTTGTGAGGACCACAAATCATATTAGCGATCTAGCACTAGAAAATCAAGACTATTTATTTTGGAAATGTTGGAGGGAAACACCTCGATAATATTTTGTGTGTGTTTTACCTCATCACTCTTATTTACCAAATTCAACCTCTGAATTACAAGTACATTTGGAAAAACAAAACTTGCATCTTTTTCAAAGCAAGCAAAAAAGTCCACCCATCTTTGGCTACAGTGAGCTTTTTGGCAGGAAAACTGAACTGACCCTCAGGCACTGAATCAAATTAATTTACAAGAACAAGTCAGATGCTTCAGGCAGAAGACAGAAAATACCTAGCCTCTCCCTTAGGACTCAGACACAAAGACTAGCAAAGAAGGAAAAAACCCTTTTGTTAACTGCAAAGGACTTTAACTCAAAGTTCTTAGTGAAAGAAAAGGCAAAGCAAGAGAAATCAGCTGATAGGACAGCAGAGGAACTCTGATGATGGATTATTGGGAAACAGGGTTTTCACCATCTGCACCAGTGTCCCCATCCCTTTCCCTGTTGCTCTTGTGTCTCTCCTTCAATTCAGGATAAGAAGCACTGCTTCTTCCAGCACCATCTCAGCCCTGCTCCTCACACAGCTTTCTTATTATTTTTCCTACCTACTGCTGCACTGAGAACAAGATAAATACTTCCATGTTGGAGCCCAAAACTCAGACATATGTTGAGATTATACTGCAGGCTTCCTGCAACAGCAGTGAAAAGACTTGCTGTCTGACCAGACACCTGCTAGAACTATGCCCTGTGTTTTCATTTAATATATAAACACAAGTTAAGAATACTCACATTATAGTTTCTTTTTTTTTGTCTCAGTTTGCTATTGTAGAACCACCTGCTCAGTTCTGTGCACGGCTTGTATTTCTTTTAAAATCTAGCACTGTATAAAAAAGTACTTAAATAAAATTTATATGGCTATTTACATGACTCTACTTTTGTAGCTGAATAAGCAGCTCCACTGACATCAGCAAGCCTAAATACTGTGTAATGAATCAAGAATTCAAAAATTTATGCCATATTTCAGTGAGCAGCTAATAGATGAATATTGTGACAATGAGTCAGCTCTTTGCAAGTTAAATCTATTTCAAATATTGATCAACCCTCATGATCACAATGGATGAACAATATGGATGAGAATAAGTTTAAATCTATTTATCTGCAAACATTATGTATAGTTTATTCAATAGTATTTTAAGCATATGAATATTCCAAAGTGACACTCACATTGCACAGAAACCCTGATTCACTGACTCCCATACTCCTTTTTTTGTGATGGAAGAGAACATATAAAAGACCCAGAATTTGGTAGATATTCCTAAGAATAGATTAATGATACTTTCTTGGTACTTTCCACTAATTTTTAAAATGAATATGCAGAGCAAGTGCAGCTTATTTACCAGAACTGCTTACCATGGTGCATTGCAGGATCTATACTTGGGCTTCACAGCACATAAAGAGAAAAAAGTCCACTACAAATGCCTAAAACTAAAAACAAAACAAAAAAAACCCACCATATTTAACTTACACATTTCTTGAATGCATACACACCCAAGGAACAGAAGAATCTCTTGTCAATGTTGAACAATTTGTATTCTTCAAGCTGAAATTCTTTCAGGTGAGAGGCTAAATTTCTTTGGCTATCTGAAAATAACTTACACTCACAGATAGGTCCAGACTAGTGTCACTATTTACTAGACTAAAAGGGAAACACCTCAAACAACAAACATCTTCATTTGGAGAAATGTAACAAATCACAAAAGGAAGACACTTAAGGCCTTTTAACAAAGAGCAAGCCATAAATCAATAGGACCACTCAGATCACGAAAGGTTTGTGAGGATATACCCTAAATAAACTCCAATTATATTGATCAGGCTCAGACTGCAAAGCTAAAATTGGAGATTAATAAAGGCAGTTCATTGCCTTTATTTCAAATAAAGTGCAAGTCACCAGATTTGCACTTGAGAACTCTGCACAATTTCAAGTTTCAGCATGTCACAATGTTCAGGCAAAAAACATAATACCCAATGAAGGTCATTAAGTAAGTACTTGTAAGATGATTATATGAGCAGATCTGTACATTCCCTCTAAGTAGTCAACACAGAGAGGAACTATTTTCTTGAAAATTGCATAGAATAATTGAGTTAATTATCTCAGATATTGCAGATGAATCTTAGAGTCAATAAGACACTCATGACACAACAATTATATGGCAATTCAAGGTTACTCAGTACACATTATTAAATTAATTGTCAAATAATCATTAAATTACTGGGTTTTTTAAATAAAGCAATGTTTAGTATAATGGCTACTGGCATCAGAAGTTTCTATCACAGCAGAATGCTTGAAACATCATGCTAAGTGCTAATCTGCGTTGATAAAAATCAGAAAAATATGCAAAATCTAATCTGCAGAATCTCAAATTTAGAACATGAGAAGACTCTGCGAGCGTTGTGCTAGTGTTGTGATGGGGGCAGTACCAACCAGCCACCTCCAGAGCCAGCTCTCATGCCAGCCAGACTACAGCCTCTTCTCATAAGGTTACACTTTAGCTACCCTTAAATTAACTAGCCTAATTGTCTACTTGCTGCAACAAACCTAGAGCTCAGTGCAGACTGAAAAACATGTCTGAGAAGCTGGCCAACCCAACTGGGTGCTGTGCCTCTACTGCACTCCAGGCTGCGGTGGCTAAACCGCTATCCATACTTCAATCTACCTAGATTAAAGTTCACTAGAGAATGTCTACACAAGCTAAAAACACACTACTGGCTGAAGGGCAGAAGTACTCTTAGCTTTAGTAAATATGAACCACAATATCCACTGGTTCAGTTCTAAGCCAGGCCATACTGTGGCCCAGCTCACGGGAGGGATGCCGTTGTTAGCGACATGCAGCAGGAGGAGTGCTGCCAGCAAAAGGGAGATAAAACTCACAAACAAACATTTTTGATTGAACTTCTGAGTGATGAACAGACCTTTGAATTGTTCTGTCTTTGAAAGGCTCTGCCCCAAGCTTGTGAAGAGCACCTGCCTTGTTACCCTTCTCCAGCTCACATTTGCAATATCTAATACCTGGAAAGATTGAAAACCACTGTGGGAACAGCTCCCGTGCTGAGCAACAGCTTTAGCTAAACCAAGTATGAAGAAACTGATGTTTCTTTGGTGTCAGTGCTTCCTTTGTGTCTGTTTGTCTAATTCCAACTTCTAAGGAGCCTAACCTACGCAGCCCCTGATTCAGAGAGCAAGACCTCTCTCTAGTTTCCTGTAATTCATATTCATCTACAATAATGGGAGCTCTGTGTCTGCTTGTCTTCACATCCATCTGTGTTTACATAACCATTAATGAGGGCACAACTGGAGCAGTAATCAAGCTTTAATTACAGAGGCATGTAATAGCATCCATAAGCCTTTATTTCACTTGTGACTTTTATAAGTCCTTGCTGCTTCTTTCTACAGAGAAATGATGCAAGCTGAACAGAAGGGTAAAAGAGGTCTCACAGTTAAGGAGAAGAAAGGGAAATAAAAAAGGGAGGAGGGAGGGCAGAGGAGAAGAAGGAGAGAGAGGAGGAGGGAGAAGGGGAGCTCTGACCAAGGAGCAGATGCCATCCTTCACATCTTTTACTGTAAGGACCTTGCCTCCAGACTTACTACAAAGCACTGGCCAGCTGGTGTTTGAGTATGTCTGAGGATCTCTACCTGTTCAAGTCAGATGTTTGAAAGAGCTCACAAAGCCAAGGAAGGAAGCAGATACACAGAGGATGGATTCAACATCAACAGTTCAATGTCTACATTCAATCTGACACTTCATCCTCTGCTACCATACAGTAAGAAAAGGAGGTATAACTGCAAAGCATAGTGAATCCTGAATGGGTTGCAAGCAAAAAGATGAACTCGTGGATGCTTGTAAAGAAGAAACTGATAATAGGTTCTCATTTTTTCCACTACACATCTCACTGTTGCTAAATCACCCTGGGACTTAAGGATATGCACAGCTTGCACCAACTTGTGTAACTGAAGAGACATTTATTGTATTATGCACATCAAGCCTAGAATTTCTCAACAGAAAGACATGACTGCAGATGATGTCAACATCTTTAACCTTGCAGTCACTGGTAATGTCTTGAGCAAGCTAAAGAGCCTTATCTGCTCCTGCTGCAAACACTTCTGTACTCTTTCTGCAATGGACAAGGTAGCATCAGCTTGGCAATTACGATCAGAACAAAATGTTAGATATTTCCATGTGGAAGAGCAACAACATAGCTTGCACTTCAAACATTTCCTTTTTTCTCGTCCAGTACTATAGAGTCCTACAGCAATATAATTCAAGTGTCTGTAGGGTGAATGGTGGCAGCAGAGCAGCTACAAGACACCAAAGAGATCTGACATAGCCTTATAATGATGAAAATAGCAACATAAAACATTGTTAGATGGGAAAATACTCTTTTGGTCTACTGACTTGTTGCATTCTCAGTGGTCAAAGGACAAATACCTGTTATAGGCCTGGTCAGTTAAAAATAAGTCCATGCAAAGGTATTTTCTGAAGCAGTCCTTACCTCCAAGTGCTCCTGGAGAGCTTCACCCAAGTAATCATGACACTTCTTTGAGGTAGGCAGGCTTTGTGATAGAAGTGAAAAATGCATTATTAGTTTCATCTTTGCACTTCAGACACCAGGCTGGACTTCACCAACATAAGCAGTTGGTGGAACTGTAGACATGACTTAATTTATTATAACATGACGTCAGAAAAATATAATCTCACAACCAAGTCTATTTACCTGAATAATAAATTAGCTTTTGGCCTTCTTCTGGACATTTTAATCATATCCAGTCTACTTAGAAAAGTTCTTAGTTAAAAGTAATACAGAATACCTCAGATTCAAGTGCCTGGCCAAGTTCCACGACTCAGATATTTCTTGCTTCCTAGTTCTGATGTCCTGTCAGGGAGACAAGGCCTTGAAATAAGCAGAAACAATCCCCTGGGAACAATTTCTGTGCCCAAGTCCCAGACTCCTGACCCAGTGGGCATGGCCAGAGTATACATCCTGCCCCTCAAGGCCACCAAAGAACTCAAAGGCCAAGCCAGAAACAGAAGATAGTGTAAAGATGTCCAGATTCACCCTCCCTTCCTCTCCCTGTGTTCATAGAAATAAAAGCAGTTTTTTGCAGGAATTTCAGCAGTAGAAATACCTTGGAACAACTGCTTTCACCCAGCATTTCTCCTGAACTGAGACTCCCACTAACAAGGCAACTAAGAGATCAGAGATAACAGGCAGAGAAGTAGAAACGAAGAGGTTCAGAGGGGAATAAATTTCTATATAAGTCCTAGGCAAACTGAAACATTGTGGGAGGTATGACAGCAAGACAGGAGGCATGATTGTAAGACAGCAATAGAAGGGTTTATACATTAATTTTCTACAGGTGATTTCCCTGCTTAATTCTGTAGCACCCTGAAGCAACATTCTTGGAGCAATAGATCTGAGAACAAGTACAAGCTTCAGCATAATTGACCTTGCAGTGAACACCCTGAGAGTATGTACACAGTGGTTTACAATTGACAGCAAAGCCCCCACAGCTAATTTCAGAATTTATACCTATTTGAGGACACGCTAGAGTAACAACTCAGTAATCTGAAAATAAAACCAGTCTGGTGCAACTTAAAGCTTGGAGATAAATGTTCATTATTGTGGTGGGTTTACCTTGACTGGGCGCCAGGTGCCCACCAAGTCCTTCTATCACTCCCCTCCCCAACCTCTGTCAACAGGGCAAGCAGGGAGATGGAAACACTCTCTAGCTCCCAGTATTGCAGCGTGAGGACTGTATGGGGAAAATCAGCTCAGCCAGACCCACTACAACTATGTACATTTGGTTTTACTGCTTTGACATTCACAAACATTAGGCCAATAAGAGGGATCCCTGACAGCAGCAGAGGAAAATTAATGATTTCTCTCGAGGATGTTTATAGAAGTAAATGTATACTGTAAAGTATGTATATCACAAAGTTCATCTCCATCTCTAAGATGGTTTTTTCACACTTAAAACACAAAAGCACTTCTGTGCTTTTCCAAGAAACCTCCTGTTTCTATTACATCCTATTGCTATCAATAATGTATAAACATAAACACAGTTTGTCAACCTCACCCTGGACTTCCTATTGAAAACAAAAAAGATGGTCTGGTCAAATGGCTTTTGTAAAGAGTTTTCATCCCCAAGTTGATAGCAATACTCCGACTCTGTCTGCCTGCATAGCAAGATCAAATGAACACTTCAGATCCATCACTGCATCCACTGCAGGCATTCAGGTTCAGAAGACCAGGTGCCATCAAGGCTTCTCAAAGGACAGGAGGAGTCTTGAAGCAACCTTGAGAGTGCTCTTTCATTCGTTCATCTCTGAGCCTGCTGGTCTCACACCCAATGCAAACCTATTTTTTGTATGGATTAGATTGTTGCCTGCTGTTCCTCACATCTGCTCTAAGTGTAAGATTCTGCAACTGTGTTCAGATAACACAGAAAGCTTGATGGATCACCCACCAGTCATGGTGCTGTTGAGTAGAAGAGTTCACTTGGCCATATAAACCATAAGGTTTTACACAGGGTATTTTATAATGTCATGACAGCTCTGAGAGACCTCCTCATCCATCTGGTAATTATTCTGTTGGTGGTATTTGATGAATACACCATGAACTTAAGCCTCTAGCACTGCCTTTTGATCAGTTTATTAATAACAAAATCCTCTAGTTTCAAGAGGTCAGTCAGGGAATGGCAAGAAAATTTATGCTGTTTAAAATAAAGGGGATAAGGCAAGAACCAAGTAAAATAATGGGATATGCTTAAGTTCATATCAACTGCTAGGTTAATCTTTAAATACAGTGGAGAAATTTCACAGAAGAATTTCTAATATAAAGAGTGAACACCACTTAAATTCTGAAATAGGATTACTTATTAAAAGCAAGAAATATAAAAAAAATCAAAGAAAACAGGTAGACATGAGTCCTAAGGAAATTAAACCTTAGTTAGCTAAAAAAACTTATGGGACTGTATTGCTGCTGCGACAGGTTAGAAAACAGTAGTTAATATCAAATTTTCAACAAGTTTTAAAATACTGCAAAAAATCCATGATCTGTACCTAAATCTTTGACTCTTGCTCTTGTGATGCCTTTGCTTTGACAGAAAGCTCTTCGGGAATAAGATCAGTCCTTATCTTACAGATACTAAATTATAAAGAGTTGGAGATGTACTTAAATATTTTCAGGTTTTCAAAAAAATAATTATCAATGCTTCATAGAAAACACTAAGAAGCAGATTTTAATCCAACAAGCAGGTTTTAATAATTTTTTTCAGAATTGACTGGGAACTGAGGTTCCCTATAGGTTGTTAAATATGAAAGAAACATTCAGAGAGTTTCAAGTATCGGATCTCTGTTTCTCCACCCTAATTCATGGTTACCTTGACCTCTGGCACTGTTTTGGACCACTCTAGTTAGCTAACTCCAAGGCAACACCCAGGTATGGTTCTGGAAATCATTCATTTCAGAGATCTCTTTATCAATGAGGAAGACTGTAGCAAGGGATTCCCTGATTCCCTTCACACAGAGTTTTACGGTAGTCTTCAAGCAGGTTTTGAATCTTCAAACATGCACAAGTGTCTTCTTGCCACACCTCAGGGCATGGTACATACATAATTATAATCTAATAATTAAGTCATTAAGGATAATGATGTTTAAAAAGTCATAAAAAGGGATAATTATGACTTAAAGACACAAGAACATCACATGGAGCTTAGAGGAGGTGTCTGGCCAGATACTACATAGCCTAGATTGAGCCAACCTGCTCATAAATACTAGCCTGATGGTTTGGCCTGGAGCAATCTGTACATAAGTCTCTTGACCTCAGGTAGAGGGCCTGCCTCTCTTTAACTCAACATACAAATAGTCCAAGGGACTACTGGAGGCTTAGAAAATATGTGCTATTAGGAATGTTTTGTGTAGATCTGCGGCTTCTATGACCTTTGATGCCAAGCAACATTGACTTCCCTGATTTTAATTGTCTTTTGCTATTGAAAGGACCAAAGCAAGCACAGTGAACAGATTTCATCACATAATTACTTATGAATCTTTCTGCCAAGCTGGACTCCAAATTAAGAATATTTCTCTGGCATGCATACCACCCCATCCACCATTGTTCTCAATGCAATAAAGAGCACTCAGGTGAGGAAGCAGAATACAGCAAAAGATCAGATGAGACAGACAGGCTGAGAGGATCCCACCATGATATAGATTCATCAAGACTCATAGTGACTTAGGGTGTCTACTTTGCTTCCCGAAAAATTGACAATTAATAAAAGTATAAACATTATGGAGTATTTAGGAGCTTTCTGATCTAAAATTCTAAGCGTGTGTTTGCAAATTTATACTTTGAAGAGTGTAGAGAGGTGTAAGAAAGGTGATGAGGCCACCGCTATGGCTTATGGCAACAATGTCAATAACTCTCATATAAGTCTTATCAAGAAGTGTCCTTCAGGCTGCAATTTTTAGGGCAGAGGTACCTTGTTCTTAAGCTGAACAGTCACCATCAGCCAATACACTGGTGAAGTTCTAGTTTTTGTGTAGCTTCATCAGGATCTTTTAATAAAACAGACATTTAAATCTGAAAAGAAATTCTAGGAACCTAATTGTATATTCTTTCTAAACACTTCTAAAAAATATTTTGCTCAGAAATACTTATATTTCTTTTTAAATTATTTTGAAATTCTTACAAGAATTTTTTTTCCTGAATACATTCAGATTCACTCTTTCTCAGTGTTGGACCATGTTTCTACCATGATACAAGCCAGTTTTCCCTCTACTTTCAAGCTACGTCTGTGCAGCCAGCCTTTTCTTAAACACTGGATATGAAGGATTGCCCAAAATCTTTTGTTGCTGCATGGACTATGGACAAGAAATAGCTGAAATACTCTAGTACATATTTTAAAATGTAGGAGAAAATGGTACAAAGGAGAGGAGTCTGTAAAAATTGATAGTCTTATTCAAATAAGGTCTTATATTCTTATGACATACATTTCATTTTCTGCACAGAATTGTTCCCCAAGGTCCTCATTGTCACTCTGTCTTCATTTAAGCCTTGAATACCATTTTCCAAAGTGACATATAGGATTTTGTATGAAGCAATCTGCAATTTGGATGTATCAACAGTGCCCTTTTAGTAAAGGACACATATACTTCCTGGAGAAATTATTTTCTGAGGTCCTTTCTGAGAATTTTGATTTACACTTCACTAGTACCAGTTTGTAAAAATATTGAACTTCTGACTTTATATGAGGTTATTTTTCCCCTCCTCACTTGTCTAAGAGATGGATGGAAATGGTAATGTTGTGATATGAAAGATCATTTCAAATTACATATAAATATACATGTAGTTCCTGTGGCCTATTGCTGGACTGTAAATTTCTGGCTTCATGGTTAAATGGCAGAGCTTTGACTATATCTGCAGACATTAAAGTGTGTTTATAATACTGGAGAAAACTAGTTATATAAACCTAGATTATATATGTAAAATATGTTACTATTTATACATAAAATGCTTACAAAAGAGTTGCAGAGCAGCATCAAAGACTATTACATAAATGTTGACAGGCAATTTTTCGGATACATTACAAATCCTGTTATTTTTTGTAAATCAAAAAAATTTCAAAAGACAAAATACATTTTACATGTCTATCACTTAGAAATATAGCCAAATCAGATAAGAAATATTTTCCATTGCTAACCTGGGCCAAGAATGCTAACTAACAGTAAAGTTCACAAGGGTCTCACTGAAAATAGCTGTTCTAAATATGTGGTTAGATTAGGATGTCTAAACATTTGTAAAAGCTCAAAGAAAGCTATCTGGAAAGGTTGTCTTTCATTTCTAATTGTAATATTTTCATAAAGTATGACTTTTATTGGCTACCACATTTGACCCCCATTGGGTCTGCTTCCTTTCTTCCAGTGCCAAGGATTAAGCAATAATTCCCAGTATTTTGAGACGTACAGACCAGACAATTAAACTATAGCATACATATGAAAATTCTGATTACCGCTTCTTCTTTTGGTTGGAAGTATTGAGTAGACTTACAGGTTGTCCTAAACCTCTTAGCATGGGAATTAGAACTGCAGACATGAACATGGAAAGACTACATCCCTACATTCTGATCATTCTAATCATCCATTTACTAGAAAGAGAGTACAGGAGAGCTAAGCTGTCAGATGCTGCAGTACAACATCTAGGGCACCCTGCTGGAAAGCATGCTGTCAGGGGCACAGATTTTCCCTGCAGGTTGCTCTCCGTGGGTGGCCCCTGCGCTCCCCTAACAGTGTGCAGGCATGCAGCCCCACTGAGATAAAAGGGTGGAAAGCACTGAGTCCTAAATCAGTTCCAGCAGGTGGCAAAGCAGATCCGATAGATGACATTGAGCATGTAAATGGTCATTTGAGCATTCTGTGGTCATTTTTCTTTAAAGCAGAGTCTTGTCAGCAGTACTCAAGAGACTGAAGAGGAAAAGAAAGCAGTAAGCTGTCAATCCACCAGCACATTGTTCTGCTCAACCACAGACCTTTGTTGTTTTTGTTAAGAGCAGCATTGCACATATTTTCAAATCTTGTCATCTTGTTCACCAGAAAGCCATTTTTGTACAGCTGCACAGGAGCTTGAACAATACAGATTTGCCAACATACCTACTACCAGGCTTGGTGTGAATTAAGGGTGTCAGCACTGAAACACAGTGAGACACAAAACTGAAGGTTAGTTAACAGAGTTTTAAAAAACATATGGGAAGGACCACACTGAACTGAGTCTAGGCGTTTCGCAGACTTGCACAGTGTTCAGGCACAGATATCTCTTAGGTTAATGTCTGTAAGCCTTAGGAACAGTTGCCATCTGAGGGACAAATAGTAAGCACAGGTTTAGAAAAACGTCTTTTCTCCACCTTTCTAATCTCAGACACAAACAAGGCAGCATAACAGACTCGAGGTATTCTTAATGGTGTTTTACAACTTGCTTGCAATCAGCAAGGTAATTTTGGACAACGACCAACTTACCTAGGAGGGTCTAGACCCTCCTTCAAAAGCAGTGTTAAGGGTTCATTTGTGTGTGTCAGCCCCATCAGAGAACTGCAGCTCTATATATGCTACTTCTCATTTTTGTGTGTGTATATCCATGCACACTGTACATGTACACATGTCCACCTGTGTTCTGAACAAGCACGCTGGAGTAAATATCAAAGCAGTATTTCCAGCTTTGGCTCTAGGAGAACATAGTAGTCTTGTGCACTGAAAATCTGAAACCTAATTTAACCTCCGAGACTCCTCGCACTGATCCAAATCACAGTCACCAAGGAAATTACTGGTACCTATGACTGAATGAATTTCCTCTAACTCTAGACTTTTACAAACTAGTATACAGGTTCATCAAACTGGTTAAATGCATGTGCTTTGAAATGAGGACTGTGTCCTAGTGAGCCTGTTTGCCTTCACTGACTACAGTGAGCCCAGGGTGACTAGCTCAGGTACAGATGAATTCTGTCTTCAAGATTGCAAGCAATTCCTTCAGATGTTCTCCAGCCATGTAGTAACATCAGAGTGTTTTCCAGATGCATTTTTCTTCAGCTTCTCTTATATTGTCTGGAAAATGAAGTTTCCCTCCATTAACTACATTTGTTTCACAGTCACAGCATAACCATGCAGACTACAGCAAGGCTTAATTAAAAGTAAGGAAAGAGCTTCCATTATGTATTGAACTATGCTGCACTACTGCTGGAAGAAGTAATTGCATTTAATAGGTGATGTGGTTTACTGAGAGGCATAGCAGTCTCACTGGAGATGCTATACCAAATATTATATACACATATGTTAAATTTCAATACTCCACAACTGGTGTATGTTCTCTAATGTTAGAAGGCTCTAGAATAGTTTCTTTTCAATTATTAATCAAGTCCTTAAGTGTGATGTGCCCTTTACACCTTCTCCTGTTCTTTACTCTTCAATGCAGCCAAGTTAATACTGCTATCAAATTTGATGTGTCAAATTTTCAATGAGTACCACATTGAGAAACATTCATCTGTTAATAATACACACATATTCACTAACAACTAACAAGCTAATAAACATCACATTTCCTTTTTGGGAGCTGCTACTGTATTAGGAATTAGTTGCAGTAGATCAGCTGACAGGAATGCCTCTAAATTATACTGATGACATTTTCTACATTCCCTTCACTTGTCATGTGCAAGGAATCATTTGCCTTTGGTGATCATCTCTGATGGCAGAGAGACTGATGAAGTACTTAAGTTCTTAAATTTTCAAAAATGTTATCTCTTATCCTATACCTTCCAAATCTCATTTTTCCCCTTCCATCCATTCTTTTATGCTTCCACTTAATAATTTAAAAAAATGAAGGATATAGCTCAGTAATTTATTTTTTTTTTTCAGCTTCCATACTTTTTAAGGCCAGAAATACATAATTAGGGAAACCTCCATGACCCTTTCAAAATAACTTATCTTCATCTGCAGTTAGCTCCTAAATCAAGGCCTGATTCCTAAAGAGCACTACAGACTCCAAATCTTTCACCTGATACATCATTTATGAACATCTGTTTACACCAGGTCTAACCAGCTTCTTTCATGCTTACCTTACACACTGATTTTGGATGCCACACAATCTGCTCCTCAAGCCAGGCTGCAGATTGTTGGTTTTCGCTCAGTACAGTTGGCTGACACTGTTCTCCAGGGTGGCTAAAAAGTGTTAAGTCAGCTCAGATCTCCAAGGATGGTATTACCCTAGAGAATACGTAATCCTTACAAAAGATTTATTCTTAGAATGGTACTTCAGGTTAAAGAAATATCTTACAACTTCCCTATCACATGAACAGCTCTGTCAATTATGAAAATTGAAAGGACTTGACATATTTGTTTTTCATGGGATTGCATGATGATTTTGCATTTCTCTCACCTCAAGCAATTACAATAGATCAGCCTTATCTTGTGCTGCTTATATTTGTGGTTTTGTTATCTGCAATTTTAAATTATCATAACTGCAAACTATGATATTTTGGCTACAAAGATGTAGCAAAGTCTTCTCACTGTAATTCTTAAAATTTATGGGAGCATGTTCAGTGCTTTTAGGTATTTAAAGAAATCATTTTTTAAATCAATCAAATCCTGGAGCTAGATTTTACATGACATTGTTCACTGAAGAGTGCTTGTGACAAATGGAAAGGAAAATGCTTTTCCCCTTCAATACATCAGGTCTACATCAAAGTAACAAGCATGCCAAAAGTACTGCAGGACTGATAAAACAGCCAGGGAAAACTTGGACCAAAGTAAAAAAAAAAAACAATCACCGTGCTGCAAAGTTGCAATATAAAGAACATTGGGATGCAACTTCTAAGATATTAGAGCCAAAATAACAATAGTTTTAGCTAGAATATGTGAGAGAATCTCATAAGAAACTGTCAGCCAAATCAAACCTTACTCTGCTTTTAGGTTTCATTAAAATAAGACATCGCACCAATTTTCATTCAGTGTTTTTTAAGCGATTATCATTTGTGGATGTGGTAATGTGCAGAGACAAAAGTTACACAGGGTAACTATTTTAAAAGATGAGGTGTATCTACATGTTATTAAATTCAAGATCCCCATAACATTGAACCTACTTCAAAAACAACAGGTTAAAATTGATTTGTTCTATGGCAACTAGAATACTATGCAGCTACCTTCACTTACTGTATTTGTATATTCACACTGTATTTGTGTATTCACAGAGGACTGGGTTAGAAACTCCAGTTCTATGTATAAATATGCTTGGAAACTTCATCATGTAAGAAGAGATAAGCAAGTGTATTTGTGATTAAAGTGATCTTCTAAATCAGAGCCACCATCTCCTAAANGTGAACCATCAGAGAACCCAAATGTTATTCCTAGAAATAAAAGGACTTGCTTTTCTATAAAGAAAAAAAAGTTTGTTTTCTCATTCAGTCCATCACCAGCTGAGACAAAGAAGTTCAGTCCTTTTATAGAATTATAGAATGTTTGGGGTTAGAAGGGACCTTTAAAGGTCATCTAGTCCAAGCCCCCTGCCATGACATCTTCAACTAGATCAAATTGCTCAGAGGCACATCCAACCT